>CM067167.1:272708124-272798114 GCA_034093135.1 Erigeron breviscapus
ACCAGCTACCATCAACTCCAAAACATGCTGAGAGAATATTTCGAGAAAGCACTGGAGTATGAAACCAAGTTTAAAGCAGATATGCCTATGCTGAGGCAAGTATTTGGTACTCCTGCTGCTATCTCCTCAGCGGGTCAAAGGGTTCAAAGAAAGAGAAAGGAAGAAAATCGAACTATTAGAATTGATCTTCCTCATCGCTGGTGATGCCTCGCTGAACACCAGACTCCCTTCCAGAAGCTTATTTGAAGAAGGGAGAGTACTTGAAACACCTGCTGGCATCTTCTTCACAAACTTCCAGAACAATCAATTGTTCTTTCGTCTGGAAGAAATTGAAAAAGCTTCAACTGGGTTTCTCTTGAACATAAGAAGAAGGTGTGCTGAAACATCCAACAATAGATGGTTCATCAGCAAGGTGGATGAGGAGCTGGTTAAGCCTCACAGATATAATGACCCAGCTGTTCAGATTGCCAAGCAAGAGCATGCTTGGGAATTTGAAACTGAAAATCTTTAGATGTCTTATATTTTAAAAAGATTGTAATATAAAAAGACATCATTCTATCTCTTATTTATTCTTTTCTTACATCTATTCACTCAACAAGTCTTCTCAGCGAATAGGGGGAGATTGTTGAGTCAAGGATTCGCTGACCAGACTTGGTCGCTGACGTGGGTCGTCAGCGAGTCATCAGCGAGTCATTGACTCTCGACAGTGAGTGGTTTGCTTTCCAAACTGTTGGTCAAGGCGGGAAGATTTCAAACCAACAAGAAGACAAGAAGTCACATGGTGGTTCTCCTAACTGAATGTTACCTTATATGGCAAAGGTACAGTTGGGACCAAAACAAGGGTTTCCCTCTTTCATACCCGTTTTGGTAAAGAAGACAAAGGCTCCTGGATCCAAGTACTTAGAGCCAATGGAATGTCGACAACCACCATCACATCACTATCATTGTAAGGATGTGTTGCCCTAATTCTCCCCTATATAAAGCAACACAGCCGCACCATTTAGTGTGTTTGTCACCACAAAGTGTTGTCACTTTATTTGTAATTGCTTAAGTTTCTTTCTTCTGTCTAGACTTAGCAATTATTTAGTTCATTTGTATTCTTGTAAGACAAGTGTAATATCGACCATGTATTCATCGTTTAATCAATGATACATATGATTAGACTTGCATAGTTCTTCTTACAATTGAACTTGTTCTTGTTTATGTTCTTTACTTTCTGTTATTACTTTCTTGTCTAGATTAATCGTAATATAAGTGTGCAAATCCAGGACCTTCAAGTTTACTTTTTTAATTTATAATTGACGTACTGAAATTTTGTTTTTACTATATCTTTTTGTTTTTACTAATTGATATTGAATTAACATCAATTAGAGTATAAAATTCAAAAGTTAATATGAAATGTATTTAAATGGAACAATCCCCTTTCCTCCTTTTTTTTCCCCCTAAAAATACAACTAAACTACACTATCTAAATTATCCATATTATTTATTAGTTAATTTACATATTTTTGCTTATGCTTAATGAAATTATCTATAACTTACATCCTTTAACTTTCAAAATAACCACACTAACTCTTTTTACATCAACTATTTTTACATTATAATCACACCGCTACCGCCACTATTGTCGCCGCCACTACCCATCGCCACAACCGCCATTCCTAGTACTCGTCGTCGTTGTCGCCACCACTACCCGCCGCCGCCTCCACCACACCGTTGCATCACGCCGACATACATCTAATAAATATAATAATGATAACTATCGATATTACTATATAAAAACTGAAAATATAATACTTGCTGAAATAAATAGGCAATTGCATGCTTTTCAAGTAAGAATTTTTAACTTTTTTAATATAATTTTCTGGTTATTCAATCACATAGGAAATATCAACAATTAATTGTGAGGGGAAAAACATGTGGCTGTTTGTTAAAGCAACATCATTTTCCCATAAAAATTCTAATCATTTTCTCCAGGGGTGTTATAATTCGTATTATAGATATTTCAGATTGAAATATTTAAAATAATAACTAGAAAAACAAACATTCTATGGTTATTAACAGCTTATATATCATATCAATATCAACTACATTCACATAGATAATTTGGGTGCAGGGTGAAGTGCGGGTAAATAATACCTTTGTTTGGAATAAATGGGTGTCGATCAAAGTCAACTTTCTGGCGTGGCGGGTTTGGTTGGGGAGGTTGCCCACTAAAGATAATTTGGCTAGAAGGAATGTTCATATCCCGTCATTCGAGTGTCAGGTTTGCAGTTTGGAGGACGAGAATTTGGAACATATCTTTGGCTCGTGCGAAGTTGCTGCTCGGATTTGGGATTATGTGTCACATTGGTGTCGGATAGCTCGCTTCTTTTTCTTCTCGGTTAGAGATCTCCCGATTTTAGCTCAACAACTGAGAGGCGAGTCATCTTGGAAGCAAGCAGTGCATTTGGTTATTGTCACTTCGATGTGGCGCTTGGGGAGATTGTTGAGTCATGGATTCGCTGAAGATTACTTGCTAAGTCAAGTAGTCGCTGACAGTCTCAGCGAGAAGTTTCATCAGCAAGCCTTCAGCGAGAGGTTTCATCAGCGAGTCTTCAGCGATCACTTTTATCTTCAAGTTAAAGGATAAGTTCAATGACTCACCGCCATGTGTTGTAAGTCAAATATGGGCGGGAAAATGAAGATAAGAAGACTGGTCCCCAAGGACACGTGTTGGAAGATCAGATTGAAGACAAGTGACCTTGTACCGTTTTGGTACTAAGCAGTTTCTCTTTCATGCCGCTTTGGGAAACAAACAAGATGAAGAAAAGAGATCTCTGCCGACCAGTCTTACACACCAATAGATAGTTGACAACCTTCATGTGTCAACATCTATTGGGTTGTCATGTGATGTCTCTTCTCTCCTATATAAGACATCACTTGACCTAGCCGCAATTTGTTGGTTCATTCTACAATAGTCACTTAGTGTGTTTTTCTCTCATTGTAGAATTATAGCATTGTTAAGTTTTAGTGTGTGCAAAAACTTAACAATATTTTCTTTCTTCTTTTATTGTAATCCAACCATGTATTCACCGTTTAATTAATACCACTTATGATTAAACGTGTTTACTTTATTATCTTACTTTCTTAGTGTAATTTACATTAGTTGTTTAATTACATAATCGTTGCAAACTTGGGACTTTCAGTTGGTATCAGAGCTGTGGTTCGACACACCGAATCTGATCTGAGTAAAAGTTTGCAAGATTATCTTTCTTTCTGTACTTTAAATTTCTGCACCTAAAATCTTTTCTTTAAACCTCTGTTTATCTTTCTTTTCTTGTTATTATGTCTTCTGTACCTTCTCTGGTCAATACCAGAGATTTTGGGTATGTCTCCATCCCACCAAGATTCGATTCACATGACTTCGGATCTTGGAAGGAGAGAATGCTTCTACACATCGTAGGAGTTGAACCCTACCTTATGACCATCTTAACCAGAGGGCCATATGTACCGGTTCTGGTTACCAGGACACCAGGAGCCACTGCTGATGCTCCTGAAGTTGTCACTGAGTTAATAAAACCAGAAGTACAATGGACAGATGACGAGCGTAGGCTTGTCAATCTGGATGCTCGGTTGAGAAATCTTCTCATTACTACCCTTCCTGATGACATAATGAAGTCTGTCATCAAACTTTCTTCGTCTAAATTGGTGTGGGACAATCTGTGTATCAGATTCGATGGTACAGCAGATGTTCTTGCCACCAAGAAAATAGATCTGAAACGTGCCTATGAAGGATTCTTCTCTCTCCCTAATGAGAGTCTGGATGGCACGTATAATCGGTTCAAGTGCCTCTTGAATGATATGACGAATGTGGGCATAGAGCATAACACTCTTGAAATATGCTACAAGTTCATTGACATCTTGCCTATCAAATGGCAAGGCTTAAGGCAAATTCTTAGAACAACTAAGCAACTGAAGGAGCATGACTTAGAGTCACTCTATGGCACTCTTCAATTTGAAGAGAGAGCCCTCGCTCAAACTCTGAGAGCTGAGGCTGAGTCTAGAAGACATGCTGGTTCATATGCTCCAACTTCTTCTTCTTCTTCTGTATCAAATGTCTCAAATGTTCATGACCCTCTTGCCCTGGTCTCTGCTGAGGTCAGTCCTGTCCATCTTGACATGGACATCAGCAATTCTACTCCCTCTAACGTCCAAGATCTTGTCAATGACCTCGATTTCGAGGAGAGACAAGAAATGTTCTCGGACTTCATGAACTTCGCTCTCATCGCTGGTAAACGTTACTCTAGAAAATGGAGTGGTCGTAGGTCGACCAGTTTCCAAAAACCAGTGGTAGACAAGTCTCAGGAAGAATGTTGGAGGTGTGGTCGAAAAGGCCACTACCAAAAAGATTGCAAAGTATCTGTTCTTCTTTGCAGGCAGCGAAGCCTTCTTCATCATCAGCGAGGCCCTCTTCAGTCAAGCCTGCTGATGAATACAAAAAGAAGTATTATGAGCTTCGTGCCAAGATGGCTGATGTTGAAGAAGCCAAAGCTCCCGCCAAAGGTCTTGTTGCTGAAGAACATGACTGGGCTGACTCCGATGTCTCTGACAGCGAGGACTTTGTTGATGCCATCTGCTTTATGGCACTCGCTGATGACCAGGCGCTGACAAAGGACCAAGTGTGCTCCAGTCAGTGGGTCAATGCCACAATTAAGAAGGTATGCACTTTCTCCTCTGCCTCTGAAGAGGACAAACCTACCATTCTTGAATCTCTTACTTGTGACATTCAGTATGTCGAGTCAATTCGTGCCGACCTTCAGTCCAAACTTAACTCAGTTAGTGCTGAGTTAAGTGATAAAGCTGACAAGCTCAAGGACCTTAGAAACGTCCATATTGAGCTTGAATCTCAAAAGCTCCTCAACCAAAAACTTCTAATCTCTAACGAGGAGCTGAAGTACAAGGTCGCTGACCTTGAGAGAATCGTTACCTCTTGGTCTAAAGCCTCCGAGCTTCATGACCAAATCTTCAGCTTGCAAGTTCCAGCTCAAATGAAAGCCATAATTGGTGGTGACTATGAGACGGCCGCTGTCATTGCAAATATGTTCAGTGACTGTCCTACAGCTGAAGAGAGGATTCCTCCCAAATCCCCTGAATCTCGTGAAGAGTTGCTAAAACATTATTTTGTTAAAGGCATAAATGACTATCATTCTGAACTAAATAATGAAGCAACCCCAACCAGCACTTCTACTTCTTCTTTACAAGCGGAAACTAGCTCAACTCCTAGTTTTGCTAAAACCATTTTTCCAAACCTCCCAATTATTGATATGATGCCTCATGAAGGCAGAATTCAATATTCTTCTCCTGAAACATTTGAAGGAAATCCTTCAAGTGATGGTTATAAACCTATTGCTCCTCAGCTCTTGACTGTTCAGTCCACAGATCTTGAACCTTTCAAAAGGAGTAAGGTCGCTGTTCCATATGACTACAGCACTCCTCAGCGAGCTGTGCCCATTAGTCACCCTGCTGAGAATTCTGATCCCTCAGTAGTCGCTGAACGCCCCGCGTCTCAGCCCTCGTCTTCCTCTAATAATTCTCATGCTGGCAGAAAGGCTGTTATGCATGAAAACTTAATGAATAGACGAGCTAGGTTTGCTGATGCTCGTTATCAGCAACCAAATTCTGTCTATGTCCCAAAGGGAACTTTTGTTCCTCGTCATCCAAAACCTGTTCAGCAGGTCATACCTCCTCAGCAAGGAGGACAGCGAGTTGCTCAGATCCTTCATGGCTCTCAGCAACCCAGACCTGTTCAGCAAGTCAGACCTCCCAGGCAAGGAGGTCAGCGAGTGGTTATGAACAATCATGGCCCTTCCTCCTCTAATACTCAATCTAAGGGCAAATCTGTTCTTGGCCCTGTTCCCAAGACTCTTCCTGTTCAGTTCAGGAAGAAAAAGGCCTCTTCTGTAGCATCATCTTCTTCCTCAAACCATGAGATTTGTGAGCTGAGCAAGCGTGTCAACGACTTGACCTCTCAACTCAAGGAACTTCTGACCCAAAATCAGAAGGCTGGAAGAAAATGCTACCTATGTGGTGAAAGAGGACACATGCTGCTGACTGTAATGACAAAGACTCCAGGAATCCTCCTGAAGTAGTCATTCAGCCAAATCTACCCTCAGCTTTCGCTGCTCATACCTCCTCTGAAATCTCTGAGCGAGCTCCCTCAGCTGAATCCAATATCAGCTTGGGTGATGATGTTGTTCTTACTAACGACAACATTGCTGAGTACATTGCCGCTCAGCGAATCTCTCTTCCCCAGGCTCATGAAATCATTACCAATGGTAATGATAGCGTGCTAGCTGAATATGGGGAAAATAATCAAATCAGCAACATGGTTGTCCTCAACACCGGAAGCTCTATCACTTTCACCTCTGAAGATCAGTTCTTCACTGGTGAGGTGGCTCGTGATATGCTTCCTGCTCATCAGCTGGTTGATCCAAGAGCTCCTCTTCCCCCAGTTTCAAGTGATGATGAAGTTGTTCATCTTCTTCTCACATCCTCCACTGATGATACTATCAGTGAGGATGCTCATAACTCTTCCTAAATCCTTTTTATGTTATCCTGCAGGCCTCGCTAGGAAAAGAAGTGTGGTATTTGGACAGCGGCTGTTCAAAACACATGACTGGATCTAAGGACCTGCTGGATAACTTCGTGGAGACCGACGGTCCCACGGTTGTGTTTGGTGACAACTCTACTGGCCAAACTGAAGGATACGGGTCTCTCTCAAATGGGCTGATCAAGTTCACAAAGGTTGCCTATGTGAATGGATTGAAACACAATCTGATCAGCATAAGTCAACTGTGCGATGCTGACTACAAGGTTATCCTTGATAAGCATCAAGGCACAGTGATCAATGTAAAAAGAAGTGGTCTTGGTCGCTCCAAGAAAAAGGGATATCTACTTGATAGATTTCACTCCTGTCAAAACTGACAGCGAGACCTGCTTCTTCTCAAAATCTGCTTCTCAAATCAACTGGTTATGGCACAAGCGTATGTCGCATGTGAATTTCAAAACCATAAACTCTTTGGCCAAGAAAAATCTAGTTCGAGGCCTTCCTCCTCTCACTTATGAGAAGGATCGGCTTTGTGGTGCTTGTGAAAAAGGTAAAAGCCTCAAAACCAAACAGGCCAACTCTATCAGTGGCTGTTTCCATCTCCTTCACATGGACCTTTTTGGTCCAGTAAATGTCCAAAGTCTAAGGGGTAGAAGATACACCTTAGTTATTGTGGATGAATATTCACGATATACTTGGACAATCTTTCTTCATTCTAAGAGTGATGCTGCTGAGGAAATAATTAATTTCATCAAAAAGATGGAAAACCTCAACAGCATACGTGTTAAAGAACTCAGAAGCGATCATGGCACTGAGTTCAGAAACCACACTCTTGAGACTTTTTGTGCTGATCAACGGATTAGACAAAATTTCTCTTCTGTTCGTACTCCTGGGCAAAATGGGGTAGCTGAAAGGAGAAATAGAACTCTCATTGAAGCTGCCAGAACCATGCTCAGTGAGTCCTCTCTTCCTAGTAAATTCTGGGCTGAAGCAGTTAGTACTGCGTGCCATACTCAAAATAGGTGTCTTATTGTCAAGCGACATGATAAGACTGCCTATGAAATTCTCAAGGGCAAGAAACCCCAAATTGGATACTTCCACGTTTTTGGTTGCCCTGTGTTCATTCTAAATGACAAGGATCATTTAGGAAAGTTTGATCCCAAAGCTGACGATGGCTACTTTCTGGGATATTCTTCTATAAGCAAAGCTTTCAGAGTTTACAATACTCGCACTCAAAAAGTAGATGAATCAATTCATGTTACTTTTGATGAAAGCTGCTCTGCTTTAGGTGATCTTTCAAATGAGTCATCCGCTGAAGTAATCTTCAGCGATCTATCTGAAACATCTGAAGTATCAGCGACACATCATGATGTTGCTGAACAACCTATCGCTGAGTCTTCAAAATCTTCACCAAATGATGAGTACATCGCTGCTCACATTTATTCTATAGATCCAGTTGAGCCTCTTCTTCGAACAATTAATGCCACTTCCATTAATGTTCCTCTCTCAACTGGAAAAGCCAAAGGGTTCACAGGAAACGGGGCGCAGGAAGGAGGATCTGCAAAAAAGGGATAGGCGAGTGAGAATTGACATGAGTCAGAAGAGGGGAGGAGAAAAGATCGCTCGATTTCGCAAGGAGGAATCACTATGAAGGAAGACTATATCCCGGTAAAAAAGGTACCCACTGTCCTCAGTGACCCTCCTGTCAGCAACTCTGAGCCCTTGCTAACTATCGATCTCTCATCTTATCTTCCCACTCCGAGTGGTACTACCACCACTGTATCCGCTGTGAATCATTCTTCTATTCACACACCAGCACTCAAATGGACTGCTGATCACCCTCTTGACCATGTGATTGGTAATCCACACAATGGTGTCCAAACTCGCTACAAGTAATGAGACAAAGGAAAAAGGGTCGAGAGGGGAAAGTTAATGGATAAAAGGGGGACTAGGAATAATATTGGTGAAGCCATGGCTGATCCCTCATGGGTTGAAGCCATGCAAGAAGAACTGACACAATTTAAAAGACAACACGTTTGGTTCCTTGTTCCTCCTCCCTATAAAGAACCCATTGGTACTCGATGGGTTTATAGGAATAAGATGGATGAAGCTGGTGTGGTCATCAGAAACAAGGATCTTTCCTCCCGTGGGGGAATACAAGAAACAAGGCAAGACTGGTTGCTCAAGGTTACACTCAAGCTGAAGGCATTGATTATGATGAGACCTTTGCTCCAGTCGCTCGCCTTGAAGCTATTCGTCTTTTTCTCGCTCATGCTGCTTACAAAGGCTTTATTGTCTATCAAATGGACGTCAAGAGTGCCTTCTTAAATGGTGCTCTTGATGAAGAAGTCTATGTTAAGCAGCCTCCTGGCTTTGAGGATCCAAAGCATCCTCACTATGTCTACAAGCTTAATAAAGCTTTATACGGCCTTAAAGAGGGGGAAGGGGAAGCCCCTTGAAAAAAAGAGAAGCACGAGAGGGGGGATGAACAAGGGGTGGAAAATTAGGCCGCGCGGTTAGGGAAATCAGTGGGTGGAGGGGTCGGTTCCATGGCTTTCGTAGAGGGAACCATTGACAGCACCCTCTTTATCTACAAGCATAAGGGTGATGTTCTGTATGTGCAGATTTATGTCGATGACATTATCTTTGGTTCCTTATCCACAAACCTTTGTCGAAAGTTCAGCTCCCTTATGTCTAGCACTTTCGAAATGAGTATGATGGGTGAACTAACCTTCTTTTTGGGGTTACAAATCAAGCAACTTTCCTCTGGAATATTTCTCAATCAGGAAAAATATATTCGAGATATGTTGCATAAGTTTGACTTCACCCATGTCACTCCCAAACGAACTCCAATGTCCCCTCCTAATAATCTTCACGCTGACCCTGATGGTAAGTATGTGAATCCTACTTACTATCGTTGCATGATTGGGTCACTCATGTATCTCACAGCGAGTCGCCCAGACATCATGTTTGCAACATGTCTCTGTGCTCGCTATCAAGCTTCTCCTAGAGAATCTCATCTCCTCGCTGTGAAGCGTATCTTCAAATACCTCAAGGGTACACCCACACTGGGTCTTTGGTACCCTAAGGACTCCAACTTTGAGTTAGTTATTCACCCCCTTCTTGTTCGTTTCTGTCCCCTTGCAGTGGGCGATGAGGTAGGAAAGTTTCAACTCTCTCCGGCCAACTTGAAGAGGTAGTCGCTGACCGGGATCCAGCGAGGCCCTAGAGAGAAATAGACTAGATTAAATCACGGGCCCCCCTCAAATCTGCCTCAGACGCCGCGTTCGTTCTTGGACCAGGGCGAAAAAAGGAAGTGGGTCACATCGGTTGTGCTCATCCTTCGGTGGAAAGTTTCTGGCGCCGGGTCGGTAACCTAGCTTTTCTTTTGCGTGGGGTAGAAGAGTGTCTGCGCCAAGACGAACGGGCCCTAAGCATGGGAGCGATCGAGTAAACAGATTAAACAGAAAGGGGAACAGAGCAAAGAGAGGTACACAGGGAGAGGGTAAGATTGGGAACGAGATGAGCGCGAGGGAAACAATCAGGCCAGAGGTAGGCATCGGACAAAAAAGCAAGAGCGGGAGGAAGATGAGGTGGAAGGTAATAGAAAAAGGAAAAATTCTGGTGGGATAAAGACAAGAGGGGAAATGTGAGAGTAACACACAACCCAGTTCAACATTCCAAAACTAAGCATATTGATATTCGATATCACTTTATTCGAGATCATGTCATGAAAGGTGATATTGAAATCTACTTCATTCCAACTGATGATCAACTAGCTGACATCTTTACTAAACCATTGAATGAAACTAGATTCAAACTGCTTGTTAGCAAGTTAGGAATGTTGAATGGGGAATCAGCGACATGACTTGTCATGTATGCTAATTCAGCGAGCTTAAGTCAGTCTTACTCTAGATCTGATGCTAATTCAGCGAGCTTAAGTCGGTCTTACTCGCTGATCTCAAAGCAATGAAGAGCTTAAAGTCTTCATCTAGTCCAGTAGCAAACGGCTATTGGTAAAGACTTATAAAATCCGTTGATCCCTGTTGCTTTGGGAAAAAGCAAACAATAGCAATGAAGAGCTAAAAGTCTTCATCTAGTCCAATAGCAAACGGCTATTGGTAAAGACTAATCAAATCCGTTGATCCCTGTTGCTTTGGAAAAAAGCAAACAATAGCAATGAAGAGCTAAAAGTCTTCATCTAGTCCAATAGCAAACGGTTAAGCCAATAGCAAACGGTTATTGGTACAAGAGTAAAGACTCGATCCCTGTTGCTTTGGGAAAAAGCAAAATAAAAGCAATGGAGAGCTGAAAGTCTTCATCTAGTCCACTAGCAAACGGCTAGTGGTAAAGACTTATCAAATCCGTGTGATGGCTGACAGTTTGCCAAAAACTGTAGTCAGCGACCAACGTTAGTTGTGAAGTCGCTGACAAAAAGTCTTAAGCATGCTGAGCATCTTCCAGCATGTTGTATTTCAAAACATTACATAGGATATTTTCAAAACTAAGTGTTTTCAAAGTAACTATGAGGGTGACGTGGCAAATTTCTGAACCACATGTTTTATACATTCAAATTAAAAGGAAACCATCAGCGAAAACTGCGAGAAAACGAGATGGGGGCGAGTCTGGGGACGAATAGGCAAGGGGAGGGGTGGCCGTATCGTCCTCTCGAGTGGGTGACAGGTCTGACCGACAGGTATGACTGCACAAATACGGCGCGAATCATCAAGAAATTTTTGGATCCTAAATTTCTTTATTTGTCAAAACTGTTACTCTCAAAATCTTTTTATTATTTTAAAAGTACAAAAACAGTTGTTGTTCACAACTGTTCATCAATACAAAAAGAAGGAGAGAGAAGTTGTGACCCACAACCATACCATATATATATAACCTCACCTCATAACCTTACTTTCACGCTTCCTATTCACTCTCTCTCTAAATCAAAAACTCTTTCTCTCCATCCACTCATCTTCTTTCTCAAGCATTTCATCAAACACCTTATAATCATTTCATCTTCTTTCTTACAATAATCAATGGCTTCTTCCTCAGAAATCCCTCAAAATGTTGAGAACCCACCGGCTCCTGAACAACAAGTTCAGGAACAAGCTTCCGCCACATATCTTAATTCACCAGTTTTCACTCCTCTAAACATCACAAAAGCTTCCAAGGTGAATTTTTCTGCTTCTCAGATTGTTGTGAAACCCAACAATCATGTTGGCACCTCTGTGTTGCCAAAAGACTCTGAAGGATACAAGCCCATGTTGGACTTTATCCATGCTTCTCCTGCCAAATATTGCATCATGGCAGATCCAGGTAAGATATTTGTTCATCTTCTCCGAGAGTTTTGGTGGACTTGTGAGTATAATGATGAATCCAAGTCCATCACTGGTACTGTTCGTCAAGGGGAAAAGACGATTACCATTACACCGGCGTCTCTTCGCCAAACTCTTCGATTTCCACAAGCCACTGAGGAAAATAGGTTTGTGGAAGCAGCAAGTGATGATGAATGGAAGGATTGGTTGCCTTCCATTGGATACAATTATAATTTGAGGAACCCCCCAGCAATCCCAAGCAATCCACTAAAACAAAATCTCCCTGGGGTCTGGAGAGTTCTTTTCACCCATGTAATACAGTGTATGGGTGGAAATTCAGGATCATATAATCAAGCATCAACAACATCGATGCCAATAATTCATGCACTCGCTGAGGGGCGGTTTGTTGATTACGCCCAGCTGATCTTCAACGACTTGAAGAATAAGGTCAGCATTAACAATAGGTCACACACTGTGCCTTTTGTTAGAATCTTTTCTCTCATCTTCAAAGAGGCATTGGGAAATGAATATGAGCTGCCCAAGGCCTCAACAATTCCAATAGCGAGGGTTGGCAACAACATCTACAAGCAACCAGCTGATCTCTTGGTTGCACGCCTCACTACTCATATAAAAGAGGTACTCTTCTCCCTTAATCCTTCTTTATACCCGAAAGACAGCGACTGGGAGGCAGCACTTCTTTCTGATGAAGTGGCTGATACGGTCGCTGTGGACGCTGAAATGCCTTCTGAGGCTGGTTCGCTGGTAAACCCCCCAGCGACCTCCAAAGCCTCTAAAAAGACCAAAGATAAATCTAAGGCAGCGTCCTCAATTCAAACTTCTCAATCTTCACCCTCCGCTGACGTCCCAAAACGTAAGCGGAGTGTATCAAAGGGCAAACCAAAGGTTAGGAAGTCCTCACTGCCCAAGGACGATAGTACCCAAGCCACCCCATCAGCAGCCTCCCAACAGGCTGTTGACGAGTTAAACGGGAGCAGCAGGCAGCCACCTCAAATTTCTGTAGGAGAGGTTGGTGAAGTTATTGGGTCACCCCAGCCCACTAGAGGTCAAAGTCCAACTCCACCCCCAAATAATTCCCCTTCTTTCATTACCCTCTGAGTCGTTGACAGCAGCCAGATCACAGGTGATGCTAGAGTCAACCCATTCTACGGCCGATGATATCTTGGTGGAACAACACACTGAGATTGAGGCACCAGGTTCCCTTACCCAAAATATTGTTGTACATGTCTCGGAAACTGTTAGTGCAGGGACCGAGACAAATCTTTTGTTCACTGAAATGGAGGTTGATGATGAAGATCTGGGCAGCGAGTTTGATCTCCAAGATCATGATGCTGAAATTAGACTCGCTGCTGCAGAAGAAAGCGAAGATGAAGTATTTGTTGGTGGGTTCTTAGATGATGATTTGGGCTTTGTGCTGATCAACTCTCCTCCCCATGAATTTGAGGATATCCCAAATATGTTGGGTGATATGCCTTCTCCACCTTGCTACTCTTATAAACCCACAGCTTCTCATGAGCAGGATGGATTTTATGGGGATTATGTGCCTAAGGTGGATGATGTTGAGCTTCAAAGAAGATTAGAATTGTGTCATCTTCAGCGAATAAGGCCTGGTGTATATGTTGAAGTTGAAGAAGTTGATGATGAAATAATCATGGAGGTGCCCCCATTGCACCATCCAGATTTCTTTAGGGTTCCTTGTTCCAAGTACCCTGTTTCTTTAAAAGATCTTAAAGTTCCTTCTGCTGATGAAGAACTTGTCACAGCTTGCACTGCTATAAACGTGCCTGGTCTTGATTATGTAGAAACTCGACAGCTTCAAGAACTGCTGACAAGGGTGCAAATTTGCCAGAGCCAAGGCAATAGACATGGGTATTTGTATGCTTGGTTGGTGGATCAAATGGCTCAAATCCATGTTGAGGCTCATTCAAATTTTCAAGAATTACTAACTGGTAAGGACTTGGTGACTGATGAGCTAGCAGAACTCAAAGGCATGGTGTTTGGGATCACCAAAAATCAAGTCACCCACACCAAGTCCAATGAGCATTTATTCAAAAGAAATCAAGCCCTGCTGAATGAAAGCATGAAGAGGGTCAGCTCCTCCAACTCTGCTATCTCCGCCTCGCTGGATAAATTAAAAGATGAAATCCATTCAGCGAAGGTCACCGAAGAGCCTGGTCTCTTATCATCTCTCCAACAACTCTCCCAATCTAATATACTCTTCACTGCTCAACTCAACAAGCTGGATCAAACTATCTCTTCCTTCTCCAAACATCAAGATAATTTTCACACCACCCTTACCAAAGAAATTTCCTCCCTCAAAACTCAAATCCTCTCTAGTACCCCATTTCAAGTCGCTGCTGACAAAATATTGTTGAAAGAATCTGTCAGCAGGACGAAGAAACTTGAACAAGAGGTCGCTGATCTTAAAGGCTTGATGAGTGAAATGCTGGGTCTCTTCAAGAAAAACAATGTGGAAGCAGCAAGTCCATCAGCTGCTTCCAAGGGGGAGAAAACTGCTGAAGAGGGCCCAGCAAGTCAAACAAATGAAGATGCTCCCCTTGCTGAAAATGAAAACGCTGAGATGGTTGTTGAACCGGCAGCAAGTGTTCAGGGGGAGCAAGCTGATAAGGTTAGTGAACCGGCAGCTAATGTTGAGGGGGAGCAAGTCAAAGAAGCTGAGAAGGTTGGTGAACCGGCAGCAAGACCCATCAATGTTTCCATCTTTAAACCAACTGCTGAGTTCCACGCTGCCCTAGAAAAGAGATACGCTGATAAGGGTAAAGCAGCATTGGTTGCTCCAAGCAAACCACCAAAGGCTCCCACTTCAGCAAGGGAAAAACAAGAAAAACTTATGGTTGGAGCCTTTCCAAAATCCACAACTGCTACTACTGAACAGTCTCCTGAAGAAGTTGTTCGTCAACATGAAAGGTTAAGTAAGAAGAAAGAAGAGGAGCTGTCACAGAAATTCATAAGTGAGCAGATTGTCAATGAAGAGTTAAAAGATGCTGATGATGAAACAAAAAGACTAGCTCAGCAATCTGGTGGTTTGGCTGCATTGAAAAAGAATGAAGAACAATTCTTTGCCAAGCGTGTTAAAACATTTGAAGAAGGACAAGCAACCTATCTCGAATCGAGAGAGGTTAGGCAAAGGAAAGAGGAGATCCTGTCAGTCAAACAGGTCACTCTCACACAACAAGGAATGAATCTGAGCTTGCAAAGGAAAGGAGTGCCCAAGCTATACACCTTGAAGAATGTCAAATCAAACACACTTGGGCCAACTGAATGGATTGAAGTGTACAAATTGGTCAAGGATAAGAAGGCTGTGGGGTTTGAACCACTGATCAAAATGGCAGGCGAGCAAATAAGGCATATACATCAAATGGAAAAGAAGTACAAAATCAAAGATTCCTTGCTCAGCGCTGCCAGACATCCATATCCCTCTCCTCCTCAGCAGCCAAGAAGTGGTACAAAAAGAACAGCCTCTGGTCAAGTGGCTTCTCAGCGCCCATTTGTTCTCAGAGCTGTTCCACAGACTGACATAGATACTGAGCCACTGCTAAATCTAAGAATGCCTCCTAGGACCCTCTTTGTGGATGGTGTCTATGATGACAAACTAGGAGGGTTCTGTTTTTGCAATATCCATGGTCATGAACTCTTCTTCAGGACCAATGAGATTGGAATTGCTCCTTCTGCTTTTTTGATGAAGATTAGGAAGTATTGTGTGCAGTCTTCCAATGATCCCAAGTTCTTAACGCTGATTGATCAAGAGCTGCTGAAGCCTGAAAGACAACAAGACAAAACTTTCATAGAGGCCAAGCAAGAGTCGCAGTGGGATTAAGAAAACTTGTAATCTTTGTAATGCTATCTTTTTTGTAAAGTTGTTTGTCAAGTAAATAAGATCAGCATTCCCTCATATCTAACTATTGTACTTCTAAAAAGTAACTCATACTCAGCTAAGTCTCCTCAGCGAATAGGGGGAGATTGTTGAGTCATGGATTCGCTGAAGATTACTTGCTGAGTCAAGTAGTCGCTGACAGCCTCAGCGAGAGGTTTCATCAGCGAGCCTTCAGCGAGAGGTTTCATCAGCGAGTCTTCAGCGATCACTTTTATCTTCAAGTTAAAGGATAAGTTCAATGACTCACCGCCATGTGTTGTAAGTCAAATATGGGCGGGAAAATGAAGATAAGAAGACTGGTCCCCAAGGACACGTGTTGGAAGATCAGATTGAAGACAAGTGACCTTGTACCGGTTTGGTACTAAGCAGTTTCTCTTTCATGCCGCTTTGGGAAACAAACAAGATGAAGAAAAGAGATCTCTGCCGACCAGTCTTACACACCAATAGAAAGTTGACAACCTTCATGTGTCAACATCTATTGGGTTGTCATGTGATGTCTCTCTCTCCTATATAAGACATCACTTGACCTAGCCGCAATTCTGTTGGTTCATTCTACAATAGTCACTTAGTGTGTTTTTCTCTCATTGTAGAATTATAGCATTGTTAAGTTTTAGTGTGTGCAAAAACTTAACAATATTTTCTTTCTTCTTTTATAGTAATCCAACCATGTATTCACCGTTTAATTAATACCACTTATGATTAAACGTGTTTACTTTATTATCTTACTTTCTTAGTGTAATTTGCATTAGTTGTTTAATTACATAATCGTTGCAAACTTGGGACTTTCAAGGAATAGAAACAATGTTGTGTTCAACTGAAAAAGAGGGTCCGTTGACTCGATCATAGATGAAATTCGGTCACTATCATTCATATAGATTAAGAGCAGGTCAAGATACAAAGCTTTATCATGGGAATGTTGATGTGATTTTAATTTCATTCGTTTTAGATAATGTAATGTAGTATTATGGTGTCGTGATAGTATTGGTGCATGTATTTGGTGACACATGGCGACCAATGTTTTGTTGATTTACCTTATAATGATAATTGATTTTGTTGGCCGTTCAAAAAAAAAGCTACATATCAACATTTACATATAAATAAATAAATTATACATAGGTCAATGTGTCGTCTTAATATAATATTTCTTTCTTTATATATGCATGCCATTTATGCTTTTCTTTTGTTCCACGATTTTTGTTCTCTCAGTAACTCTTAGTTGTATAATCAAGTTTTTTTTTTTGAAATGACAACTTTTGTTTTATTAATAAAGTTACCATCTTTTTCTTTTCATTTAAACTTTAAGTGCAATTTTTCTTTTCCGATTCATCATTCATTTGTTAAATAATTAGGCTTTTGTTTTTCAGCTTGCATAATATTTTTCAAGTTTACTAAATTCCATTGTGACAAACTACACCTTACGACTGTCTGTTTTAAAACAAAAGGTAAGAATCGATCACTTTAAGATCACCTTGTAAACAGTGGCGGATGCATGTACAACTATGGGTATGCAATTGCATACCCTTTGGAATCCTATTAGTAGTGTTATTATATTATGCCTTGAAGAATTATCTATTTAAAATATAAAGACTGCATACCCTTGGAAAAAATAATGCATACCCAATTTGATTGAGTATTGCCACATTGACAGGCCCACACGTTTTACAGTTTAATATGTAGGGCATTCTGATTTGTGATCTATGAATTTATAGTTTTAAGCCCATACAACTTTAACATTTCCTTGTTCTATACAAAAACGGTATACATAAAAGACTTTATTGTTTAGTTTATTTAAGGGTGAAAAAGAAAGGAGAAGAGAGGAGAAAATTATAAAATGCATTCTTAAGATTTTTTTTAAGTGTGGAAAGGGAAGAAGTGAAGAGGATTAGAGGGGGAAGTGTAATTGTTTTTTGTTTCAAAAGTTTCCCCTCATTTTTGAGGTGATTAGGAAGGAAAACTTCTCTTCCCTCTCCTCTCCTTTCCACCCTTAAGTTAACTAAACAATACATTGAAAGTTTTCATGGATGTTTTTTAAGTTTTGTTTTATTTCCGTTAATTTTCAAAAGGTTTGGTGTGTTTTATGACATTACAGTTATAAAACACCACGAAGTGAAAACCGGTGGCTCGGCCTTCGTTGGTGGGGTTTTTAACCCTTTTGTTGCCCTAGTAGTTAAAGTTCTGGGTAGGTCTTGCTTGTGTTACCAGTTGTAATTTTTGATTTTGTTACTTGTTGTACTTTGCCCTCTAGCGTCTTGTTAGAGGAGTTATAGTAATATAATTTTTGCTGTTCGAAAAAAAAAGTTATTTATATTTATGGTTTCGCGCGTTTTATTATAATATTGGATTAGAATACATATATATAATTATAATCATAATCATAATAATAATGATAATAATAATATACATGCCTTGTAACATGCCAATATATAAAACTTTTATAGCAAACAATCAACAAGTTGCGTCAATATTTTCTTTTTCTAGCAAAAGACGTTTAAAAACTACATTCCTAGATTTTGCCGTCTTAATGGTACCGCGTATGACCTGTGGACCCTGTAAAAAATAATTTCTTATTTATAATGTAAATTTTACCTACTAAAATGGTTAGAAGGTAAATCTACTATCTAATCAATAAAACCTGACCCAATAAGTGACCAAAAAATAGAATCCAAAACTATCCAAACAAAAATTACGTACTCACTAAAAATTGCATACCCTAAGATAAATTTCTGGATTCGCCACTGATATACGCATAAAACTTACATTACTCATATACATATAAGGAAAATCATATCCTTACAGTACTAACCATTGTATATATTGATTAAAAGTAATCATTCAATGGCAAAAACAAACATATATATATATATATATAGATATAGATAACTTCTATCTTCTATATCTATCTTCTATATTTCACAAATTAATTAATGTCAATCCTTCTACGTACCCTAACTTTTAACCCACCATCCATGTGAGCTGTTAACATCGGTACAAAAACCGGTTCTCCCAAACAAACCGGTACAAACTCAAACCGTTTAAGAACCGAAGCCATCACATATTTCATCTGCATGAACGCCATCTCTTTCCCTAAACAAACCCTTGGACCGGCTTGAAAAACCGGAAATTTGTAAGGACTTTCCATTTTAAACACACCCGGTTCACTAAACCACCGGTCCGGTCTAAACTCCAAACAATCTTTTCCCCACAATGTATCCATCCTTCCCATACCATATGGGAAATACATCACCCGGTTCCCTTTGTAAACCGCCGTCCCATCCGGTAACACGTCGTCATTTTCGGCGTGTTTTGAGTCCCATACAACCGGTGGGTATAGCCGCATGGATTCACATAAACATGCCTTTAAATAGTCCATTTTTTTCAAGTCATCAAAGGTTAATGATAAGTTTTTGTCATCTTTTAATATAGATGTAACATCTTTTATCACATTTTTTTCAATAGTAGGGTGCCATGTCAGCAACCAAAGGAGCCACGTCATCGCGGCGGAAGTTGTATCTCTTCCCGCCATTAGAAAACTTATCACCATGTCTCTTACAAGCTCGTCCCCGTGTCCCGCGGATATAAATCTTGATAACAAATCTCTTTGGTTGTCATTTCCAACCATTTGTTCTCTTCTTTCGCGGATTATATCATTTACTGAATGATGCACAACTCCAAGAGCTTCTTTCAACTTTCTTTCACTTCCAAAATTAAACAACCTTTTAACTTTCCAGACCCAACTAGCCAGCGCAATGCCACGCACTGCGCTGGTTCCCGCCGCTGCATCAAATGCTGATGCCAGCGGCGATACAGACCTAGAGTAATCCAAACAACATGGATCCCATCCAAGTGAGATTTTACATATGGTATCAAAAGCCAACCTTCTAAACACATCTTGCATGTCCAAAACCTCGTCGTTTTGGCTCGCCTTCTCGAGCAATGGTATAAGCCTTATAGCTATTTCTTCTTCAAGAACACTAACCACAAACTCTCGCAACGATTTTGTGCTAAACTCATGGCTAGCCAATTTACGTTGCGTGGTCCATAACTCACCATCAACATTAAATATTCCCATTCCTAAGAAGTCACCTAGGAGGTCCGTGAATGGTCTTCCTTTTGGGTAATTTTCAAAGTTTGTTTTGAGCATGTGTTCGATGTTTTTAGGGTTTGCGGTTACAATCATTTGATTTTTACGACCAAATCGATTTAAAACAATCGTTTGTGACGACGACAAAAGAAGAAGGTCAGTAAACCAATGGATTAGCCGATGGCTATTCTTATGAAACGAAATAAGGCATCCAATTAATGGATACGACTTATTGTCATTATTATTGTTTGATCCATAAGAAATGGATTTGATTAAGATTCGTAGCAAACAGAACAAGTAAATAAGTACTAATAGTGAATAACTGAAGAAAAGATAGAGAAAACATGGTTTAATTGTTTAGTGGTGTGGTTGATGGTGGTTGATAATGGAATGTTATGGTCTATTTATATAAATAAATGGAAGTGAAATGGTATATTTGTATTTAATTAATAGGGTTAAACATGTGAAGGACTTCTAATTCACTAGTACTATAATAAGTAATTTGAATAAAAGACACGTTTTTCATGCATGCCGCAATCTTATAGTTCTATGTTTGTCATTAGAAACACGTGCTTAAATATAAAGAACATGCGTGGAACTTTTTTAATCTTTAATTCTAGTGACAAGTCATGCATGAATATGTAATGTATTATCTGTTGTACTATTTTTATCAACACACTAAGCAGTGTACTGTATAGTGGTTTATGAGTTGCATTGCATAAACTATTCCGGCATATTAAAATTTGTACCTTATGTTGTGAAAATTTAAAAGGTGATTTTTGATATATATATATATATATATAGATATAGATAACTTCTATCTTCTATATCTATCTTCTATATTTCACAAATTAATTAATGTCAATCCTTCTACGTACCCTAACTTTTAACCCACCATCCATGTGAGCTGTTAACATCGGTACAAAAACCGGTTCTCCCAAACAAACCGGTACAAACTCGAACCGTTTAAGAACCGAAGCCATCACATATTTCATCTGCATGAACGCCATCTCTTTCCCTAAACAAACCCTTGGACCGGCTTGAAAAACCGGAAACTTGTAAGGACTTTCCATTTTAAACACACCCGGTTCACTAAACCACCGGTCCGGTCTAAACTCCAAACAATCTTTTCCCCACAATGTATCCATCCTTCCCATACCATATGGGAAATACATCACCCGGTTCCCTTTGTAAACCGCCGTCCCATCCGGTAACACGTCGTCATTTTCGGCGTGTTTTGAGTCCCATACAACCGGTGGGTATAGCCGCATGGATTCACATAAACATGCCTTTAAATAGTCCATTTTTTTCAAGTCATCAAAGGTTAATGATAAGTTTTTGTCATCTTTTAATATAGATGTAACATCTTTTATAACATTTTTTTCAGTAGTAGGGTGCCATGTGAGCAACCAAAGGAGCCACGTCATCGCGACGGAAGTTGTATCTCTTCCCGCCATTAGAAAACTTATCACCATGTCTCTTACAAGCTCGTCCCCGTGTCCCGCGGATATAAATCTTGATAACAAATCTCTTTGGTTGTCATTTCCAACCATTTGTTCTCTTCTTTCGCGGATTATATCATTTACTGAATGATGCACAACTCCAAGAGCTTCTTTCAACTTTCTTTCACTTCCAAAATTAAACAACCTTTTAACTTTCCAGACCCAACTAGCCAGCGCAATGCCACGCACTGCGCTGGTTCCCGCCGCTGCATCAAATGCTGATGCCAGCGGCGATACAGACCTAGAGTAATCCAAACAACATGGATCCCATCCAAGTGAGATTTTACATATGGTATCAAAAGCCAACCTTCTAAACACATCTTGCATGTCCAAAACCTCGTCGTTTTGGCTCGCCTTCTCGAGCAATGGTATAAGCCTTATAGCTATTTCTTCTTCAAGAACACTAACCACAAACTCTCGCAACGATTTTGTGCTAAACTCATGGCTAGCCAATTTACGTTGCGTGGTCCATAACTCACCATCAACATTAAATATTCCCATTCCTAAGAAGTCACCTAGGAGGTCCGTGAATGGTCTTCCTTTTGGGTAATTTTCAAAGTTTGTTTTGAGCATGTGTTCGATGTTTTTAGGGTTTGCGGTTACAATCATTTGATTTTTACGACCAAATCGATTTAAAACAATCGTTTGTGACGACGACAAAAGAAGAAGGTCAGTAAACCAATGGATTAGCCGATGGCTATTCTTATGAAACGAAATAAGGCATCCAATTAATGGATACGACTTATTGTCATTATTATTGTTTGATCCATAAGAAATGGATTTGATTAAGATTCGTAGCAAACAGAACAAGTAAATAAGTACTAATAGTGAATAACTGAAGAAAAGATAGAGAAAACATGGTTTAATTGTTTAGTGGTGTGGTTGATGGTGGTTGATAATGGAATGTTATGGTCTATTTATATAAATAAATGGAAGTGAAATGGTATATTTGTATTTAATTAATAGGGTTAAACATGTGAAGGACTTCTAATTCACTAGTACTATAATAAGTAATTTGAATAAAAGACACGTTTTTCATGCATGCCGCAATCTTATAGTTCTATGTTTGTCATTAGAAACACGTGCTTAAATATAAAGAACATGCGTGGAACTTTTTTAATCTTTAATTCTAGTGACAAGTCATGCATGAATATGTAATGTATTATCTGTTGTACTATTTTTATCAACACACTAAGCAGTGTACTGTATAGTGGTTTATGAGTTGCATTGCATAAACTATTCCGGCATATTAAAATTTGTACCTTATGTTGTGAAAATTTAAAAGGTGATTTTTGATATATATATATATATATATATATATATATATATATATATAGGAGAGAGATCAAATGAGAAGGTATGTTAAGGAGAGAAGGGAGAGAAGGTTCTATGAACCAATCAGAACGTGACATGTGGCTTTAAAAAAAAAACACGGTGGCATTTTGGTAAATAAATCAAACTTTTGTGAAGCTTGGTCAACCTGGGTTCTGGGTCAGCTTGGGTTCTGATCAGTTTGGTTGGTCAGCTTGGTCAGCTTGGTTGGGTCAGCTTGGTCAGCCTGAGCCTGGGTTCTGGGTCAGCTTGGTTAGCTTGGTTGTCAGCTTGGTTGGTCAGCTTGGTTGGTCAGCTTGGTTGGTTGGTCAGCTTGGTCAGCTTGGTTGGTCAGCTTGGTCAGCCTGGGTTCTGGGTCAGCTTGGTCAGCCTGGGTTCTGGGTCAGCTTGGGTTCTACATTTGTGTAGATTAATCTACATTTGTAACGACCGAACTTCATTTAGTAAAATAAAACAATTGAACGATTTGACTCGACCAAAATATAGAAAAAGATTTTTTTTTTCTTAACGGCCGTTACACTAAGATTTTGGAAAGTCCCTGTAACGGGTGCATAACGGCAGTTACACACGAGTGTAACGCCCGTTATATATATAACGCCGTTACATCAGCATTTCACAGCTTGACCCAAAAATGACTTAAACTTCAACCCACTATAAAAGTCAAGGCTTCGAATACATCATAAACAACATTTCAGATTTTCAATATGTAATAGACACGAAATGTGATACTTACATACTTAGTTTTGGTCCAAAAACGATATGAACTATCAAATGGGTCGTTTGACCTAATAAACGACCTAATTAGCATGTTATGACCAAAAACATCCAAATGACCCAAAACTTTACAAAATGCAGATTTTACATCCAAAGAAAACTTATTCAACCAAAACAAACTTGTACCAAGAGCCATAGTAGTCAAATGGGATTTTCTACCAATTTACCCAAGATGTCAACCTTCAAATTTGACCAAAGCTTCAAATCACTTCAATTGCTCGATTCTTTACCTTTGCTACTACCAACTCCTATAAAAGAGTAAAAAACTAAAATATAAGCAACGCTTAGTGAATGCATATACATATAATCATAATCAAGTTACCAAGCAATGTGCCTCAAGCACCACATATTGCCTATCCAACGATAGCAAATTCAATCATAACATAATTTCACTTTCACATGGCCATGGAAACATGCTAGTAGGAATTTACCCACCTACTAGCTATAATCACAAATGGATTAGTAGGAATTTACCCACCTACTAACCCTAATAACAAATATGCTAGTAGGAATTTACCCACCTACTAGCTATAATCACAAATGGATTAGTAGGAATTTACCCACCTACTAACCCTAAATCACAATTTGGCTAGTAGGAATTTACCCACCTACTAGCTCTACAATCAAATGGATCATAGGAATTTACCCACCTATGACCCCAAATAACAAGAACATGATTATATGCATAAACACTCACCTTGAACTTGGCTAATCGATTCTATGGCTATAGGCTCAACTAAATGGTCTTCATCACCTATACATAATACAATTCACACAACTATGAGTTCTATAAACTCAACTATTTCAAGGTCAAATACTTGCATTCAAGCATTCCCTTTTTCATGGTGTTTGGCATTCACAAAACACTTTAACAACTTTCCATAATCAATTTCAAATCACCATTTAGCCAAACACCCAAAACATAATGTTTATTACTTTGGGTTTCATCTTAAACTCATTTACAATTACCCAAAGCTTATCCTTTTCAATTTTATTAGGGTTCATCATCAAAATCCCCAAAGTACCAAATTCCCAAATTTTAACTAAGAACCCTAATTCTACAATCAAAACCCTGAATTGGAAATCAAATGGTTTAAAGAAACCTTACCTCAAAGAACAATTATCACAATTAAATTTTCAGAATTTCTCCTTCCTCCTTCTTGCTAATTTCGGCCCCCAATCCAATCACACAAGCCCTCTCTTGCTTATTATTAGAATGAATTAGATAAATAGGATTTGGGAGGATGAATTGCATGCACTCTTTGGTAGATTAGAAAGTTTGAGAAGAATTATAGAAGGAAATGGAAGAAGAGAGTGTAATGGAATTGTGATTCATCAATTTCATATGGCTGGACACTCTCCCCCCCTGCCACGTATCTTTTAAATTTTTAGTGGGTATTATACCCGCTAGCCACCAAAGTTCCAACTAAATTAACCCCTTATCTCAAAACAAAATACTAGGAAATTAATTTAATGCTAAAACTATAAAAAGGGTTAATTTTCTATTACCTTAAAATAACGGGGTGTTACAAATCTCCCCCACTCAAAATCGATCACGTCCCCGTGATCCAAGCCATATGTAAAGACGGGTAGTATACCAACATATCACGTTCGGTTTCCCAAGTATATTCCGAGTTCTTTTGGTGCTTCCATTGTACCTTGAAAGTTCGTACTGTCTTGTTGTTAATCTTTCTCAACTCTTCTTCAACTATGGCAACCGGTTCTTCAACATAAGTCAATTTCTTGTCCAATTCAATTTCATTCAAAGGAACGCACGATGCATCGTCAACAAGACACTTTCGTAGTTGTGATACATGAAAAGTGTTATGAATGCGAGATAACTCTTCGGGTAGTTCCAATTGATACGCTACCTTGCCAACACGGGCTGAAATCCGAAACGGGCCAATGAACCGTGGACTCAATTTTCCACGTTTTCGAAATCGCAGCAAACCCTTCCATGGAGATACCTTTAACATAACTCGGTCACCAACCATGAACTCAATGGGTCTTCTTCTAACATCGGCATACGACTTTTGTCTATCTTGAGCCGCCTTAAGTCTTTCACGAATTTCATCTATCTTTTGAGTAGTTTCAAGTACAATATCGGTTCCGCCTAACTCTCGCTGTCCCACTTCTCCCCAACAAATGGGAGTTCGACATCTCCTACCATAAAGCATTTCGTACGGAGGCATCTTAATACTAGAATGGTAACTATTATTATACGAGAATTCCGCCAAAGGCAAATACACATCCCAAGGTCCTCCAAAATCAATAATGCACGCACGTAGCATGTCTTCCAACGTTTGGATGGTTCGCTCACTTTGACCGTCCGTTTGCGGGTGGTATGCGGTACTCAAATGCAACTTGGTACCCATATCTTCATGAAACCTTCTCCAAAAATGGGATGTAAACCGTGTATCTCTATCCGAAACAATAGAGACGGGAATGCCATGCCGAGCTACAACTTCTTTCAAATAAATATCGGCTAACACTTCGGAAGATGATGACTCACGAATGGGTAAAAACAGAGCACTTTTCGTCAATCGATCTACAATCACCCATATAGAGTCAAATTGATACTTGGGTGTCTTAGGAAGTTTGGTAATGAAGTCCATAGTCAAGTGCTCCCACTTTCATTGTGGTATATCAAGCGGTTGGAGCTTCCCGTATGGCTTTTGATGCTCCGCTTTAACTTGTAAACAAGTCAAACATTTTTCCACATACTTGACTATGTCACGTTTCATACCCGGCAACAATAGTCAACCTTCAAGTCGTGATACATTTTCGTTGCACCGGATGAATAGAATATTTGGACTTATGAGCTTCATCAAGAAGAATTTCTTTCAAAGGGCACGAAAAAGGGATCCAAATTCGTCCATAACGAACCGTAAGACCACGAGAGTCTTTAGAAAAATGCTTCATTTGACCTTTAATTCTTTCTCGTTTAGGATCACGTTGTAAAGCTTCTTCTTGAGCTTCTTTTATACGTTCCAAGAAATCATTGGTAATCATTACCCATAAGGGTGAAACACGAATAGAAAAGTGAGAACTCTTTCGGCTTAAGGCGTCGGCCACCACATTGGCTTTTCCGGGGTGATACAAGATTTCACAATCATAGTCCTTCAATAAATCAAGCCACCTTCGTTGACGGTTATTAAGATCTCGTTGTTCAAAGAAGTATTTAAGACTCTTATGATCGGAATAAATGGTGAATTTAACACCATAAAGGTAATGACGCCAAATCTTTAAAGCAAAAACAACCGCAGCAAGTTCCAAATCATGAACGGGGTAGGACTTCTCATGAGGTTTTAATTGTCTCGATGCATAAGCGATGACTCGCCCCTTTTGCATAAGGACACAGCCAAGACCATTAAATGAGGCATCACAATAAACCGAAAAATCTTCAACTCCTTCGGGTAAAGTAAGTACGGGTGCTTGACTCAACTTCTCTTTCAAAGTTTGAAATGCACTTTCTTGTTCGCCTTTCCATTCAAACCTTTCATTCTTTCGGGTCAACTTAGTAAGAGGCGAGGCAATCTTAGAAAAGTCTTGAATAAAGCGACGGTAATAACCCGCCAAACCAAGAAAACTACGAATTTCAGTCGGGGATTTGGGAGGTTCCCATTTTGTGATTGCACTAATCTTTGCAGGATCTACTTTAATTCCATCTTTATTGACAACATGTCCAAGGAATTGGACTTCACGTAACCAAAATTCGCATTTAGAAAACTTGGCATACAATTTCTCGCAGCGAAGGGTTTCAAGAACTTCACGAAGGTGTTTCTCATGATCGGACTGACACTTCGAATAGATCAAAATGTCATCAATGAAAACAATAACAGATTTATCAAGAAAAGGACGACATACACGATTCATAAGATCCATGAAGGCTGCAGGAGCGTTTGTCAACCCAAAAGGCATTACCAAAAATTCATAATGACCATAACGGGTCCTGAACGCGGTTTTTGGAATGTCTTCTTCACCAATCTTCAGCTGGTGATAACCCGAACGAAGATCCATCTTCGAAAAATACGATGCTCCTTGAAGTTGATCAAAAAGATCGTCAATACGAGGCAAAGGGTATCTATTCTTGATGGTGACTTTATTAAGCTCACGATAATCAATACACATCCGCAAACTACCATCTTTCTTTTTAACAAACAGAACAGGAGCACCCCAAGGAGAACTACTTGGGCGTATAAAGCCCTTATCAAGAAGTTCTTGGAGTTGTTCCATCATTTCTCGCATTTCAGTTGGAGCAAGACGATATGGAGCTTTAGCGATGGGTGTAGCACCCGGGGTGAGATCAATTTTGAACTCTACTTGTCTATCAGGAGGAAGACCCGGTAGGTCATCGGGAAAAACATCAACAAATTCATTAACAACAGGAATTTCAGATATTGATTTAGATTCTTTATTGGAATCAAGAACATGAGCAAGAAAAGCTTTGCATCCACGGGAGATAAGTCGGCGAGCTCGAGCATAAGTACACAACGGTAACGAGTCTTGATTTCTTTCCCCAAAAACCACCATATCCTTGCCACTAGGAGTTTTGAGTCGGACACTTTTATCACCACAACAAATACTCGCCCTATGTCTACCGAGCCAATCCATGCCCAAAATCACATCAAATTCACCCAAACCCATAGGTATAAGATTGGCTTTAAAATTTTCAAAATTTATGGTTAAGCTACAATCTAAATACACATTTTTAATCACATAAGTTTGATCACCCGCTACTTCCACTAATAACGGAGGTTTAAGCAAAGATAGTTGTAGGGGAATACATTTAGTGAATCGGGTAGCTACAAAGGAACGGTTTGCCCCGGAATCAAATAGAACTTTAGCGGGAGTGTCATGGACTAGAAAAGTACCTGACACAACATCGGTTGATTCCTTAGCTTCCACCACCGAGAGTTGGAAAGATCTCCCTTTAGGAGTTCCTACTTGTTTCACCATCCTTCTCTCATTCATTTTTCTTACTTCCGCTTGCCTTTCTTCATTCGTCAACAATGGGCAATCACTTCTCATATGTCCCTCCTTAAAGCATTTAAAGCACACAGTAGGCTTGTTTGGAGAGAACTTGCAATCATGACTAATGTGACCCGGTTGGCCACAATTGAAACACCCTTTCTTGGGAGATGAAGGACAAACTCCGAAATGATGTTTCCCACATTTGTTACAAGTGGGGGCGTTTCTCCTAAATGTATTATTTCCCGAGCTTCCACTTGGCCGGAACTTCTTGTTTGGTGAATCAATTTGCTCCGCTTTCCTTTTGGAGGAGTCTTCATCCGGCATGCCTTGTTCCACCTCATGCCACCTTGCCACATCAATCAATTGATTAAAAGATTCAATTTGGAAAAGAGTGATCTTCTCTCGAATATTCTTGCGGAGTTTCCGATAGAAGTGTTCCTTCAACAACTTATCATCTTTCAAATACTCGGGACAAAACTGTGCTTTGTCAAGAAACCGCACACGAAATTCATTTACATTCAACGAACCTTGAGATTCATTCATGAAATCACTCCTAAGTTTAGTCACATCGGACTCGGATCGAAATTCCTTGAAGAAAGCCGCTTTAAAATCTGCCCACTCCATACTCATCACTCCTTCACCCTTTGTCACAATTAAGCTGTCCCACCATAACTTAGCCCGGTCTCTCAACATGCTTGACCCATACAACGTTTTGTCTTCAATTGGAGTCTTGGTAATGCGGAAAGCTCCTTCAATCTCATACACCCACTTGGTGCTTACAATGGGATCGGGGTCTCCATTGTATGTAGGAGGACTTGCAATGGTGAAATTTTTGAGATCATAAGGTTTTTCATTGGTGTTCTTTGGAGGATTCTCATTTGCTTGTGTTTCCGGTGCTTTGTCTTTAGGAAAACGCTTATCGAACTCTTCTTGCACCGACAAAGCTACTTCCTCCCTAATCTTGTTAGCAATGGCTTCACTCATTGCCCCTTCCAGAGTCTCATTCAACTTCTTGACGATAAACGGAGAGAAGTTCTCTAATGCCTTGCCTATTTGTTCACTTATAAAATCACCGGTAATGTCTTCTCGTTCTAGCAACTCTACGGTTTCAATATTTTTGTCTCTATCCTGACTTGATCCATCTTTAACTTGAAACGGATCCATTCTACAAATTCAAAAGTTTATAAATATACACTCAAGTCACAACATAGTCTCTAATACCCCAAAAGTTCACATTCGATCATTTCCATATTTAGTAAGTTTGATTTAGAATGTAATAGCTTATGACCAGTAATAGGCCGGCTCTATTATGCTCATAAACTATTTCATTTTAAATCACTCTTACTAACCATTTCCACTTTCAAACGTGAACACCCAAAACCTAAGGTCATAGTCAATCCTATGGTTCAAGTCTAGGCATCCTACTCGCAAAGATCGAATACCTAAATCCCTTGAACCATGGCTCTGATACCAAAAATGTAACGACCGAACTTCATTTAATAAAATAATACAATTGAACGACTTGACTCGACCAAAATATAGAAAGAAGATTTTTTTTTTCTTTTTTTTAAGGCCGTTAACGGTTACAAGTGTAACGGCCGTTACACTAAGATTTTGGAAAGTCCTTGTAACGGGTGCATAACGGCAGTTACACACGAGTGTAACGCCCGTTATATATATAACAGCCGTTACATCAGCATTTCACAGCTTGACCCAAAAATGACTTAAACTTCAACCCACTATAAAAGTCAAGGCTTCGAATACATCATAAACAACATTTCAGATTTTCAATATGTAATAGACACGAAATGTGATACTTACATACTTAGTTTTGGTCCAAAAACGATATGAACTATCAAATGGGTCGTTTGACCTAATAAACGACCTAATTAGCATGTTATGACCAAAAACATCCAAATGACCCAAAACTTTACAAAATGCAAATTTTACATCCAAAGAAAACTTATTCAACCAAAACAAACTTGTACCAAGAGCCATAGTAGTCAAATGGGATTTTCTACCAATTTACCCAAGATGTCAACCTTCAAATTTGACCAAAGCTTCAAATCACTTCAATTGCTCGATTCTTTACCTTTGCTACTACCAACTCCTATAAAAGAGTAAACAACTAAAATATAAGCAACGCTTAGTGAATGCATATACATATAATCATAATCAAGTTACCAAGCAATGTGCCTCAAGCACCACATATTGCCTATCCAACGATAGCAAATTCAATCATAACATAATTTCACTTTCACATGGCCATGGAAACATGCTAGTAGGAATTTACCCACCTACTAGCTATAATCACAAATGGATTAGTAGGAATTTACCCACCTACTAACCCTAATAACAAATATGCTAGTAGGAATTTACCCACCTACTAGCTATAATCACAAATGGATTAGTAGGAATTTACCCACCTACTAACCCTAAATCACAATTTGGCTAGTAGGAATTTACCCACCTACTAGCTCTACAATCAAATGGATCATAGGAATTTACCCACCTATGACCCCAAATAACAAGAACATGATTATATGCATACACACTCACCTTGAACTTGGCTAATCGATTCTATGGCTATAGGCTCAACTAAATGGTCTTCATCACCTATACATAATACAATTCACACAACTATGAGTTCTATATAAACTCAACTATTTCAAGGTCAAATACTTGCATTCAACAAGCATTCCCTTTTTCATGGTGTTTGGCATTCACAAAACACTTTAACAACTTTCCATAATCAATTTCAAATCACCATTTAGCCAAACACCCAAAACATAATGTTTATTACTTTGGGTTTCATCTTAAACTCATTTACAATTACCCAAAGCTTATCCTTTTCAATTTTATTAGGGTTCATCATCAAAATCCCCAAAGTACCAAATTCCCAAATTTTAACTAAGAACCCTAATTCTACAATCAAAACCCTGAATTGGAAATCAAATGGTTTAAAGAAACCTTACCTCAAAGAACAATTATCACAATTAAATTTTCAGAATTTCTCCTTCCTCCTTCTTGCTAATTTCGGCCCCCAATCCAATCACACAAGCCCTCTCTTGCTTATTATTAGAATGAATTAGATAAATAGGATTTGGGAGGATGAATTGCATGCACTCTTTGGTAGATTAGAAAGTTTGAGAAGAATTATAGAAGGAAATGGAAGAAGAGAGTGTAATGGAATTGTGATTCATCAATTTCATATGGCTGGACACTCTCCCCCCTTGCCACGTATCTTTTAAATTTTTAGTGGGTATTATACCCGCTAGCCACCAAAGTTCCAACTAAATTAACCCCTTATCTCAAAACAAAATACTAGGAAATTAATTTAATGCTAAAACTATAAAAAGGGTTAATTTTCTATTACCTTAAAATAACGGGGTGTTACAAATCTCCCCCACTCAAAATCGATCACGTCCCGTGATCCAAGCCATATGTAAAGACGGGTAGTATACCAACATATCACGTTCGGTTTCCCAAGTATATTCCGAGTTCTTTTGGTGCTTCCATTGTACCTTGAAAGTTCGTACTGTCTTGTTGTTAATCTTTCTCAACTCTTCTTCAACTATGGCAACCGGTTCTTCAACATAAGTCAATTTCTTGTCCAATTCAATTTCATTCAAAGGAACGCACGATGCATCGTCAACAAGACACTTTCGTAGTTGTGATACATGAAAAGTGTTATGAATGCGAGATAACTCTTCGGGTAGTTCCAATTGATACGCTACCTTGCCAACACGGGCTGAAATCCGAAACGGGCCAATGAACCGTGGACTCAATTTTCCACGTTTTCGAAATCGCAGCAAACCCTTCCATGGAGATACCTTTAACATAACTCGGTCACCAACCATGAACTCAATGGGTCTTCTTCTAACATCGGCATACGACTTTTGTCTATCTTGAGCCGCCTTAAGTCTTTCACGAATTTCATCTATCTTTTGAGTAGTTTCAAGTACAATATCGGTTCCGCCTAACTCTCGCTGTCCCACTTCTCCCCAACAAATGGGAGTTCGACATCTCCTACCATAAAGCATTTCGTACGGAGGCATCTTAATACTAGAATGGTAACTATTATTATACGAGAATTCCGCCAAAGGCAAATACACATCCCAAGGTCCTCCAAAATCAATAATGCACGCACGTAGCATGTCTTCCAACGTTTGGATGGTTCGCTCACTTTGACCGTCCGTTTGCGGGTGGTATGCGGTACTCAAATGCAACTTGGTACCCATATCTTCATGAAACCTTCTCCAAAAATGGGATGTAAACCGTGTATCTCTATCCGAAACAATAGAGACGGGAATGCCATGCCGAGCTACAACTTCTTTCAAATAAATATCGGCTAACACTTCGGAAGATGATGACTCACGAATGGGTAAAAACAGAGCACTTTTCGTCAATCGATCTACAATCACCCATATAGAGTCAAATTGATACTTGGGTGTCTTAGGAAGTTTGGTAATGAAGTCCATAGTCAAGTGCTCCCACTTCCATTGTGGTATATCAAGCGGTTGGAGCTTCCCGTATGGCTTTTGATGCTCCGCTTTAACTTGTAAACAAGTCAAACACTTTTCCACATACTTGACTATGTCACGTTTCATACCCGGCCACCAATAATCAACCTTCAAGTCGTGATACATTTTCGTTGCACCGGGATGAATAGAATATTTGGACTTATGAGCTTCATCAAGAAGAATTTCTTTCAAAGGGCACGAAAAAGGGATCCAAATTCGTCCATAACGAACCGTAAGACCACGAGAGTCTTTAGAAAAATGCTTCATTTGACCTTTAATTCTTTCTCGTTTAGGATCACGTTGTAAAGCTTCTTCTTGAGCTTCTTTTATACGTTCCAAGAAATCATTGGTAATCATTACCCATAAGGGTGAAACACGAATAGAAAAGTGAGAACTCTTTCGGCTTAAGGCGTCGGCCACCACATTGGCTTTTCCGGGGTGATACAAGATTTCACAATCATAGTCCTTCAATAAATCAAGCCATCTTCGTTGACGGTTATTAAGATCTCGTTGTTCAAAGAAGTATTTAAGACTCTTATGATCGGAATAAATGGTGAATTTAACACCATATAGGTAATGACGCCAAATCTTTAAAGCAAAAACAACCGCAGCAAGTTCCAAATCATGAACGGGGTAGGACTTCTCATGAGGTTTTAATTGTCTCGATGCATAAGCGATGACTCGCCCCTTTTGCATAAGGACACAGCCAAGACCATTAAATGAGGCATCACAATAAACCGAAAAATCTTCAACTCCTTCGGGTAAAGTAAGTACGGGTGCTTGACTCAACTTCTCTTTCAAAGTTTGAAATGCACTTTCTTGTTCGCCTTTCCATTCAAACCTTTCATTCTTTCGGGTCAACTTAGTAAGAGGCGAGGCAATCTTAGAAAAGTCTTGAATAAAGCGACGGTAATAACCCGCCAAACCAAGAAAACTACGAATTTCAGTCGGGGATTTGGGAGGTTCCCATTTTGTGATTGCACTAATCTTTGCAGGATCTACTTTAATTCCATCTTTATTGACAACATGTCCAAGGAATTGGACTTCACGTAACCAAAATTCGCATTTAGAAAACTTGGCATACAATTTCTCGCGGCGAAGGGTTTTAAGAACTTCACGAAGGTGTTTCTCATGATCGGACTGACACTTCGAATAGATCAAAATGTCATCAATGAAAACAATAACAGATTTATCAAGAAAAGGACGACATACACGATTCATAAGATCCATGAAGGCTGCAGGAGCGTTTGTCAACCCAAAAGGCATTACCAAAAATTCATAATGACCATAACGGGTCCTGAACGCGGTTTTTGGAATGTCTTCTTCACCAATCTTCAGCTGGTGATAACCCGAACGAAGATCCATCTTCGAAAAATACGATGCTCCTTGAAGTTGATCAAAAAGGTCGTCAATACGAGGCAAAGGGTATCTATTCTTGATGGTGACTTTATTAAGCTCACGATAATCAATACACATCCGCAAACTACCATCTTTCTTTTTAACAAACAGAACAGGAGCACCCCAAGGAGAACTACTTGGGCGTATAAAGCCCTTATCAAGAAGTTCTTGGAGTTGTTCCATCATTTCTCGCATTTCAGTTGGAGCAAGACGATATGGAGCTTTAGCGATGGGTGTAGCACCCGGGGTGAGATCAATTTTGAACTCTACTTGTCTATCAGGAGGAAGACCCGGTAGGTCATCGGGAAAAACATCAACAAATTCATTAACAACCGGAATTTCAGAAATTGATTTAGATTCCTTATCGGAATCAAGAACATGAGCAAGAAAAGCTTTGCATCCACGGGAGATAAGTCGGCGAGCTCGAGCATAAGTACACAACGGTAACGAGTCTTGATTTCTTTCCCCAAAAACCACCATATCCTTGCCACTAGGAGTTTTGAGTCGGACACTTTTATCACCACAACAAATACTCGCCCTATGTCTACCGAGCCAATCCATGCCCAAAATCACATCAAATTCACCCAAACCCATGGGTATAAGATTGGCTTTAAAATTTTCAAAATTTATGGTTAAGCTACAATCTAAATACACATTTTTAATCACATAAGTTTGATCACCCGCTACTTCCACTAATAACGGAGGTTTAAGCAAAGATAGTTGTAGGGGAATACATTTAGTGAATCGGGTAGCTACAAAGGAACGGTTTGCCCCGGAATCAAATAGAACTTTAGCGGGAGTGTCATGGACTAGAAAAGTACCTGACACAACATCGGTTGATTCCTTAGCTTCCACCACCGAGAGTTGGAAAGATCTCCCTTTAGGAGTTCCTACTTGTTTCACCATCCTTCTCTCATTCATTTTTCTTACTTCCGCTTGCCTTTCTTCATTCGTCAACAATGGGCAATCACTTCTCATATGTCCCTCCTTAAAGCATTTAAAGCACACAGTAGGCTTGTTTGGAGAGAACTTGCAATCATGACTAATGTGACCCGGTTGGCCACAATTGAAACACCCTTTCTTGGGAGATGAAGGACAAACTCCGAAATGATGTTTCCCACATTTGTTACAAGTGGGGGCGTTTCTCCTAAATGTATTATTTCCCGAGCTTCCACTTGGCCGGAACTTCTTGTTTGGTGAATCAATTTGCTCCGCTTTCCTTTTGGAGGAGTCTTCATCCGGCATGCCTTGTTCCACCTCATGCCACCTTGCCACATCAATCAATTGATTAAAAGATTCAATTTGGAGAAGAGTGATCTTCTCTCGAATATTCTTGCGGAGTTTCCGATAGAAGTGTTCCTTCAACAACTTATCATCTTTCAAATACTCGGGACAAAACTGTGCTTTGTCAAGAAACCGCACACGAAATTCATTTACATTCAACGAACCTTGAGATTCATTCATGAAATCACTCCTAAGTTTAGTCACATCGGACTCGGATCGAAATTCCTTGAAGAAAGCCGCTTTAAAATCTGCCCACTCCATACTCATCACTCCTTCACCCTTTGTCACAATTAAGCTGTCCCACCATAACTTAGCCCGGTCTCTCAACATGCTTGACCCATACAACGTTTTGTCTTCAATTGGAGTCTTGGTAATGCGGAAAGCTCCTTCAATCTCATACACCCACTTGGTGCTTACAATGGGATCGGGGTCTCCATTGTATGTAGGAGGACTTGCAATGGTGAAATTTTTGAGATCATAAGGTTTTTCATTGGTGTTCTTTGGAGGATTCTCATTTGCTTGTGTTTCCGGTGCTTTGTCTTTAGGAAAACGCTTATCGAACTCTTCTTGCACCGACAAAGCTACTTCCTCCCTAATCTTGTTAGCAATGGCTTCACTCATTGCCCCTTCCAGAGTCTCATTCAACTTCTTGACGATAAACGGAGAGAAGTTCTCTAATGCCTTGCCTATTTGTTCACTTATAAAATCACCGGTAATGTCTTCTCGTTCTAGCAACTCTACGGTTTCAATATTTTTGTCTCTATCCTGACTTGATCCATCTTTAACTTGAAACGGATCCATTCTACAAATTCAAAAGTTTATAAATATACACTCAAGTCACAACATAGTCTCTAATACCCCAAAAGTTCACATTCGATCATTTCCATATTTAGTAAGTTTGATTTAGAATGTAATAGCTTATGACCAGTAATAGGCCGGCTCTATTATGCTCATAAACTATTTCATTTTAAATCACTCTTACTAACCATTTCCACTTTCAAACGTGAACACCCAAAACCTAAGGTCATAGTCAATCCTATGGTTCAAGTCTAGGCATCCTACTCGCAAAGATCGAATACCTAAATCCCTTGAACCATGGCTCTGATACCAAAAATGTAACGACCGAACTTCATTTAATAAAATAAAACAATTGAACGACTTGACTCGACCAAAATATAGAAAGAGATTTTTTTTTTCTTTTTTTTTTAAGGCCGTTACATACAAAGTGTAACGGCCGTTACACTAAAATTTTGGAAAGTCCCTGTAACGGGTGCATAACGGCAGTTACACACAAGTGTAACGCCCGTTATACATATAACGGCCGTTACATCTGCATTTCTCAGCTTGACCCAAAAATGACTTAAACTTCAACCCACTATAAAAGTCAAGACTTCGAATACATCATAAACAACATTTCAGATTTTCAAATATGTAATAGACACGAAGTGATACTTACATACTTAGTTTTGGTCCAAAAACGATATGAACTATCAAATGGGTCGTTTGACCTAATAAACGACCTAATTAGCATGTTATGACCAAAAACATCCAAATGACCCAAAAACTTTACAAATATGCAGATTTTACATCCAAAGAAAACTTATTCAACCAAAACAAACTTGTACCAAGAGCCATAGTAGTCAAATGGATTTTCTACCAATTTACCCAAGATGTCAACCTTCAAATTTGACCAAAGCTTCAAATCACTTCAATTGCTCAATTCTTTACCTTTGCTACTACCAACTCCTATAAAAGAGTAAACAACTAAAATATAAGCAACGCTTAGTGAATGCATATACATATAATCATAATCAAGTTACCAAGCAATGTGCCTCAAGCACCACATATAGCCTATCCAACGATAGCAAATTCAATCATAACATAATTTCACTTTCACATGGCCATGGAACATGCTAGTAGGAATTTACCCACCTACTAGCTATAATCACAAATGGATTAGTAGGAATTTACCCACCTACTAACCCTAATAACAAATATGCTAGTAGGAATTTACCCACCTACTAGCTATAATCACAAATGGATTAGTAGGAATTTACCCACCTACTAACCCTAAATCACAATTTGGCTAGTAGGAATTTACCCACCTACTAGCTCTACAATCAAATGGATCATAGGAATTTACCCACCTATAGGGTTCATCATCAAAATCCCCAAAGTACCAAATTCCCAAATTTTAACTAAGAACCCTAATTCTACAATCAAAACCCTGAATTGGAAATCAAATGGTTTAAAGAAACCTTACCTCAAAGAACAATTATCACAATTAAATTTTCAGAATTTCTCCTTCCTCCTTCTTGCTAATTTCGGCCCCCAATCCAATCACACAAGCCCTCTCTTGCTTATTATTAGAATGAATTAGATAAATAGGATTTGGGAGGATGAATTGCATGCACTCTTTGGTAGATTAGAAAGTTTGAGAAGAATTATAGAAGGAAATGGAAGAAGAGAGTGTAATGGAATTGTGATTCATCAATTTCATATGGCTGGACACTCTCCCCCCCTGCCACGTATCTTTTAAATTTTTTTGTGGGTATTATACCCGCTAGCCACCAAAGTTCCAACTAAATTAACCCCTTATCTCAAAACAAAATACTAGGAAATTAATTTAATGTTAAAACTATAAAAAGGGTTAATTTTCTATTACCTTAAAATAACGGGGCGTTTTACAATTTGTGTAGATTGTGTCAAGCTGACCCAACCCAAGCTAACCAAGCTGACCCAACCTGACCACCCCAAGCTGACCCAAAACCCATAATCTACATTTGTGTAGATTGTGTCAAGCTGACCCAACCCAAGCTAACCAAGCTGACCCAACCTGACCAACCCCAAGCTGACCCAAAACCCATAATCTACATTTGTGTAGATTGTGTCAAGCTGACCCAACCCAAGCTAACCAAGCTGACCCAACCTGACCCAACCTGACCCAGACCCCAAGCTGACCAACCAAGCTGATCAGAACCCAAGCTGACCCAGAACCCAGGCTGACCAAGCTTCAGAAAAGTTTGATTTATTTACCAAAATGCCACCGCGCATTTTTTTTCATTTTGACACATGTCGCGTTCTAATTGGCTCATAGGACATTCTCTACTTAAGACACCTTCTTCCAGGATCTCTACCCTATATATATATATATATCCTGATAAAGATGTGATTTTTATATATACTTATGCATGTATCGTTCGAAATATACCTGTGCGAGCAGCTTTGAAAACGAGTTGTCTTATTATATACTTGTGCGAAAGAATGGTAGCCTGCAGTTTGAAAACAAAATATAGATAATTCTAGTACCAATATAAGTTCAAATGTTAAAGATCCTACATAACCAATTTATAAGATCGTACAAAATATAGAGAATTTGCTTACATAAACCTCCAAAAATCACCGAGGTGCCACGTGGTGCCACGTCGCACGTATTAGCGGCGACGTCGCCGCTAATACTTGCGACGTGGCAACTCGGGACGGCCATCGTCAGTGCTGACCACGCCTGTTCCCGAGGTGCCACGTGGCACGTATTAGCGGCGACGTCGCCGCTAATACTTGCGACGTGGCACCTCTAGAACAAGCGTGGTCAGTCATGGATCCAAAGAATGTCGGGCCCCACCATTAGCGGCGACGTCGCCGCTAATACCCTGGTGGGGGTGCCCTGTTCCTGGTGGGGATACCCTGTGCCAACCGTGTAAAAAAGTGAATGCGGGATTTTTGACACGGCTATTTATTAAAACCGTGTAAAAAAGTCATACCAGTATTGTTCTTTGCCTTATATCATTTTCTACCTCTTATTTTCCTTATTTTATTTCATCTGCTTCTCTCTCTCTTTACACCAACTTCTCTTATCTTTACCTACTTCTACATCAACATCTCATCTCATCCCCCATTTCATCTACCGAAGGCGGATCTATAAACACACACACACACAATATCAGAATCTTTTACATCTATATTTATATTGTTAGATCTAGTTTTTTTTGTTAGATCTATTGTTATTTGTAGATCTATTGTTATTTTATAATTATAGATCTAAGTTGTTTATTGTTAAATTATAAAGTTTTGTTTTGTGTTTTGTAGTTGAAACTGTTGCAAGATCACAAAGTACTATATGTATGTTTGCTCTTTATGTTTTTATAGTTGATTCACTTATTTTCTTTTTGCTATTTTTTGTTACTACTAATTTTAATTTCTGTATTTTGTTATTTCAGATGCTTCAGTCGAGACATGCTATTGACTTCTCCGCAAAATAGGTACAAAAATTACCATAAACACTTGTTTTTTGCTTATGAAAGTGTTATGTTTCTTATTAACTAAAAAGTGTTTTGTTTCTTAAATGTGTTATGTAGTCAAGAGAATATGACATTGAAGTTGTTGGAAGAATCACAATTCAAGCAACAAAATCTTGAAATTATTGTTACATGTGTATAAAGATATATAAGGCAAAAGATTATTGGTGTAAAATTTCTTTATTTATTTATTCAATCTACCACTTTTGATCCAAAGCTGCAACACTTCTGTTGATTATAAAAGCAAAATAAAGCAATAATGTCGGAAGATGGAAAAAGAAACATATTGTAAAATAGCCACCGAAGTTTTTTTTTATTTTAAATAAGTATATTTTACACGGTTTTTAGATCAAACGTGTAAAAAACTAACCATTTGACACGGTTAAAAAACTGTGTCAAAAAGGGGTAAGAATCAGTTACACTACTCTTTTACACGGAAGAGAAACCGTGTAAAAAGCCATATTTTAACCGGGTGAAAGCCACTTTTTGTAGTAGTGTATCCAAAAGCAAAGGGGTTGGAATTGTTGATTTTCAATATCGTATCAATCAGAGGCAGTAGTAAAAAAAATCTCAAAGGGGACAAAGTTAAAAAATCAATGAAAAAGAAATCCAAAAGAGAAAATGTTAAACACTTATAAGAAAATTTTAAAAACCATGAAAATTTTTAAAATACATGATAAAATTTAAATTTCGAATGAGACATTGGCCCTCTTGCCCCCCTTTAGTACCGTCCTTGATATCGATGTTTAATGCCTTTTCATACCGTTCTTGCCCCCCTTTAGTACCGTCCTTGATATCGATGTTTAATGCCTTTTCATACCGTTCATCTATCCTTAGATTTCAGTTAACTGAAGTCGTCAAAATTTAGTAATGTAATATGATATTAATCATGTGTATACACATGACCATAAACTAACGACATCAAAATCAAAATATATAATATAATATATTATACGTAGTAATAGGTTTGATTTCCACATGTAACACAGATATTACAGTTTCTTGTTGATTAAAGGGTTTTATCTATATCTGTAGGAAATGGAGATGATCATGTGGGCTAGTAGTCTGTCAATGATACCCAATTAGTACTGTTCAAAAACCAAAATATAAAATATTAGTTTCACATTATTATGAAAGGTGTTTCACTTTGGTTTTTACATTGACCATTATAGATGGTTTAATCTTGTATTTAATACTACATAATTAATTAATCAAATGACTTCATTTTAATTAAAATAAAAATAAAAATAAATAATCAATTAATCACAATTGCTTAGAAAGTCACCAGAATATATCATTATACAGGCCGGAGGAGTGGGGCGAACCCATCCCTGGGTCATCACCACAACCTCTTAGCCGTGTATCATCCATGAACAAATTGAAACACAGACGATTACTACATATTATTCAGGCACACTTCTAGTAAAAATTTAAATTAGGATTAAATATTAAGATGATGATTAAGTGGTTAGTTAAGATGAAGCAACATCGGATAATTTTCAAGCTTAGATAAATAAATCCACTATGTGGGCTCCGGGGGTGAGTTTTTCCTAAGGTCTCGGGTTCGAGTCTTGGATTTCTCATCTCAAGGTATTTTCCATGAAGAGGGGGTTGGAGGTCCAGCAAATCGCTGGTTAAAATTGCTTCCAACACGTCTGAATCGAAACTAACTTTACAAAAAAATAAACATATGCAAAATTAAGTGAATAGCCGTCGCCGACGAGATTTCGGCGCTGGGAGAAGTGAAATTGTTTCATTCAACCGTCCACAAAGACAAAACCATAAAGTGTGATGTCTTCGTCTAAACCAATCCCTTTTGTTGGGCCACATTTTTAGACTTAATTTGTTTTTTTTCTTCTAGTATTGATTACGAATTTATGATGTGATCCAATTAAATAAGATATTGCTTTTGATATCTTGAAAACGAAAGCGGCGGAATCATTGGGATGAGATGTGTTGTTTAGTATTTTATTAAAAATGTATGTGTAATGGACGGTAGTCGAATATATTTTAAATGTTTTAGCAAAGATTCACGGGTAAAATGTTAAAAACAGATTTCCAATCTGTATGTGTAATGGACGGTAGTCGAATACAGAGAAAATTACACTTTTGGTACCTCAAGTTGGCAGCTTTTGCACTTTTAGTCTCTAACTCAAAAAATTGCAGCTTTCATACATAAAGTTTTGTGTTTTTTTCAGTTTTGGTACCACGTTTATACGCCGTTAATTTTTGCCGTTAACGCCCTCACGTGACAAACACGTGAGGGGTATTTTAGTCTTTTGGCCCCCCTCTTTTTGAGAAAATTACACTTTTGATACCTCAAGTTGTCAAATTTTTCACTTTTGGTACCTCAAGTTGTCAATTTTTTTACTTTTGACAAACATATTTTTATTACACTCTCCAATTTCCATCTCACATATTAGCATCTATCAAACAACACACACAAAATCAACACACATGTTTTTTTTTTTTACGGCTCTTAAAAAAACACCCAATGGTGTGTATCCATTCTTGAAATATTATATGTTGTTGGTGTAATTACGGGTGATGGTGGAGGAACTGAATGCATTGGTGGATCGATGGCCGGAAAAAACTCATGTCGCTGGAATACGCACCCACCATCGATCTCTTTTCTTCATATTATTGAAAACCCTCTCACCCCTAAATTACCCTATTTTTCGATCGGAATATGCTACAAACAAAACTTGATCGGAATCTGCTACAAACGAGATCTGAACGAAATCTGTTACAGATGAATATATTTGCTACAAACGAGATTAGATCGGAATCTCTAGCTAAGGTGGAGGTCGTGGTGCCTGGTGGGGAGGGAGATAGTCGGCAACCCTTTCTGGTGGTGTATGATTCATATAAGAGATTTGAATTTATTTACGCATGTTTATGTATTGGATTTGGTATGGTATAGAGATATAGGTATACATGGATATATGGATGATCGCAATGTGTGTTGATTTTTGAGTGTGTGGTGTTTGATAGATGCTAATGTGTGAGATGAAAATTGGAGAGTGTAATAAAAATATGTAGTCTACTTGAGGTACCAAAAGTGAAAAAATTGACAACTTGAGGTATCAAAAGTGTAATTTTCTCAAAAAGAGGGGGGTAAAAGACTAAAATATCCCTCACGTGTTTGTCACGTGAGGGCGTTAACGGCAAAAATTAACGGCGTATGAACATTGTACCAAAACTGAAAAAAACACAAAACTTTAGGTATGAAAGCTGCAATTTTTTGAGTTAGAGACTAAAAGTGCAAAAGCTGCCAACTTGAGGTACCAAAAGTGTAATTTTCTCTCGAATATATTTTAAATGTTTTAGCAAAGATTCACGGGTAAAATGTTAAAAATGACGGCGTCCAACGTCTGTGATACTTGCGTAACAAAGAGAGTTTCTCTTTGTACTTTTGTACATTTTTATGTATTACGGATTTTTGTGTTTACTTTTTTAATTTATAATTGACGTACTGAAATTTTGTTTTTACTATATCTTTTTGTTTTTACTAATTGATATTGAATTAACATCAATTAGAGTATAAAATTCAAAAGTTAATATGAAATGTATTTAAATGGAACAATCCCCTTTCCTCCTTTTTTTTCCCCCTAAAAATACAACTAAACTACACTATCTAAATTATCCATATTATTTATTAGTTAATTTACATATTTTTGCTTATGCTTAATGAAATTATCTATAACTTACATCCTTTAACTTTCAAAATAACCACACTAACTCTTTTTACATCAACTATTTTTACATTATAATCACACCGCTACCGCCACTATTGTCGCCGCCACTACCCATCGCCACAACCGCCATTCATAGTACTCGTCGTCGTTGTCGCCACCACTACCCGTCGCCGCCGCCTCCACCACACCGTTGCATCACGCCGACATACATCTAATAAATATAATAATGATAACTATCGATATTACTATATAAAAACTGAAAATATAATACTTGCTGAAATAAATAGGCAATTGCATGCTTTTCAAGTAAGAATTTTTAACTTTTTTAATATAATTTTCTGGTTATTCAATCACATAGGAAATATCAACAATTAATTGTGAGGGGAAAAACATGTGGCTGTTTGTTAAAGCAACATCATTTTCCATAAAAATTTTAATCATTTTCTCCCATGTTGCTTAAGGGGAGGAGGAGTTATGAAGCCCAAAATTTCAACTCTCCCAAATTCTACCAATCACATCTCTCCAACTCATTTTACCTCTTCAATCCTCCCAACTAACCCTCCCAACACATTTCTTTAGCATTCATAACTTTTTCAACCCTCCCAAAATTTTTTATTTTCTTTTTCATTAAATCTAATCAAACAATTTAATTAGATAACTAAACATTTCATTAAAATTGAACTAAAAAACTAACACTTAATAAAAAACCTTAAACAAAATGTATTATTTTTATACTAAAGGTTATGGTTTAAAATTAAACCTTTCAAAACTAAAATAACTATTTTGTAAAGCAAATAAAAGCTTAGGGGCTCAAACTAAAATAACTATTGTGTAAAGCAAATAAAAGCTTAGGGGCTAAAACTAAAATAACTATTTTGTAAAGCAAATAAAAGCTTAGGGGCTCAAACTAAAATAACTATTGTGTAAAGCAAATAAAAGCTCAGGGGCTAAAACTAAAATAATTCATCATCTTCCTGCAAGTCTTCAACATGGAGGGGAATTTTATTTTTTTCATAGAAAGCTCGTGCCTCAATCCGCTATATTGTTTCCAACGGTCAAAAATGAACAGCCCACGCTCCTACCCTCCAATGGTTCAAAGCCCGCTAGCTTCAACCCTCCTGCCAACCCGCCATGTCGGCGGCGGTGTTTTTGGGCAGGTTGGCCCAGCCCGCTTGGAGCCCTACTTGACTCCGCCTGCCCTAACAAATGTTACAATCTCGTTTTAATATTAAATTCTAAACCCCATGTTCCCGTCTGTATGTATCGATAAAAAATGCTATAACTTTGTTTTAATTTATTTAGTAGATAAAAGCACAATTATTACAAAACGTGGTGAATTTCTTTTTCGAAGGTTATAGATAAGGCAGGTGATTTTTCTACTACAGTTTTCAATTCTCCTACTACAAAACAATTAATATGACTTTTTTGCCCTTATTTAAGTGACTGCATAATTAGTAGTAATTGTTAACCTTCTCATTTACTTGTCTTCACACAACTTTTTAACCTCCCTCCGTGTCCCTTTTATTTCCTTCACTTTCAGGTCTTTTTGCTCCATTTGTATAAATCTTAAATCTTTAGTTATTCCTTCCTTCCGTCAAATAATTTCTTTAAAAAATCCTTAAGTCCATGTGTTGCTTGCTGTTATTATTTGTGAGATGATGGTTGTTATAGCGAGCCAAAAATATGAAACCATCCCTAACTTGTATTTTGATAACTAATTATAAATAATAATAATTATTATAGTTAGTGGTCAGAATCAGTGGCGGATCTAGGATTTCGTTATTGGGTATGCACTTTCTAATTAAAAAATTTTTGATTCTTATATGTACAGATTTTTGACTCGGGTATTTCGGTTGGGTTTTTGTAGGGTTTGAATGAACGAACAAATAAAAACGAGACCTTGTTTATGTTCGTTCATTTAACTTAATAAATGGTTCACGAAAAAAGAAACAAACATGTAATCGTTTTCATATTCGTTCATTTATCTTTATGAACTAAAACAAACAAACAAATGTAAGCGTACACAAATGAACAACAATTTAACTAATTTATAACTATAAACTTCACGATGTGAGTTAAGCATTACAAAATATCCAAATTTTTAGATAAACTTTGTAAACAGTTTAAAAAAGAAAATCTGAATTTCACATAAATGAATATAAATGACTAACAAAAATATACTTACAAAAGTTTAAAGAGAAATTCTAAATTTCAAATTAGAAGAGAAATCGAAGAAATGGAAATTAAATGTTTTTATTTATGAAACTATGATTACAAGTTTATAAAGAAGTGTTCAAAGAAAAAAGACAAGATTATAAAGAGAACAAGCAGGTCAAAACATATAAAAGGTTCAAAAGTGACATTTACTAAAGCTTATGGAACTAAATAGCATACTGTTAAATATAAGGGGTGCGAAATGGGTCATCAACATCAACTCATCACATTGTTTGGCTGACTCATCTCCCAACAAAACCAATAGAGACAAAAAGAAATACATGGTGCCTTCTTCTTCATTACACATACATATATATACCACATACAAATCTCTGTAAATATAGACACATATACATCTCTGTAAATCTATATTTATAACATATTGGGTATTTTGATTTGTAAAAGTTTGATAATTGATATGCTGGGCTGAAGATTGAGAACTGTCTATTGTTTAACTAACGGCTGGAGATTTAAAAGAGGGTATTCCCTGGATTTTAAGGGGGTGTGAACTCTCAGTATGTATATTATTTTGCTCACAAAAAATAATCAATTAACACTAATAAGTAAGTCCTTATTAGTAAGTAAGTCCGCCCCTGGTACTCAGAATTAAAAAACTTTAGACATTTTGGTTAATTGGTTGGATTCGAGCCCTGTTATATTTTGGGGATTATTTTTGTTGGAGAAAACAAATTGTCATTTTATAAATAGATTTACCTTATTCAAAATAATAAAATATAAGAAAATTTTATTTATTTTTGGTTAAAACGGCAAGGATTACAGTAAAAAAACTAGAATGAAACAGGTAAAAGAAAATATAGAACGAAAGATTAATTGATGGCTTGAAAATAATGACAAAAATATCATAACAAAATATATGTAGTAGGAGAAGTAAAAATTTAAGTAAGAAAATCACTTCCCTATAGATAATATCTTTACATTTTTAGCCGATTGAAATCCAATTTTTTTAGCTTTAAAAAAATATAGATTAGTGTTGGTTTATCTTTTTATCATTAAGTGTCGAGTAAATTAAATCTTATTTTAATATTATATTAATATATATCAAAAAAATAAATGACCTAACCTCAATTTGATCAATTACAACTTATTTCTAAATTAAGTTATTAAACATGTGACTTAAATTATATTATTTAAAAAAACTTATAATACTAAATTTACCCTTACCACAATATCATTAATGACTAATTTATATTTTCTTTAAATAAAACTAATTAATACTAGTTAAAACAAAACTCTAATATGTACTTTTCAAAATATTGTATAAAGTCAAAATAAAAAATGATGATGTAAAAATTAGAAACAAAAAATCAATTCGTAAAATAATACCTTATAACTATATCACTAACGCCGGATGCCACCACCTTTAACCCTTTAGATGTGTGTCCAAAACATATTCATCACCGATACACTTTTAGTATACCATAATTATAAAAGTATTAATTTTAAAATTACTTATATAATTTAATATCCTTCTTTCGGTATAACAAACAATTAAAAAGAAAAACCTTAATCCTACTGCTTTGCACGAGGACCATTCTAATTTTGACCCTTAAAGATCAAGATTTTACCACTAGAGTACCAACCACCTTGAGGTTCTCATCATCATTGTCTTCACATATTTCGTGGATAGATGATGATTTCTGACGTTTATAGATAGTATGAGTTGAAGTGAATAATGAGGTATGAAATTAGGCGTGCTTGAATGAATAAAAGTATTGGCCGACCTCTGTTTCTTTGTCAAATGTTCCATCCGGTTTGGTAAAGCTCAACATCTTCCCCCCTTTGGTCTGACAACTGCTCTGAGTCAACAGTCCCATTGGTTCGAATTCACAGGTTGCCTGCCCGAAACCGTTTATTCGGAGTAGTGGAACCAAGCTATACCTGGTGATCAAACCATTGACATGCAAATCGATTGATGACAGACCTGTTTTAGATTTGTGGAACGAATGGTGACTGAGCAATGTGGACTTCCACCATTTGTCTGTCAAACGGGCGAGCTTATATGCTCCACTACTTTTTTGAGAACTCAAGAGTGCATCTGTTCTCTACAAGAATTGTCGAGTATATATTAAGTCTTCTGGCTAAAACTTGGAATCAACTATTAGTGTTTCTTTCTTAATTCTGTTATGTATATTGCATGAAGTTTAAGAAGCTAGCGAAGTTGGATGTCAAACTTGGAGTATATTTTAGAAGTTTAAGAAGCTATCGAAGTTGGATGTCAAATTGATTCTTGAAGAGATGAATGTTAAGCAGATTAAGGATTGTAGGCAGAAGGTTGAAACAAAATTGAATGAAAAATGCGGCCATATCAGAAAATTATAATGTTAAACAAATTTCTAAGCAAATTTAACATTCTACATTCTGCGAGCTCTTAAAATTGTCAAACTTCATGCCACTTTATATGTCTTTCGATGTGTTATCTACCCGCAGCGAAGTGCGGCGGCTAAAATACTAGTTATATATAATAACAATTCAGCTGGCGCGTGTGAACAGTGCTCCGCGCGTGTCTACAGTACCGCTGACGTCAGCTATTTTGTCTTTTTCTGGTTTTTTTTTTTTTTACGATAGTATACTTTTAAAGTTTCTATTTTTTTTTTTTTTTTGTAATTAACTTTTGTAATATTTTGTTAATTTTGTATTTTGTTATATATATATATTTTTTATTTTTTTTTTTTTTATATATTTTAATATTTATTGTTTTTAACATCTATTTTTTTTTTTTTTTTTTTTTTTTTTTTTTTTTTTTTTTTTTTTTTTTTTTTTTACGATAGTATACTTTTAAAGTTTCTATTTTTACCACTTATCTTTTGGGTTTTTTTAACTTTAGTATAACTTTTTGTATACAAGTATACTTTAGTTTAACTTATTTTTACCACTTAACTTTTAGGTTTTTTAACTTTAGTATAACTTTTTGTATACAAACTTAAGTGTAGTTTTTTTACCATCAAACTCTTGGTTTTAGCCACCTATTCTTTTAGTTTCTACACCTATTCTTTTAGTTTCTACCCCTTATAATAAACTTTTAGTTTCCAGACTTTTAGGTAATGTTGTATGTATATATGTTTGTATGAAGCAGCGTCGATCCCGGACAACGACTGGGGTAAAAAAATTAGTTATATATATAACAAAGCAGCTGGCGCGTAGCTACAGTTCCCCCGCGCGTAGCTACAGTAACATGCTGACGTCAGCTATTCAGTAATTTATTTATTTTTTAAATACAGACTAACATATATGTTTAGTTTGCGAGTAAGAAAACAAAGTAGGCATTTGGTGGAGTGGTTCGCGCGCGCCTTGCTGTGTGAGAGGTCCAGGGTTCGAAACCCGCCTCTCATTTTTTTTCTTTTTTTGGGATTTTCTAATTTACACTTTACCCCCTCATAAGTTTTCTTTTTCCCCCCTCCACTTTGTTTTCTTGCTTCTTGGCCCCTCCTTTTTTCTATTGTGTTTTTGTTTTTGTATTTTGTAATTAACTTTTGTAATATTTTGTTAATTTTGTATTTTGTTATATATATTTTTTTTTCCCGTTTTTTTTTTAACTTTTGTAATATTTTGTTAATTTTGTATTTTGTTATATATATATATTTTTTTTTTCGTTTTTTTTTAACTTTTGTAATATTTTGTTTTTAACATCTTTGTTTTCCTTTTAGTTTTTTTCCTTACTTTGCTTTTTGGGTTATATATTTTCTAACTTTTTGTTTTTTAATAACTTTTTTAAAATTGTTATTTTTGGGTTTCTTTTTTATACTTTTCCTTTTTTAATTTTTTTTAAAACTTTTTTTGGCATTTGTTTTACAGATTTTTTTAAGCCTTTACTTTCGAACTAAACAACAACATATCGTTGTTTTTATGGTAATACCCTTTTAAATCGAATACCTCGAGAAAATTAAATACTTTACTTTTACAAAGTTGTAAGTATAATTTACTTCTACAAAAGTTTTAAATTGTTATCAATTAATTTTTGGGTTTTTAACTTTAATCATCAAAATCTTTATTTTTTACTTTCCATCACTTATTATGAGGTTTTTAACTTTTGCAATCGAAATCTTGGTTTTTTTCAACTTTGGCAGCCCAATATTTTAACTTTCTACCCCTTATAGTAAACTTTAAGCGTCCAAACTTTTGGGTAATGCTATATGTATGTTTGCATGTTGAGCCGGCAACCCGGGCACCGCCCGGGGTTAAATTCTTGTTAATAATATAACAATTCACCTAATTGCGGCTGTGAGGAGATCTACTGCAGCTAAGGTTTTTCTCACGTGAATAAAACACCGCCTTCCCCAAATATCTATTTCATTTTTGCATCTGCCTGCTCTTTTCTCCTTCCCTAGCCCCTTTTTATACCCTTTGTTTAAATAATCATTATCCAGCACCTTCTTATCTTCTCTAAACCGGTCTCCATTTTCTCTCCTTCTTCTCTTAACCGTCAAGATCTTTACTCCTTTGCAAAAAATAGGGTTTTGCTAATTTGGGGATTTTATGTGATGGTTAGTTAATGGCTTGCAATGCTCCAATTGAAACAAGGTATGTTCTTTCCATATATTTTTCTTTATTTATATTTATGTATCAATGTTTAGTAATCTCGATATATCTATATATATTATATACATATACATATACATATACATATACATATGTGTGTATTTGTTTGTTGTATATTTATATAGGTTTCTTTTAAAACGGTTATTTTTCCATGATTATTGAATTATGTTACTATTGTTTTTATGTTTTTGATATGCTTTTTAAAAACCTCTCTTTTTGTTTGCGTTTTTTTACTTCGATATCGTTTGCAATTATATTGTTACATGAAATAATGTCGAAATTTAGGGCTAATTGATGATTATTTTCTATTTATCATAATATCTATATGTATTTTATGCTTCTGTGAATATCTAGGATAAGAGAAAAAAAAATTAAATGTGTTATGAATTCGTCGGTATATGGCATCATATAAAGGAAAGCCAAGTTAATAAGCTTAAGGTTGAAACCATTAAAAACTTGCTTTGATCTTTCTGCTAGATTTCAAATTACACGTTCCGTCAACTATGAAGATGATGTTAAGGCTATTCAAAAAAGAAGAAGAAGATGATGCTGATGAAAATGGTGACGCAGATCTTAAAAAAAGGTATGTCCACCTGTTTGCCATCACTTTTGAGTACCTGTCTAAAGATAATGGGCTATTTACGCATAAGTTTCATAGTACAATATGGGATCTAAGAATAGTCCAACAATGTGAACATACATTTATGATATATGTTTCAAGCCATGCTCAAATGGACAATTATAAGTAATTATGATGATTTTGTCATGAGTAGGATTAGGATATATTTCATGGTTATTGATAACTAACTCATATGATACCCAACGACCCAAACCTATATAAAAAGCCCAAGTGGCTGGAACCTTATGACCATAAATTATAGGTTTAAGACGAGGTTTACTTTACTCCTTCATAACTGAAATTCCTCTCTAACATACTCTATTGCTCCATAAGGTATTCTCAATTTACAATATAAAGTATGCTACTATAATGGAAAGGTTTTGCTCATAAATATTTCTTTCCCTATTCATTTGCATGCATCTTATACGATATATCTATATCTATCAAAATGTTCTGTTTTATACTAATACAGATAACTAGATAAGGAGGAATTACAGAATTACAGGTACGATGGTAACATATTTTCAAAGAAAAAGTAGTGAAAAACACAGCTGCTGATAACATAGAATACCCCTTTAAGATTAACTAATGGTCAGTTCGATTAAGTTGGAACCAATTACAAAGTTGAACTTAAAGCAAATGGTGGGAAAAATTTGAGCTAGAGTGAGAAGATAATAGAAGGAAGTAAAAAGCACAATGAAAAGGAAGGGAGGGGAGCAGGGAATTGAACCCGTTTGTTGATTATAAATTTAAAATTTACAAAGAAATATATATTTATCGTAGTTTTAAAAGCGTTTCATTAAGCTAAAGTAGCAAATGCTTTGTTTGTATCATGATTATAGCTAAACATGCTGTCAAGCGCGTTATGAGACACTTGGATGAAGCTCATCGAAAGCAAAGGACGACAACAACCATAGGGATCCGTCGCAAATAACGTTAGCGGCTAAGGTAAACTTTAGTGCTCACTTTTAATACATGATTTGTTAAACCTTAAGCCAATTTGGTTACATGGTTATTATTTGGCAAGTAGATCAGAATTTTTTAAGCAATATGCATGCATAGGCCTATGATTTACACAAACCTTAAATGGTGATTTTAATAGGTACCTCTTTTTATGAAGTTCCTGTGTCTGTCCTTACAACTGGTTATCTATTAATGTATGCATGCCTAATGCCTTTATATTATAGCGAACATATAAATGTAGTATATTAAACCAATAGAGATGACTTTTTGTCATTTTGTAGCTTCCTTAACCCAATTTTTATCCTGTTTGAAATATAACAGAACCTAATTGCTACTGTCATTGATTGTCGATGTTAAGAGAGTGGAATTGAACTTGCAATGTTACACTTAGTTTGAGCCTGGTGGTACTGCTTATGTAATTGTGTGTGGTCTTTGATAGATGGACCCCAATTTGTAATCACCTGATTCATATATAGTCCATGAGACTTCCTTACATGAATGATCTCTATGCTATTCATGGACATTTGGCTGAGATTATTGAATCCTTACCTGGCTGCAATGCTTAAAAGCGAAAACTTTTACAATGACGCTGAATCTCCTACTGTTATTAGTTTCAATTAATCCTTTGTTGCATAACAGCCATGTTAGATTTGGATCTATGTTAATTTCTTGCAGGTTTCTTCTTATAGCTGATTTTTTAACCTGACTTCACACCTACAAAGGGATTGAAGTGGACCTACCAACTATCAGTTAGTACTAGATTTAGATGGTATGTAAGTAGTAAAATTACATAGTTGGCATCAAGTCCTATTTAGAAATCTCTTAAGAAAAGACGAGAAATCGTTTGGATTTGAGCGGCCTCCTGCTGCTTCTTCTCTACCAACATTCTCTCTTCTCCCTCTGGTCTTTCTTCTTCTGCTTTATTTTTTTTTCTGCTTTTCATTTGAAACCCTAGGCGGTGTTAATTGAACGGTGATGGTGGTGGATATCGACTGCGGTGGTGAGCAAAAATTAGGGTTTCGATATTTTGGGGATTTCCTCTAATAATCGATCTGCTTTTTGTAATTCTCTTTCGTTTCTTTAAAATCGGATTTATAATACATTTGGTACAACGTTTGTTTGTTAGCTGACTTATAAAAAGATATAAGCTATAAGCTGAATAGATTTATATTTTATAGACCATTGAGATAATCAGGGATGTAATATGTGTGTTAATGAATTGACAATTGTTCGTAAGAAAATTGCAATATTCAAATAATGAACTTTAAGAAAATCTTTGTAAAAACATATATGCATCAAAGCTTTCTGATATGCTTTTCATAATAAGTTCAACGTAAACTAGATTACTATATGATTTCGACATGTGGGTGTGTGTGATTAAAGCTTCTGGATATGGAGACAACAGGAGAGCCAATCTCAAAGACTTCGCAGAGCTTACAAGAGGGGAGGCGAGAAAAGCATCGATGTCTTTAATGACAACCAGAGGTGGCAAGCACTTCTGGGAGATTGAGTAACTTTTGAAATGTGCTCAATCGATTTGGACTTAGCACAAAGGATCTTCAAGAATACAAACTAGCACCAGGTAATTTTATGTTTTGATGGCATTATTCAGTTCTTATATGGGATGGAAACAATCTTATAAGACCATTCCTTAGCTGTATATATTCAGTATACTAGAGGTCTAAATATCTCAGCCAATTCCTTATTAACCGTATATATATATATAGTTTTGCAAAAGACAATGTACTTTGGTTGATTATAAGTGTCACATTTAGCAGTAGTTTGTTAAATTTGGTTGGAAGGAACTGTAGGTAGTGTCAAACTTTGTGCGTTGGCAGTTGGGACTTTCTTGCATTTGCTTATCCATTTCAAGATCATGCTGGTCTTGAACTTTTGTTTGTTGCTGGGTATTGCAGTATTTACTTACTATTCACAACAATGTCCTCGAAGCACATAAAACAGAAATATTTAAAAAATAAGAATCCAAAGGTATGTGCACGTCAACTTTTGGCAGCTCCTTTTAATATCAGCAAAGACGAAAAAAACAAGCCAATTAGCCATTGGTCGCACTTCTTTCACGCAATTTTTTTTTTTGTAAAATGGTTCACGAATAACACACATTTGTTCTGTTCCCGATAAGGTACCAGACGACAGTGCAGAGCACATTGGCAAAGCTCGAGTACATATTCTTGACTATTTTTATTTGCTTTGAGCTTTAAAAAGTCATGAAACTCACTTTTGGGTATCTTTAGAATTGGAACAAGAGGCAGGTGAAGACGATCAACCTAAGAGTGACTACATGTCTACAAGATACAGGTACAACACGCTTTCCAACTTTTTGCAACCCAAAACAAGATAAACCACCCTTGCAGTATAAAAATCTTAAAAAGTGAAACCCGTATAAGGATGACCATTTAGTGGTTATTAGCTTATTGCAACAAATCTTATAAGACCATTCCTTAGCTGTATATATTCAGTATACTAGAGGTCTAAATATCTCAGCCAATTCCTTATTAACCGTATATATATATATAGTTTTGCAAAAGACAATGTACTTTGGTTGATTATAAGTGTCACATTTAGCAGTAGTTTGTTAAATTTGGTTGGAAGGAACTGTATATATATATATATATATATATATATATATATATATATATATATATACATATATATATATATATATATATATATATATATATATATATATATATATATATATATATATATATATATATATATATATATATATATATATATATATATATATATATATATATATATATATATATATATATATATATATATATATATATATATATATATATATATATATATATATATATATATATATATATATATATATATATATATATATATATATATATATATATATATATATATATATATATATATATATATATATATATATATATATATATATATATATATATATATATATATATATATATATATATATATATATATATATATATATATATATATATATATATATATATATATATATATATATATATATATATATATATATATATATATATATATATATATATATATATATATATATATATATATATATATATATATATATATATATATATATATATATATATATATATATATATATATATATATATATATATATATATATATATATATATATATATATATATATATATATATATATATATATATATATATATATATATATATATATATATATATATATATATATATATATATATATATATATATATATATATATATATATATATATATATATATATATATATATATATATATATATATATATATATATATATATATATATATATATATATATATATATATATATATATATATATATATATATATATATATATATATATATATATATATATATATATATATATATATATATATATATATATATATATATATATATATATATATATATATATATATATATATATATATATATATATATATATATATATATATATATATATATATATATATATATATATATATATATATATATATATATATATATATATATATATATATATATATATATATATATATATATATATATATATATATATATATATATATATATATATATATATATATATATATATATATATATATATATATATATATATATATATATATATATATATATATATATATATATATATATATATATATATATATATATATATATATATATATATATATATATATATATATATATATATATATATATATATATATATATATATATATATATATATATATATATATATATATATATATATATATATATATATATATATATATATATATATATATATATATATATATATATATATATATATATATATATATATATATATATATATATATATATATATATATATATATATATATAAACAATCTTATAAGACCATTCCTTAGCTGTATATATTCAGTATACTAGAGGTCTAAATATCTCAGCCAATTCCTTATTAACCGTATATATATATATAGTTTTGCAAAAGACAATGTACTTTGGTTGATTATAAGTGTCACATTTAGCAGTAGTTTGTTAAATTTGGTTGGAAGGAACTGTAGGTAGTGTCAAACTTTGTGCGTTGGCAGTTGGGACTTTCTTGCATTTGCTTATCCATTTCAAGATCATGCTGGTCTTGAACTTTTGTTTGTTGCTGGGTATTGCAGTATTTACTTACTATTCACAACAATGTCCTCGAAGCACATAAAACAGAAATATTTAAAAAATAAGAATCCAAAGGTATGTGCACGTCAACTTTTGGCAGCTCCTTTTAATATCAGCAAAGACGAAAAAAACAAGCCAATTAGCCATTGGTCGCACTTCTTTCACGCAATTTTTTTTTTTTTTTTTTTTTTTTTTTTTTTTTTTTTTTTTTTTTTTTTTTTTTTTTTTTTTTTTTTTTTTTTTTTTTTTTTTTTTTTTTTTTTTTTTTTTTTTTTTTTTTTTTTTTTTTGAAAATTTTCTTTTTTTAACGGTTTTTTTTTGTCTAATTTTTCCCCCCTTTTCTACAAAAACTCTTTTAAAAAGAAAAAAAATTATACTTTTCCCTCGGTAATTAGACGGCTAACTAAAAGTGTAAAACATTACACTTTTTTCTTTTTTACTTGCTCTTTTTTTAGGTCTAATTTTCCTCTTTTTTTCAAAAACTGTTTTAAAAGATAAAAATAATTAAACTTTTAGAGTTTCTTATTTTTATCACTTAACTTAAGGTTTTATCACTTTAGTCTAACTTTTTATAGTTTTTGCCCCGGTAATTGCACAAGTAAGTAAAAAACCCTTTTAAAAGAGCAAAATTACACTATCTTTTGCCCAGGTAATTAGACAAGCAACTGAAAGTCTAAAACAATTACACTTTTTACCCTGGTCCGTAACGAAGCAACCATATATAGTGTTAAATATGATAATTATCGTTTTCCGCGGCAACGCGCGGGTAAAATTCTCGTTATATATAACATTCAAGTAGCCTTAGCTACAGTGTTTTGTTCTCTTCTTTTACTTTGGCCACTAAAGTTTAAGTTTTTACATTTTTACCACAACCTTTTTTTCTAATAAAATGGGTACAACTTTTTATGCATGGACTTTGTACAAACCTGCAAACATGATGTCTATTTTCAATTTTCATTTTTCATTCATCAACAATCACAATTAAAATACAAAAATATGATACAGATATTTCATGATCATCAACATCTAGTATATGTATGAAAAAAAAAAGATAGATGAAACAATTTGATGGTGGCACGGGAGTAGGATTATATGGTAACTATAAGATACATGATTAAAAGCATCAAATTAAATACATGTGGTAAAAGTCCTTTAAAGTAAAAATTCAAAAGCCTTTTGAGTGCAGTAAAAAAAAAGACTTGACTCCGGCCACCTCCATCATCTTCTGACGACTGTTGCCAACTTCCGACAACCGCCATTTACCAGTAAAAGCTTAAAAAAATAGACACACCCTTCTAATCCCGCTTTACATCTACAACACATTAAAAGACAATTTAAATCCTATAATCCATTTTAAATTCATGATTTCGTTGCGATGTCGAGAGGTTCTTGCAGTGTTCAGATGCGGAGACGAGGAAGAGGTAGCGGTGGATTCGAAGGTTGGGTGAAGGTGGTTAGATGTATGCGTAAATTGGAGATGTAGAAAAGTAAGTGTACTGTTTTGATGTACATGTAAATTGGGGATGTGGTGATTCAAAAGAAGAGAAATAGGTGTATTGTTTTCATGTGTATGTGTAAATTTAGAGATGTGGCAAGTACAGAGAGAGGTACGTGTGTTGAATAGCCCACCGTTTTATCACTGCAAATGGTTTTGTGATTTACATGTTCTTTTATATATTATTATATATATTTATTTATTATATATTTTCAATTATTTATTTTTATTATATGGTAGTGGACTAGATTATGTTGGATTCTTGGTAACGAGTCGCACACTTACCTTCTTTTGGGCCTGGACTAGAAACACTGATTTGGGTTCAACAAATTAGAAATGGTTGTCACAATAATGTTTGGTCTTTTATTATTTGTGACAATAAGCTGTTAACGAATTGAAGCAACTCAAATGATCTATTTTTTTTTTAAATTAGGATGGTTTAGTTTTTTAACATAGGATGTGAAAGAACTCAACATCATTGAAAAATAGCTTTGAATGAGTTTTTGACCTACTACCTGGTAATACTAATAAAGTTTTATGTGAAACTCTTACTGTTTTATTCGGAACAACTTACAACCTAAATTTCAATCACAACAACAAAATTCGTTTCCGGGTTGTTATCGAACCAGAGTCACAAACCAAGAATATCATTTTCCAACAATATTAACAAATAACAATGAAATCAACAATAATATCCCCAGCAACAAAGCAACCCATCTTCAAGGCCGCATCTATGTCATTTGATCATATAAACGAGCACATCTCCAATTTCAGACTAACCAGATTGGATGAAGCCGCCAAAAAGCATACCTAAATCAATAAGATTAAAAACAAGTAACATTTCATGAGAACAACTGCATTATTGAATTGCAAATAGTAAGGAAATAAAACTTAGATGTAAACTAAAATGTTGAAGATGAAAAGTGACTTAGTTATTATTATTTTTTTAACAGCGAGTTATTAGTTAGCAATTAGCAAGAGACCACAGTGACATCCAATATAATTGGGCCGTATGCGGAGCTCGAACCACACATAAAAGACTACCGTTCCACCTTTAATGAATTAATTCACACCACCAGTGACCTTGCCTTCTTAAAAATTTCCACTACCGTTTTTACATTAATTACCTTACACCACTCAGCGCAAGCGTCACCACCAACGGTCATCGCCACCACCATCGCATTCATAGCCGCATTGCACGAGTATTTTTTAATAATTATAAATGAGATAAAACCGGATTTGGGTTGAAAATGTGCTTAAAAGTAAAGTTTTGTCCTGGTTTATGTCATATAAGTTACAGAATTAACAAAATATTAACTTATAAAAGCAACACACCGAGTTAAAAGCCACTAAAAGTGTAGACGATATTGTTGTCATATCAAACCGAACCGATCCGCCCAGGTATCAAATTTCATGATTTTTTGTCTCTCATCAAATATGTTTTGCCTTCTTATCCAATATTCAACCAAAGAATTTTGGAACCTCAAAGAGTGAATGAGTTACAAGTCATATCATTTTTGCTAACAAAAAGAGTTGTCGGATACACAAAACAAATAAAGCTTCACGTAAATCCATAATGCAAGTGTAACCAACACATAAAGAAGAGATAAAAGGCTTACAAATAAGTAACATTTTATGAGAATAACTTCAATACCGAATTGTACCCTAAATAAACATAAGACATACAGGATTACTTAAGTTATATTAGTACAACCTCTTGTGCACCTAGTAGTAGTTGGTCACATAATACAAAATCCGGATGCACGAAAAAGTAAATAAATTAACGATATGTAGCACCCCCATATCATTGATGCAGCCAAAAGCATAAGTAAATGTAGCAATTTGGATCTGAAAAGGAAGTCCCAGAATGAGAGTGCATTTACCACATTGATAGCAGGGCCTTATTATTAGTTGGCTGCAGACGAGCTTGCGGAACCAGTAGTAGCTCTCAGTCGTGCAATCAGTTCATCCTGTAAACCACAAATCCAATAAAAGTATTAGTTCAGAGCTCAGACCATACTAAATATAGTAGAAAATCATCAAGTGTCTATACACAATATGCACGGTCTAATTCTTGCTTAACCAAGTATGATCACAAGGAGTTCACACAACTCACAAGGCATTAAATCAGACCAACATTTTTTAGAGCATAGATATTAGCAACATATTTTACCTTATGGCCAAGGGCTATAGTGTACTACTTAATAACTCAAAGCTAGATATCAAATTGAACGACATCGACACTTTTTGTCTATAACTTTCTACACATGGCGTTTCAAGCAAAATCTAGCAAGGTATACCTGCTTGACCATTCAAATATTCCTTTCGTATAACAAACAAGCTTGACCTCACCGAATCAGAGAGCCGCACCATTAAACCTAAAACAAACGACCTAAAGGTCGTCCGATTTTGCAGATCGATTTGTTTGTTTCGTATTTTTATTTGGGAGTTATTGATTTTGTAGGTACAGAGTTATCTTCGTATTTTTTGTAAGCCATGCACAAATGCACATTTAGTAAGACTTTATATAAGTTAAAAAACTGATTAAATTACAACCTACTTTTGTCTTTTATTAATAGAAAATTACTACCGATATCGTAACATATGCACAATTAGTAAGAGTTTTGTAGCTACGGAGTTATCTTAAACGTACCTTCTTCCCTCTCACAGAAAGACCTCTCTCCTTTAGAAGTGCACGAAGTCTCTCCACAGTCAAACTTTGGAGGTTTTCAGGTAATTGTGATTTAGATCCATCTGCATGGTGAAAGAATGTCACTAGATACTCTAAAAACAGAATACATCAGTAACCATGTCATGCAACACATAATTGATATCATGTTTGCCACCATATAAACCAATATATTGATCAATACGGTGGATCTTAAGTCACATTATATAATTAATTATTGTTCAGACCTTGCCGTGAGCCATTTTGGATGGTTGATGCTGCCCTCTTAGCAGAAGCCCGACCTTCCACAACTCTTTCTGGGGCCCTAAAGATAAGAAGACAACAGGATAAATAACCATAACACAAAAACTAGAGGTTGCAATTTCAATCAACTTCTAATGGGTCAAGCCGGTTGGACTTTAACTAAAAGAACGGGTCAAATGGGTCTAACAGGTTAAGAGTCATCCCAAGTGTATTTAAGATGCACTATAAACCCAAAAAGTGCTTTACTAAGAGACGTTAAGCTTATTTTGCTATTATAAGAATATGGTGATCATATTTACCATATCATATATTTTGAAAAATTAATAAAATTTTTGTATAAAAATGTGTTTGCAGGTTGGCCAAGACCGTTTTAACCCCTAAATAAATGCCGTGCAACCGGCCCAATTAGGCACAAGAATAACTAAATACCAAATGCCTTAGAGATGACATCAAGCATAGTCAAAATATAGGCACCAAGATGTATAAAATACCTTTTTCTTGAGCTCTCACTTGCGGAGACACCCTTAGCACCCTTTGAAGTTGTTCCACTCTTCTGTTGTTGCTTAAGCAGAAGAGATCGAATCAGTATGTTCACCTGATCGGTCTTTATAAGCTGATTTTCTGATTACAAAAGAAGTATCCAGTCAGCTCTTTATCATTATTATATCAAATACCTTTTTATTGTTATTATCATATTTACAAGACACTTGCAAAATAAAACTAAAAATTCCAAAAGATGACCATCTAGTCATCAACCGTTATGTACTTCTATTGCAAGTGTAACATATACTACGTACTAAAAATGAATAGTTGGAGATTACCTGGGGGTGAAGTGTCGTGATCAGTAACATAGACCCGCATTCCACCCTGTGTGATTGCATAAGACACAAAACAACTGATGAAAACCGGAAGACGAAATATGCTTTGAAATGGATAACATGATTGATTGGTTTTTTTCTTGCTGACTTTATGACATGACAATGTTATCACCAAAAACTTGAAAAAGGAACTTGGGATAGAGTGCTGATTTTAAAAGATTTCATAGCCTAGAAAAAGAATCAATTGATACAAACTACAGTAGATTTGACGAATTAATGTTTGAGTATTTACTCATTATTCCCACATTTTTTTATTCAAGTTAACCCTCAGGTGTGACATATGACATCCTTTGGGCGCACTTCGTTGTGTAATTCAAGTAAACTTTAAATATATTTCTTTCTCTGTTTGTTACTTAAAACTTCAAACTACATACAAAGAGACATATCGAATGTGAAAAAAGCTCACTATTTGAGGCAAAACATTCCATCAGTATATGAACACAATATACTTATCGTGTATCAAATATGGAAGTTAGTTATAACTTTGGGCTAAGTGAACCAAAATATATCCAACTAGTCATGTATTGCTACAGTGTGTATCACATTTCTGAACCTACTTTTGGGTATATCCTTTAAAAATTCTTCCTATCATGACCTCTCCAAGTAAATGCTTACAGTAAGATTTTTGCTGGAGTGGCAGCCAATAAATCGCTACATCATTGGTAGAGTTACAAACATTCACAATAGTATAGTATAAAAAGGTTTATGTCGACAGAGAAACCTTGAACCCGTGGTCCTTTGAACCCAACTGTCCTTTTTCCAAGGTTCACCCCATGCATTCAGCACTTGTCTTAGGTACCAACCTATGGAGTTGGGAACATATTCGAACACGTGACCTATTTCTAGCAAATTCCTTCATAGTGGCCCCACTAAGCAGTATTATGCACAATAGTAATACATGATAAGTTGGATACATGCACACAGTTGACATTATCATGTATCAATTTGAAAACTATTTATAATTTAGGGCTAAGTATATCCAACTTATCACACATTGCCGTTATGTGTATTACACTTCCAAGCTTTCTTTTGTATGTATCCAATTTCCAAATTCTCGCTAATATATGTATCTAGAAATCTAGTAAACTCTTCATCAAGTTACCGGTAATCTTTAAAAGAATTTGCCAATACTTTTTGGCATACATGGCAACCAAATAAGCTTCCAAACCTTCTTCTGGTTTACACTTTATAAGAGGTCATAGAATATACACAACTAGATTTTAAAGTTGGGTACACACAAAAAGGCTCTGAAAGTACAATACACATAATAGTAATACATGAAAAGTTAGATACATCTACCAATAAACTAAAACAGGATTGAGATGTTCTTGAAACGACACGTGGCGTAATCCTTGATCGACACGTGTCCTTTTAATTTATCTATTTATTAAATTAACTTTTTTAATTGTATATAGATTCAATTTCCTTATTAGACTTAAATTAAACTCTAACTCTTAGCTTATAGATACAAAACATATTATAACCTTATTTGATTGATCGTTTTCTCATTAATAAAGTTGTCTCTTTTTCTTTCTCAATTCTTCAACTTCTATTACTTATATTACTTATAATAAGTTAATAACATGAAGACTTCAAAAAATTGAGTTTACGATCCGAAATCACAAGGCTATTTGCCGTCATCCTCTATGCTTACAATTTCCGATTTTGATGTGATTTCCAAAACTTTAACTAAACATATATTATATTTATCATTACTGTTTATTATAACTTAGCTTCGATCATCGGTTTACCTTAACCACAATTTATTTCATACTCACAAATCATGTATGAGGCATATTCGAATTTCTTTATGATACAATCTATATAGCTACCGTACATCGTACGGGTATTAGGACTAGTTTCAAACGTACATTGAGCACAATGCACATTATCATTTACCAATTTTGAAGCTATTTAAATCTTAGTGCCAAGTGCACTGTAAAATGTATCTAACTTATCACATTTCAATGCCGTCTCTACACTCTATTGCTTAGGACAAGATTCTGCTTCACCTCTTCATCAAGTAACCGATAATCATTCGTTTTTTTCATCACTACATTTTTTGTTGACAGGACAACTAACTAAGCATCCAAACTTTCTTTATGTTTATATATCATATAAGGTCACCAGAAACATACAACCGCTTACCATTTAAAGTTTTCGGAACACACTAAAGCAGCTTTCAAAGTACGATACATATAATGGCAAAAACATGATAAGTTTGATGCACGTTTTTTATGCAATTATTTCTATAATTTACCAAAAAGCTTACAACTTTCAATTATCTTTATCTTTATCTTTACTCCTATATAATAGAGGAGCCCCTTTTTCTAAATTTCAAATTACAACTTTGAACTACCTAAATTACCCTCTTCTTTATTCACTAATTTAAACATCTCTACCTAATATACCTATAATACCCTTAAATCTCAACCACTCATTTTTTTTTCTCTCCTCAAATCTCAACCACTCATTTTTTTCTCTCTCCTCCATAAATCATTTTATTCTCTAATTCATTCAAAATCTTTTATCTTTTTTTTTTTTTTTTTTTTTTTTTTTTTTTTTTTTTTTTTTTTTTTTTTTTTTTTTTTTTTTTTCTCTCTCCTCCATAAACCATTTTATTCTCTAATTCATTCAAAATCTTTTATCTCAAAAACCGTATATCGATAAATTATAAAAATTATATGGGTGTTCTTAAAATTTCATGCTCTTTCATTAGAGATGTCATTCGATATACTTTCGACGAATTTTTAAATCCGAGGGCGGAGCCCATACGGCTAAGGCATTTGGCTATCACACTCTATGACTTATCACCCCACCATCTGACCGCCGCAACGCGCGGGTACTTTCTCTCGTTTACAAAACCCACAAAAGATAAACTAAATTTCAAACATATAACTCAGAATTTATACAAAAAAATTGGAACTTTAATTGTAAAGAAATATTAAAATTTACCAAACTGGAGGAAATGACAGGAGAAGAAAAAAGGCCTTTAGATGGAAGATCAACAAGGAACTTTGAAGCAGTTCCGGTGATGGGGTGTTGGTGGTGGTGCTTTTTTGACGGTGGTGTTGCACGGCCGTCCATGGCGGCGGTTGTGGCCGGCTTTTGTGTGAAGATATATGATTTTGATTGATCTTTTTGATGCCCCAAAAGACCCAAGTTTTTATTTTTGAAATAATTGATAGTATAGTTGTTTTAGAGGGTTAAATAAAATTTTAAAATGTTATTTCGATGCAAAGAATATCACATCGAAATATCAAGTGAAACTTTTAGATGTTCATTTTATACCATAAAATTTAACTAAAGTTCATTACATTTTCATGTCATATGCTTGGAATAATCAGGTATTTGAAATAGTCAATTCTACTTTGAGTGAGTTCTCTAGCGCGGACTCGATTAAGACAACGTATGTTACACCTCCCGTTATCGAATCGCGACACGAAGTTTAAGTGAAATTCACCTTTCGGAAAAAAATAATAATAATGTTTTTGATTTTACTAGTTAGTTTTTATATTGTTTAGAAGATCAAGTAGTAAAAGATTAAAGGTATGTGAATAATTTTTTTTAATAAAGTTTAAGTTTGAATTGTAAGATGATAAATCTAAAAGTTTGGTGCTGGTTTTGTTACATAAGAGCATTTTGATCATCAATGGATGTAAGTCGTATACAGTTCTCTCTTAATTAACTTCAATGTGTTTTATGCAGAGTTAGCTTGCATCTTTTTGTCATTAACATGGAATAGGAGTCGAAGGCGCACATCAAGCTTGGAGCCATGTAAGCTCGACCATTGTTTCAGCAATCGCTTTGTTAGATAGCAGAAGACCGAGAAATTGTGTGTTGCTTCAAACGGTCCATATGAGGGTAGTCCTACATATATACCAAATCTCGCCATGGACCGTCAATCATCAAAACGGTCAGTCTCATCTTGGACTTTTGGAGTATATATGAAATGTATGAGACCGTTTCGTCGATAGACATCATTAGAGACCAAAGGTTTGGATCTAAGGTTTGTCAAGTAATCATATCATACTCATTAGTCAGAAGTGCCACAAAAATAACTTCACAATGTTTTATTGATTTTCTGTTGATCCTACATAATAAGAACATTTTTTGTAAATGTGATATTTAGTCCCAATATGTATTTCGTACAACAGCACGATACTTAACTACTTTTTATCCGAAATTACCATACAATTATTTACCTTACTAAAAAAATGAATTAGAAAACACATATAGACTAAGTTCACATCGTGATGGATACCACACTTGAGCCACCATGCCGAGAAGAAAACTGACGTGTGACGCAAGGTTTGTTGAAACCGGCATGGTGAGGGTGATCATGCAGAATGTGGTAACAATACTGACCACTCTAGTGATAACAATACATAACGCTAAAACAACCTATAAATATGTTAATCCAGTTGATATGTACAGACTACAGATTACCAACGTAACATCAAGATGTGGCCTTCAGTGGAAATTGTACAAACTTAATTTATTATGTTTAACTGTAATAGTTCTACATGGAAATAAAACCACAAATTGTACAAATTTAATTTTACATGGTAGTAAAATCGGTATTCAATGACTATGATCTATCAATATTCATTCATGAAACAATAGGCTTCGAGTTTCAAATTACAATGTATATAAGCTTTACTAACCTGCAAGCTGACCATATAAGCTTATGTGTTCGGGTAAGGGGCAACGCCAAATATAGTACAAATAATTTGCTGTCTGCTTAAGTTGCTAAAGTGGTAGGTTCACACCCGTCATGCACACATGCCAAGACATCCCTATAGTCTCTTGTGATTGTGAAGTTATCATAAACAAGTCCATCCCTACTCTTCTTGTACTCGAAAAGAAGTGAAGAGTGGTTAAATGCGGTGAGTTTTACAAACCCCCAGTCATGATCTTTATACAAACTCCAAACTGTATCAATTGTAGTAAAATCCGACAAATGACTTCCTCCTCCACCAACAACAACATGGATCGTACCATTGACGGTGCCAGAATAAGAATATCGTTCCGGGTTGACACATTGATTCTATGCCACCACATAATCATGTATCAGCAAGTAGATGTGACTCAAAAAAGTTCGGTAGAGGGATTAAATACAAGTTATACAGCTCTATCACAAGTAGCATAATGGACGTGTTGGGTAACAGGAGAGAATGGACACGGCTAAAAATTAGTGATCTTTAAGTACTGGTTGAGACCATTTGGGTCAGGTTGACCCGGAAATTAGGTTATAAGTTATTACAACAATAATATAGTTACATAAGACAGTTTAGGAGGTTGTATGAATTTAAAAAATACAAAGGACAACTTTCAACCCATTTAATTTGTTTCCTTTTTTTATCTGTTCCTTCAAAGTTCAAAGAAAAAAAAACCTTTTTTTTTATGTTATCTTGTTTGAGAAACCATCTAAATCACTGTTCTCTATGCCTGTCAGATTTATTGACAAAAAGTGTTCTGGATCAACCCAAAACGTACAACCATTTACCTGTTTACACAACCCACCCATATGCTATCCTAGTATGTGTGACTGTTTTTTGTCACTAGTATCCGGCTATCTGCAAGATATTATATTTAGAAACAGAAAGGACAAATCATGAATACCTGGTATATAGGGCAGGTCCTTTCATAATTATGGACATGTCCATAAAATGCAATATCCACCTTGTATTTCTGCCAAAGCTTCTGCAAATGTTCTCTTCCCATGGGCTCTTCAAATGAACCTTCCTGGGCATACCAGTCATTTGAAGAATAGCCAAGCACACGATGAGCAGAGAAGATCAGCCATGGCTGTTTTTTTCTGTCAACTGATGCCAGACACTTTTCTATCCATGCGTACTGTTCCGAACCCTCCCTCCAATCATGCTCTGAATCTGCTATGCAAAAGTGAAACATCCCATAATCTGTTGAGTACCTGTTACCAGTCAACAATATTACCTTAAGTAAAACTTGCATGGTGTAATTTGTAATGATTATAGATACACAGTTTAAAACCAGTATGCGACTACAGGCAGCAAATCCAACCCAATATGGGTAAATATCTTTATTTTGTAGGTGAAATTAGTGTCATTTGCCATCTAGTATGATTGTAATTTACTTGAGCCTAAGGAGTTTCGGGTTAAGTTTAAATATGAGTTAGGAGAGTGCGGAGTGCACACTCGTTTAAGCTAACTAGACTCACTAAATTGAATGGTTGTATTTATTAGTTGGTGTCTTTTCGCCAAAGGACACACATGTTCGTAAAGCAGTTGAAATTATTTGGTGAAAAGACACAGCTGTTTGCAAAAAGGTGAAATATGTTATTGCAAAAGTGTATACACTATTCAAAGGTACAGTCCTACCCAAACCCTATTTACCAGCAGAATATAGTTATACCTTGCCTCTAACGGGGTCAAAATTGTTATAAGTGATCTGTTCTGAATAATTACATATTTTGACCCAGCCAAACCTGTCCAACTTGCCCATTTTGCCACCTCCATTGAAGAAAAATCACAAATGTCAAAATGAAATCTTTTAAAGTTTCTGAGCAATCACTCATGGAGAAAGAGTTAACTTAAGATACAAATTTTCAAAAAGGGAGTTGCAGTTACTTTGCGACACTTCGAAATCGTTTCATTCAACTTATGCATACATGACTACGTTTGGTGTTTCGTCACCGTCTATGTATAATATGACAGCGATTTAGAAGTCTGTCTTTCTTACCAAAATTTAGCTCTATTCTCTGCAGGAACATAGTACATAGTCTCAGCAGGCACACCACACTCCCCACCTGAATCTTTAGTATCGTAAAAGCCTCCAGAATTGGGCCAAGATCGTTCATGGTTGCCACTGCAGATATAGAAAGCATGTTGATGTTAGTTTACAGAGAAACTTGGACCCTTATAATTAGAAATGACCATTCTAATAAGGGTCAAATACAAAATATTATTGAAGGAAATGGTCAAAAATATTAAACTTGCCCAAAGTGTATCTTTAAAGCATAAAACCTGCTGAATCATTTTAATAGGATATTAAAAATGTAAATACTGAAATGAAATTATTTTGATACAATTACTATTTTATAAAAAATAGATTATTTGAAAGAAGTGAACAAAGTGATTCAGATCAAAGTCAAGCATCAAAACAACCAACACATTTTGACCCATTAATCGAACTGCCTGACCTGCCCACTTTGCAACCTTTATAAGTACGAAATTCAAACCTTGCAACCATGTAAGGCTTTATTGATGCAATGGGTTCAACTTGTGCTGTGAACTGGTCCCACTGTGAGAGATATCCATTTGCATATGGCATATCTCCTATATGGAAAACTATGTCATAGTTATCAAGATCACTGATTAATTGGTCGGTAGTAATAAGTGCTCCAGGCTGATAACAAGCATACTCGTTTGAGCCATCACGTTCTGCCTGAAAGATGGATGGCATTTTCATTCATTTTAGTTCGGTTATAAATACTATTAATAATTTAATAATAAATGTAGATGTGGTACTGGAGTAATAGAAAAGTTCCAACGGATACTACCTTCCCCATGTCGCCAAAAATAATAACGCGCTGCAATGAATCTTGTCCTGGATACGGGGACGATTTGAATGAGTACATTTTACTCCAAACCACCGATCCATTGACCAGCATATGCCCGATTCTATAATTATACCTGGAAAGTTGATACAACAAAAGTCCGGTCAGAATATAAAATGTTAAATAAGAAAATTAGCATTAACTTTCATATATCTGTGGATCATTATAATTATGAAGAGCACGTACATAGTGTTTGGCCACAATTCCTTTAGGAAACTAGTGTGTATAAAACCAGGATCACGCCATCCAACCGTACGTGCAGGTGGACCTGCAATGTAAGATGGTAATGACTACAAATGCCAAAGAAGAAAGTAAAAATTATGCATAGATGTAAGATTTTACCACACATGCTGCCACGAGTAAATGTCAATGTTCCTGCTGGAGAACGCTTAGGGGTATGGTCCTTCCAACCCCACTCGACAAATGGAACGGCTTCATCAATGTTGTACCCACTTGTCCAGGTAACTGTCATCTGCTCACACACCAAAAGTAAGACAATGCATCCAAAAGCCAGTTGTCATTAACAATCATGGAAAATAGAGGTAGCAGTTTCAACCGTTTTACTTACGTCAATTTAGATTTATTTTCTGTCCCAAATGAATGAAAACCCAAAATTTAGCTAAAAAATAAAAAATGGATCGAAAAGGTCAGATTTAAGGCGTTGAGATCTGGAAGTCCCTCAAAGTCTCCTAAATCATTTTCAGTTTTAGTTATGAATCTGTTTTTCATTCACAAGAAACTTACAATAAAGACAACAAAAAAATAAAATGTTAGTGAATCAACCTATCCTAATCCACCCGGGCTCTTTATTAAATATAATCCATTTTGACCCGTTATTCCACCCGTCTATCTTTCCACCACTACAAGAAACGTACCTCGTCCCAAGCCTTTCCATGAGCAAGGCGTGGATAAACAGGAGCCTTAGGGTTTGCAAATGATATGGGATTTGAAACAGCCAGCAATTTTGGCTGTATTCCAAATACATAATTAGTCAAAGAGAAGGTATCATCACCAACTCAATTATGTCAATAACATAAATGTAAAACACATTGGAAACAAAGTAACTCCTTACATTTTCCAACCCGCCGGAAAATAATGCAAAGGAGAAATCCGCTCGCTGATTGATAATCTGGAAACTCAATGTAGCTTTTCCTGTTGTTACATAATTGGAATTGGACTGGTTTGCAAACATGTACTGCATTGGAAATGTTTCATGTGAATGTCTAGGTGGAGCAACCCACATACAGAAACTTAATTCTCAAAACCCAAGTTACATTTATCATACATACTTTTATCGGGGCTGTGCATATGCAAGGAGCCTCGTGTGATTTGCCAGATACATAGTAGCAATCTGATGCACTGCCATTATTGCACAGTTGATCAGACATTTAAATAAACATTTTAACAGATAGGCGAATATGTTTCAAGGGAATGCAGGTTTTTTAATTTATAAAAATTACTTGAAGTTTGCTGGTGAAAAAACACCAACCCAGTCATTCTCGGATGGCTCTGGATACTTGAGCTCCACATTAACCCATGCAGTATCCTCACCCTATTATCAAATGATATTATATGCCAATTAACCATAAACATGAAAACTAACGGAACCTAATTCAGAATTTGAAGACATGGAGTTACTAAACAACAGTATATGAGATACTGTATTTATAAGTACTTTTCTGCTGGAATGATAAGCAGGTACCCTGCTTATTTAAAAGCTTATTGCTTAAAGAACAGGCAATAAGCAGATAAAAGCAATCCCAAATACCACTTTCAAAATGACAAGTCTATTATCTTTTTGCCTTTTTGGCTACACTAACAAGCACAGTTTCAGTTAGAGCAGACATCACATTGCCTTTATGATACCATACGAGTCAAAAATCTTGTCCTTGTATAACCAACTTAACCAAATGCATAATTGCATTTGGAAATCTAGTGAGATGGCAAGCCTGTATTGATACGAGAGAAAAAACCCAAAAACTAGTCTATACATAGGGAACACGTGTGGAAGATATCTCAGCTTGAATAACACATAAATTTTCATCAGAATGGAGTTAAACGTCCCGGCCATCCCACTGAAACGTCATGACAGTCCTACGATTGTAACTTAAAGATAGGGCCAAATTCCACACTTAGGGAGTTAGGGATCCAATTTTCAAACTTCCTATAATTTCAAGACTTTTCTGTTTTTATTCAATTCCTTTTTACAGTAATCACGCCGAAAACACTCTATCTCGTTAAGTATAACTTTAGCAGCATCAGGACTAAGGATATTACTTGACAAGAGAAGATGTTCAGGATTACTAATATAATGCTAGCTATCACTATGGTGTCTCGAATGCTAACTACTAACTCGCTGTTCAAAAAAAAAACAAAAAAAAAACACAACATTCCATAATTCAACAAGCAAACTCAATCCATTCAGGGGCAGAGTCCACAATTCATATAGTGCTAAACATCAACATACAACACTCTAACACCAAAAATCCAAGATTTAACAGAAGGTCAAAAAAGATTCAAACTTTACACATACCCAGTAAATAAAAAGTAAAAGAGTAACAATCTTTACCTTCACACCAAGCAGAACAGGGTCAACCTTAACAGAAGCTGATTCATGAAAACCAAAAACAGCCTTATGAATAGCAATCTTGGAAAGTGGTTGTTCATCAGTAACAAACCCATGTTGTCTACCAGAATTACTGCTTATAAAGGTAGAGTAATATGAAGCATAACATACCCTCCAGTAAAAAACCTTGGAAAACAGTAAAAATAACAAGACTTTGAAGGAAGTGTTCATGTTTGGCACCGAGGTGTTTGTCAAACAGTTGGTGTGCACATGTTTTAAATTAACAAAGTTTACATGTTATTAATGTGCGTGTGAATATATGGATCACAGATTCATTAAAGTCCACGTAACAAATTCAGCAAAGATGCATTTTGATACCTACTCACGGTTAAAATTAATTCAGAAAAGATGCAGTTTGATACCTACTCACGGTTAAAGTTAAAATAAAATTAACCCCGTAAGTAAATGAGATTATAATTGATGTAGAAGATTCAGTTGAAGTGTATTTTGATAAGAAAAATGTTTTTGTAATTTTTATTTTAAAACAAGGAAAACTCAATGAAAAACTCTAGAGTTAAGCAAATAAGATAAACAAATGATCTAACACGTGTTTTCATCCAGGCCCAATCCATCCACTTCGTGACAATCATGGTTCATTCAAATATTAAAACTAGACGAGTGGATATGGCGGATGGTGTTGATGGCGGCGTAAGTGGTGTATATAATTAATGGAAAGATAAGTATTAAAGATATTTTAAATGATAAAAGAATGAAAAAATTAAATTAATTCAGAATAATCATTTTACATGTCTAAAAAACTAAAAAAATGATTAGAAATTTTATATACTTGTATAAAAGTATAGATGATGCAATGAAAACCCAATTGATTCAATAACACTTGGGAACATTGAATCTTTCTCAAGTAAATATGTGACACAAAATCTATACTAGTTACATACATGGTCATTTTCTGATAACAAATTCATATTTTGAAACCATTTATAATGACAAACGTGATTATTGCAATCACAAGTATTTTTAATATTTGTCAATTAGACTATGGAAAACACCTTGAGTTTGATTGATATCAATTACGAGGTGAGTCAATGATCAAAATCAATCCTAATAGTTCTTGTACACACTTAGATAATAATTTATTGGGAGTATCATATTGTAACCTAATAGTTGTAAGAGGCAAGTGTGACTCCTCAAGGGCTCAAGGTCAAGACAACACTCTGATCCGCGTTCATTATCTCCGCGATGATCAATCACTTAAACGTAGGGGTGTTATCGAGCCGATCCGAGCTCGATCTCGACAGGGCTCGAGCTCGGCTCGAAAATAGTTTGGTAGGCTCGAGCTCGGTTCGATAGCTCGATGAGATTTCAGTGTGTAGGCTCATGCTCGACGAGATTATAGTTACAATATGGCTCGAGCTCGGCTCAAAAAAGGCTCAAGCTTAGCTTGTTATGTCTGTAAATATGGCTCGAGCTCGGCTCGAATGTAAACTTGATTATCCAAGTATGTGGACTTGACTATTCAAATATTACATATACACAATATATTGAAAGCCCGATAATAGCTCGATTCGTGAGCTCGAGTTGCTCAATGAAAGCTCGACTAGTTGATAGCCCTACTAATACATCACTCATCAATGAGAGGATTCCTAATCAATCGGCATATTGCAAAGGGAATCCACCTGCAATGCTGAGCTATCATTTGACTAGGTGGAAGTGGAAGGAAGGTGATGGAATGAATGATTTTAGGAAGACAAATGGACTTTTTTATAAAAAAAAACATTTTGCCTCATCTCCTCGGTCCATATCAGCCCATTCATGTAAGAATATACATATAGAGTCAACGCATCAACAATCTTGTGTGTAGTGCTTAACACCAATCGCCACACCTCCACACTTGAACATGGTCACTTAAATTGCAAGCAATGGGCTCATAACGACCCAAGTTTTGGCATGTAAAAACTCAGCTCCATCATCACACTCGATAGAAGAAACATGTTCACGGGCACCCCAAGCCCCTGATTGCAAGTTATATCCAGAATTGAAATGCAAAATGGACTGTTATATGTAACATGTTGTAACATGTTCTATTTTATTAAGTTAAAAGTTAGAATACGATGGTACTTTGATATCATCGTCTTGTTAGCATAACTAAACTAACCCAGTTACAGTTTAAAATAAAATGAAGGTTATAATAGTTAATTTACCCTAAAATTCGTATAGGAAACACATATTTGTAAGTAATGTTATATTCAATTAACACTTTATATCTAGGTAAAAGTTGGCCTTTTGCGTCACATCATCAGATATGCGAGTCTCTAAATTCAGTATAGGCAATACATTCGAGCGGTGCATGATCACCTTTTGCACATTTTTATAGGTTAGGAATAACAAACCACCAAAAAAAACCGGTTTTATGTTCTGCAAGGGATTAAATAATAGTCTTAGCATAATAGCATCGTGGCTTTCACCTTCAAAATGACGCTGTAGACGGCAATACAAACACACCATGCGAATGACTGCTAGCATTGACATATTTTTACATCTTTGTGCTACTACGGAAAGCTGCTCTTCTAAATTCTAAGTTTCCTACGGGGAGGGCACAAGAGGGTCAAGTCTGGCTTAGTAACTAAACGAGCATAATTACATTTGTACCACTCAGGCTGTGGACGGTCCCTTGTACATTGTGCGGATCGACATATGTTACTCATGGACCTGCTAGAGCAGTTGTAGCTTCTTGATTTTGGAAGAGTGTAGCAAGCTGTTTCTCCATTTCAACCAAGCTGTAAAACACAAATAATTCAAACAGTAAACCACCATATCATAGTCAGTACTCTCATTATAAAAATTGGGAACTTAGAAACATGTACCTAAGAATGAGTCTAATATGGTAATATTGTATATGACTACATGGCCTTTTACCTTTTTCTCCAACAAACAATTTACTAAAAAAAGAAAACATCCTAGATGTCTATAAAATAGAGATACCAGGGAAATATATTGTATACATAATGACTAGGTCAAACTGGTACCGTGTAAAAGCTACTAAAACGAATACCAGTCAAACGGGTCAATAGAGTCAAAAGTTGCAGAATGTTCCTAAAACATTTGTATCATAAAAACTAGATTTTTCTATTGAAACAATAGAATTTGTTTAGCAAAAGTTAACACACTTGGTACTTCAAATAGTGTTACAGGTCAGCCCATCCAAACCATTTCCACCCATACCTAGAAATATGACTTGTTTTGTCCGTTACTAACAAAAATGACTGGTGTGACCAGTAAGTCAGTCTACCCGACCCGCTCATTTTGCCATCTCTACCATGATCCTAAATTTATGTGCAACTTTTGGATAGACACATTGATGAAAGTGTCCAGATATCAGCAAACATCCAAAGTTTCGCGACATATAATGATAAAATAGTATATTGTAAACCAAAACCAAAGCTCTAAGTATTTTGTAACAAGTACTCGTGGAGAAAGATGCAAAAGAAAGATGATGCACACAGTCTAAAAAGAAACTTGTCGCATTACAAACTACGTTTGTAAGGCATGGCAAATTATAAAGATTGAAAAAAAATCTCACATCTCAAATTTTTGGACAGCTTCATTTCGTTTCACTAAGTATATTGGACTATCCTTTGGGAGCTTGGCCACTCTAGTACCTGCAAAATGAATGATACATAATGTAAAATGCATACAAGCAGGATGAGAAACGTTTTGACTTTTAACCTATAAAGTGCAGAAAAGATAAATCAGTAATTTCGATCTGTAAACCTAGATTTTATATCAAGCATCAATAAACTCATAAAGGTGGTGTATCAACCCATTTAGTTATTTAAAATAAAATTTTGATTACGAAGAAAATAATATATAACTTTAGTAATGATCCATGAAACACTACTTAGTTTGTAAACACTTCTTGATTTGGGCATAAATGTTAAGCACGATCCGACATATGTCAAGAAAAAACTCATTTTGACCAGCTTCCACACTTCCACCTGTTCACCTCAGATTTTGTATAGCACACAAGTTACACAACTACACATCATGATGTAATGTGACCAATCCGTAGAACTAAAAGCAAGTTACATACGTGGAATCACGACCAGTGATCTCTTTTCCTCAGTCTTCTGAGCTATCGGGGAACTTATTTTAAGGGTAGTATGTAATCCCTGCAAAATGAAAGAGAGGTTTTAAAATGTGCACTAGAAACTGAAAGTAAAGTCGGGTCACGAGATATGAGAATAAAACTTCACCTTCTTTTTCTCTCTCCTCTTCAGTATCTTCATGTGACATTTTTTGATGTAGTGCATTAGGTGATAACGAGAATGTCTTGAAGACAAATCATCCCTGATCTCTGGATTCTCAGTAAGCCAATCTATGATTTCTTTTGATTTAATTACCTCATCAGTTTTTAAAGTCTCTAACCATGTATAGATTGGCTTCCATTGATCAGAGCGCTGGAACTGAAAATAATACGGAGGTTTTTCCTAACAAAGGAAAAGGAAACCATTTCACTATAATAAAAATATTATACAAGAAAAATGCTACTTAACATCACATTAACTGCAACACATATATACCAAATGCCATAAAAACAGCTATCAATTCATAAGCTGATATCATATCCTAATATAAAGTCATTGTCCTAACCGCTTCAAAGTGAGATCTGTTATGGCTTTCATAGTACATAACAATTATTTAGAATGCCAACTGATGTCTATTATTTTCAAAGTTGTTGATAATATATTAATATAATAATCAGTTTGATAATGCATCTCCAAACCAAAATGAATAAACCAGTTGAAAAACTCAAATAAAAAGATGGATTTTGCTAACCATAGACTTAACACGCAGAACAAATGCACACTTCTATAATACAAAAGTAACATATTTAAAAACCGAAAACAAAAGAGTACTCCTTTTCTTCAAAAGCTGAATTCTAGTCCAACAGTTTGCTAAATTTCATTATTATGACTTTGAAAAAAGTCAAACCCGGTTTACAAATACAAACCCAAGAAAAAATAAGTGACCCATATGAAAAGATTACACCTTTTCTTCTAAATTTGAATTAAATCTAGAGTTTATTACTATTTTGACTCCATAAAAAGTCAAAACCCCTAATTACATTACAAAAAAACAGTGTAAAATTATGCACATTTTTATATGATCATATCAGTCTGCCCACATAACCCAGAATGTCAAAAAGAAAAGCCGTCAGAGCAGCATTAGTGCTCGACAACCGGAATCACATAACACGAATCCCAGATTTCGGCTTAGAGCAGTTTGGGTTCAAATATTAGTATAAGCACACTAGGTATTTTATAACAATGATTTATGGGTTTATTAAAAAAGAAAAAAAAAACATTTTTAAAATCACAAATTGAAAACATCCCTTTTCTTCAAAAAGTGAAATCAATCTAGTTTCAACTTCAAGAAAGAACAGTAAAAACTCCCTAATTGCAGTAAAAAAAAGTAAAGAAGATAAAAATAAAAATAATACAATAAAACATGTATATACAATCATGTCATGAGTGGGGAGGTGGGATGCAGACAGAAAGACTGCTTACAATAATATATGTATAGATATATATATATAGATATAGATATAGATATACCTCATTAGAAACATTGCCATCATTCAAGAAAGAATTAAGCATTAGATAAACATCTGAGGAAGGCATTGATTTGATGTGAGGAGGCAGAGATGAAGTAATGGATTGAAGCCATGAATCGACGTCGTTTTGGGTAAGTGGTCGTTGGAGAGTTGAAAGCCATGATCTGGCAAATGTTTCAAATTCATGTTGTTGTGTTTCTTGCTCATCATCCAACATCATGTTGTTGTTGTGGTTTTGGTCGTCTTCTAGGGTTTCTAGTTGTGTGTCCATTTTTTTGTTTTGCTTATATTTTGGGTTAGTGATTTTGGCAAGTTTTACACTCCTTTTATTAAAATTTAAAAGGTTATTTTTAGTCAAAGTTTTTAGATTACAAATAAACTAATTAAGTAAAACTTTTGGTGATATTTTAGGAGGCTTATGAAAACAATAGTCATTAAAATTAAAATATTTGGTAGCCAAATAAAGTTTTAGACCTAGGCCCCGTTTTTTATTTAAATAGATTTTAATAACTTAGAACTTAATGCATTTAGTCAAATTTTATGGGTTTTTTTACTTAATAAATAAAAATAACTATCAATTACCTATTTTTACTTAATACATACATACATTATTTATACATTCAGCCACTTAATAAATTAAGCACTTAATAACTAAAAAAAATGAGCCCCTAGTGTTGCTCATTATGTGATGGAATGATTCAACGGCTAAGATTAAGCTTTTAAATCCCAAATAGAATTATAGTTTTAAATGGACAAACCACTATGCACCTAAACTTTTTACCTTCATTACATCTCACCCATTAATCTATCAAAAATACCCTAAACAATTTTCACCTCACATCCATAAAATAACTACACTACTCCATTTAAATAAAAAACTTTTACATTAATAATCATCCCACTACGGTCGCCACCCCGCCGCCATCGACTCCGCTATCACCTGTCACCGCCACCACCACTCATCGCCATTACCGCCAATGCCATCGCTATTATAATGATAATGATGCTATGATTGGCTTAAACTTAATAACTTCTAAATCTTATTATAATTCCTAAGCAGCCTTTATTTGATAACGAGTCATATGCCTGCACAATGCAGCGGCGATGGTGGTAGTGGCGCGGGGTCGTGGTGGCAGAAGTGGTGACGGGTGGCGGCGGTGACGGGTGGTGGGAGCGTGTAACATCCGTAATTTTTACCCGTTTGACTGTACTTGTAATTTGATTAACTACTTTAATAAACGAAAACTTTGGGCCTAATTGTGTTCATTTATCTATAAATTGGGCCAATTATAATGTCATAATTGGATTTCTAGAATTAAGCTCATGTTGCAAGACCATGATATTGGCCCATATGTGATAAGGAAAATATATTATAAACGATAATTGAGTAACTGTGTTAACAGGGAAAACGTATTTCTATGCCTTAGTATAATATACGATATTAGATATTTATATTATACCCGAGTGTCGGCAGCCAAGCTAATAATGGTACTAATGGGACAAAAGCCGACACAACCTTTATGAAAAGGTGAACACCCGTGAATTGTTTTGGTTGTTTATTAATAATGGACTCAATCAATTAACTAGAAATAATGTACGGTTAAAAATAAATGCTAATAAAATAATTAGGCATTATAGGTATGTAAATAAGGGGATATATTATACTACTAATTAAACTAAACTATCATAATCCTATAATAATCCTATATGTCGACATATGCACTATCTATTTAGTCTATAATAATAAACTAGCTAACTAATTGATTGTGAATTCTCCTTTTGTTGACAAATGATCCTCCTGTAAAGTATAAACTTCCAAGACTCCTAATTTGACTAAAGCAAAAGCTAGGAACATTAACTAAACATATAATATGTACATACATGCATCTATCTTTCTATCTTTCTCTCTTCTGCTCTTCTCTTACGTAAACAAAACACACACAATACATAGTAACAATCTGGGTTTAACAATAAGATCATCATATTTAAATCCAAGTTAAGTTTAAGGGTTCTTGGAAGGCATAGAAGTTGATTATATAGGTTGTTTTGACTAGAAATCATCCCAAAGTTTAACTCCAGTAGTAAGGTAATGTTTCTTGATGTTTGTTTATGTATTTTCTATCTTATGTTGGTGTGGGATGGTCTAAGGTTTGGTGGTTAAGTTGAAAAGTTGGTTTACGTAATGAAAACGTCGTTTTGAGTCGTTTACATAACTTTTGATGATGTAACACCCAAGAGAGTTTGGGTATGTTTTAATACCACCTAATATGTCCATTTGTGTCCTTATTAAGGTTTTGGAAAGTATTGAATTTTGAAACAAATGCTTGAAAGTCGAAATGATATTCAAAAACAAGGGTTGTTAAGACCGAAATTTCAGTCATCTTGCAAAAATCATAGAAAATGCATTTGAACGAGTTTGGAGATGAATCTTATATTTTTAGAAACCTCTATGTGTCCTTCAAATTTGATAAGAACTAAGTTTCTTTTGGTTTGGCCGAGAAAAGTGACAAAAACGATGATTTACAGAACTGGTCGGATTCTGAAAGAATGTTACAGTCCTGTTTTGTAAAAAGCATATCTCATTCGTTATAAGCCGAAAAAGGTTGAACCTTAACTTTTTGAAAAGACCTATGTGTATACAAAATACGACTAGAACAAAGTTTTGTTGCATTTGGTCTCCTTATCTCTCAAAAATGTTGTTTTCCTGAAAGGGTCAGAATCTGGACGAAAACCGAATAACTGAACTTAGGTGACCTTTTGAACGAAATGGGAATATTAGAAAAATCTGTAAAAATTCATGAACACTCTTATGATATAGTATTAGATGTTGTAAAAAGGATATGTCTTGAAACACTTTACATCTAAACTAAAAATCCTCTCAAAGAGAGCATAGCTTTCTAAAATATATTTGATTATCTTAGGTTGGAATAAGCTTGAACGTTGAATCACGTGTGAACTTATACGTGCGTGTACTTGTACCTGTACTTGGATTTTCTCTACTTTCAGGTGAGTTTCGTAGCTCCCTACTCAATTGAGATTCGGGCTGAAAAGTGTACATATACGTGCTTGTTTGATTATTTGGTTGATTTGATTTACGGTATATTTGATTGTTTGATGAAATGTTTCAATTGAATTATGGAACTGATTGATTGATGATTGATGGATAAAAGTGTACATATACGTGCTTGTTTGATTATTTGGTTGATTTGATTTACGGTATATTTGATTGTTTGATGAAATGTTTCAATTGAATTATGGAACTGATTGATTGATGATTGATGGATAGTTTTGATTTAGTGTTTGATGGTTTACTCATGTGATTGTGATATTGTAATTTATTTAGGATAGATGTACATACATGGAAGTCGGTTATGCCTTCAAAGGGTTTTAGATGTGGTGGGAAGGCTGCGGGTGACCCTATATATAAGCATCTAGGACCCATTGAAAGTAGAATCCTCCTAAGTGTATGTACGTATAGACTTGTTTAGTTTGTTGGAAATATGGACTTGTTTATTGATGATTATGTTTATTGAGACGTACATGTTGTGTGCATTGGAAACTTATACCAAGGCAAGTTGTTGAACTGTAAGGCCACATTTCGAGTACTTTGGGTACTATATGTTTATGTACATCCGAGTACTTTCAAGTACTTGATGCCAAGTATTGGCCATACTTGATGATGTTGAGGTACATAGCATGACATTGACACGCATATGATGCACGTATTGATATTTGTACGCATTTGATACATTGCATGACCTTGATACACATACGATGCATTTCTTGGTAATGATAGATATTGCACTTGATTGTATATGAACTAACTTGTATCGTTTGTTGTTCGGTTATTTATGTGACAAGGTTGAACGATATGTTAACCTCAATTGTTTGACAGATGACGTACATGGGTTTATAGTAAGTACATTGTTTGATGTTATTATTTCATATGTTGTTATTTTGATGATGGTTCCTTGTGAACCATTACTACGAACTCACCAACCTTGTGTTGACACTTGCTAGTACACTTTTCAGGTAATCAGGTGAATCAAGATAGAGATATATGATTGTTGATTGCTTGAGATCAAGGATTCATTTACCATCTTTTGCATTATGCTTCGGATCGTTTGTCATCGTTTGGGTTGACTTGTAAACTTATGGTGACTACTTGCATTTGACATTACTCGCCGGATTCACTGAATTCATGTATTTTCATTTAGTAGCCTACGATAATTCCACTGTGTGCTATATAATTTCCGTAATATTTTGGGCCCAGCTCGGGGTGTTACAGAGCGGCAATGGTGGTGAATGTAAAAGTAATTGATTTTAAAGGAAGTAGTGTAGTTATTTTAAGGATTGAAGGATTTATGTTGTAAATTATTTCATTAAGGGTATTATAGGTACAGTATATATATTAGGTGGAGATGTTTAAATTAATGAATAAATGAGAAGGGTATTTTAAGTAGTTCAGTTCCTTATTTGAGAATTTTGGAGAGTGGTTTCCTTTTTATAAGGTATTATTATTATTAAGGTAAATTACAAGGATGGTATCTGGCGAATACACCAGATTACACAATTCATATCTAATTGCAAAAAATTACCCGAGACATACCCATGGTTTGCAAATTTGCACAATTACCATACCTACGTCTAACAGAAGTGGACGGATCGTTAAGTCGGGTCACGTGCCGCTCACGTGAAGGGGTAAACTCGTATTTTACACAAAAAGCAGCCCCCACCTTCATGCTTGTTCCCAATATATACCCGATAACAACCATGTACTCCTCATTTCATACCTAAATTAAACCCTAAATCAAGAAATAAAAAAAATGTCCGGTTAGAAAGTCCGGCCAAGAAATGCCTCGGAATACGATCTTGCTGAAATTTATGGTAAATACGTGACTTTTGGATATAATCTTTGTATTATATAACCCTAAATTCCAATTTGTTATTGTTTTTTTTGATATATTATTTATTTAATCGATTTATTTATTTAAATATTTGCAGATGGAAAAACCTACCATGTGTACACTGAACGTTCATCATGGAGGTAGGGTTGTAGAGGAAAATTTCATATGCACATATACTGGTAAGACCACTTATGTCGATTATGTCGACTTGAAAACTTTTTCTTTGCTTGAACTGAATGTCATAATGAGAAAGATGGGTTATAGTGAAAGTAGTATTAAGTCTTTTGAGTTCATTAAACCTTATTGTTCCTTTACCTTGGGAGGTTTTCCAATTTACTCTGATGATAAAGCATGATTCAATACATTGATGGTGTGTATAAATGCATAAATGTGGTTGTTGAACATCATTTTGACAAGTTGCTTGCTCCCTCTCCTAGACTTACCAAACAAACTGCTAGAAAAAGTGTTAGAGAGTTAACAAACAAAGAACTGGCTAGGAGGTTAGTACTAGAAAGTGAGAGTGAGAGGGAAAAACAAGATACTGAAGGTGAGGATAATGAAAGTGAGGATAATGAAGGTGAGGATAATGAAGGGAAAGGTGAGGATAATGAAAGTGAGGATAATGAAGGTGAGGATGATGGAGTGCAAGAAAAAGACTATGATGATGAAGTGCTTGTAGAGGATGATAATGTGCTCACCGATGTGAATGTGGACATGTCAGGTTACATGTTAAATTTGTCTCAATGGGGTCTTGGTGAAAATGTATTGAATAACCAGTTTCATCATCATGATGGTGATGATGAACTTGAAGTAATAAACAATGATTACTTTGACAGTGGAAGTCATATTGATGTTAATGACATTGATAGGAATAATGTTAGGATGTTAAGAAAGTTGAGAAAAGAACAACAATCAATTGCCAGTGATAATGCTTCATTCTATCTTAGTAAAGTGTTTGGTGATTCATCAGATTTGAAGGAACTTATTAAGGTATATTCAGTTGAGAGTAGAAGATGCATTAAGTTAGTGTTTAATCATAAAAGGAGAGTGGGGGCAGTATGTGATGGTGTGGTCCCAGCAAGTGTTGGGCCAGATAATGGGCCACAAGAACAACCAATTGGGCCTAGAGATAAAGGGAAACAACCAATTGATCCATTACAAAATGCTAACCCTAATTTATCCACTTGCAAAGATTCCAATATTAAGTGTCCTTGGGTTTTGCATTGTAGTAAATTGCCTGACCAAAAAACATGGATGATCAAGACCTTTAAGGGTACACACACTTGTTTGCAATCCAGGGAGATGAAGCATTGTACATCTAAGTACATGTCAACAAAAATCAGAGAACAGATTAACAGGAATCCAGGTATTCCTACAAGGGCACTTCAAGAAGAACTTGAACAGAAGTTGCAGGTCAGTGTGTCTTGGATGAAGGCTTTTAGGGCTAAACAACAGGCAAACATAGAGTGCAAGGGTGATTATCATAGTCAGCATGCATTACTTAGAGATTATTGTGAGGAGTTGAGGCTACAAAATCCTGGTACCACTGTCAAAATAGAAGTAGAGCGTACACAAAACCCAAATGACACAACAAGGCAGTTCAAGAGGATATACATCTGTCTGGGATCTCTTAAATCAGGATTCAAAGCATGTGGCAGGGACTTGATTGGGTTGGATGGTGCTTTCATGAAGGGTCCTTACCCAGGTCAAGTTTTGACAGCTGTTGGAGTGGACTCAAATAATGGTATCTATCCAGTAGCATATGAAATTGTTGAAGCAGAAAATTGGTGCATGTTCAAACACACAAAGAAGGGGGGTATACCTGAACAGTGGGCACATAGAAGTTACTGGTTGGATACTTGGAAGGAGGCTTACACACACAAAGTTAATCCAGTTACTGGGACATCCACATGGACTAAATCCACTTGTCCAATCAAGTTAATAGCTCCAGTTCATCACAATCCAGTGGGCAGACCCAAAAAGAAGAGAAGAAAAGGATTATATGAGGATGAACCCTTGGTTAAAGATGGAAAACTGTCTAGGAAAATTAATTTTGGCAAATGCAAGACATGTGGTAACAGGGGGCATAATTCAAGGACATGTAAAGGTCAAGGTGGTGAAAGCAGTCAAGGTTTGGGCAATCAACATGGTGTGGCAAGTGAAGGTGCTTTGGGCAGTCAAGATGGTGGCAACAGGCAAAGTCAAGCTGGTGGAAGCATACAAACTGGTGGCAGTCAAGTTGGTGGCAGCAGTCAAGTAGGTGGTAGCAGTCAAGTAGGTGGCAGCAGGCAAGGTGGTGGTAAGAAACAAGGTGGTGGTAAGAAGCAAGGTGGAAAACAAGTTGTTAACAAGGTCAGAGGCAAAAGTCAACGGATTCTGAGGCAAAGAGTTGCCAAAGTTCTTCCTGGACCAGGCCTAAACAAAGATGATGCAATGGTGGTTGAATAAGACTATGTAATAATGTTAAGACTTTTATTTATGTTGTCTGTATTAGTTGTCTTTTGATGTAACTTTGGATGGTATGGTCAAAACAATGTAGTCTTTTGTGTTGGCTTTCTATGGCCAAAACTTGAATGGTATGTCCAGACTTTATGCTTGCCTTAATTTTGTTGTTTGCCATGATGATATACATGTCACAAAACTGCTACACAACCAATTTTTCATTCAAAGCAAAAATACCAACTTTTCATTAATAGTCAAACTAGTGTTACAGAGTTGAATATTCATACCAAAAACTGCTACATAATTTGAATATTCATACCATTTGGCAAAATATTACAACTTAATTAGCAAAATTTCAAGTAACAAAAGTTTACATTCAACTTGTTACAATAAAGATGACTAGCAAGAAAAATATCCAACTTATCACCAAATACAACTTCAATCTTGTAACTTGACTCTCACTTGCTTTCAATTTTGAATCAACTACATTCTTGGACCTCAATAACCCAGGTATAATATCAACTGAACGAGAACACATGGCTGGATCAATCCAACCTATAAATCTACAATTCGAACCCTGTAACCCAAAAAAAATTAAAAATTGTAAAGCAAAATACGAAAAAATCAAGTAAATTACTTCACCTTTTGTGGGCAACAATAAAAACGTCGTCCCGGGTTAGCATCAGTCCATGAAGTTCGTACTATGGCTTTTCTTCCACACCAACAAATGACCATTGTATTTGATTGGATTTTGGGGTTTAATTCGAAACCCTAATTTTGATTTGGGAGGAAAAGGGGTTTTTTGGGAGAGAAATAAGAAAAAGAAAGAGGAAAAAAGATATATAAAACGGTAATAAAGGCAGCCAAAAGGATAGATATGTAATTTACCCCTTCACGTGAGCGGCACGTGACCCGACTTAACGATCCGTCCACTTCCGTTAGACGTAGGTATGGTAATTGTGCAAATTTGCAAACCATGGGTATGTCTCGGGTAATTTTTTGCAATTAGGTATGAATTGTGTAATCTGGTGTATTCGCCAGGTACCATCCTTATAATTTACTCTTATTATTATTATTATTATTATTATTATTATTATTATTATAAGGTAAATGTTCATTTGAATCCTTAATTTTCTTGAAATCCAAGGGCCAAATCCTAGCCATTTGATCATCTCAATCAATGGCTAGGATTGAAACTTATGCCTTAATTATAAAAAAAACACGGAGGGGCATTTATGTAAATTTGCTTTAAAAAAAACTCCTCTTTTCCCTTTCCTCCTCCTGATGGAAACACACACACACAGAAATATATACAATCAAATTTGATTTTGTATAGCTTTTTGAAAATGTATATATACAATCAAATTTGATTGTGTATAAGTTTGTTGATTTAAACTCCATTTGTTTGTGTAAATGTATGTTTAAAATCAAATTTCATTTTGTATAAATTTTTGAAAATGTACGTATACAATCAGATTTGATTTTATAGGTTTGTTAATATAAACTCCATTTGTTTTTGTAAATATTTGAATAAAAACAAATTTGATTTTGTATAACTTTTTGAAATTGTATGTATACAATCAAACTTTTTGAAATATATGAAGGCCCTGTTGTCATGATTCCCCCTACGAATTAAATTTGATTTTAGGGTTTTAGAATGCGTCCACCCGACGATAACAAGCTCTAGGGTTTAGGGTTTGAAGGTCGAGGGTTAGCCTTTCAGCTAACCCTCGATCTTCAAACCCTAAACCCTAGAGTGGGAACCCTCACCCTTTTTAGGATTTTAGAATGCGTCCTTCCCCCCGAAAGGGTGCCCTTTTTAGGGTTTTAGAATGCGTCCCTCCCCGACGATAACAAGCTCTAGGGTTTAGGGTTTGAAGGTCAAGGGTTAGCCGTTAGGCTAACCCTCAGGCTTCAAACTTTAAACCCTAGAGCGGTGGCCGAAGGCCCCGTTGTCATGATTTCCCCTTCGAATCAAATTTGATTTTGCACGTCCTTCCCCTACTACATCCCGCTCTAGGGTTTAGGGTTTAAAGGTCGAGGGTTAGCCTGCTCGGCCTTCAAACCCTAAACCCTAGAGCGGTGGCCGAAGGCCCCGTTGTCATGATTCCCCCTCCGAATCAAATTTGATTTTGCACGTCCTTCCCCTACTACATCCCGCTCTAGGGTTTAGGGTTTAAAGGTCGAGGGTTAGCCTGACCCTCGGCCTTCAAACCCTAAACCCTAGAGCGGGAACCCTCACCCTTTTTAGGGTTTAGAATGCGTCCTTCCCCCCAAAAGGGTGCCCTTTTTAGGGTTTTAGAATGCGTCTCTTCCCGACGATAACAAGCTCTAGGGTTTAGGGTTTAGAATGCGTCCTTCCCCCCAAAAGGGTGCCCTTTTTAGGGTTTTAGAATGCGTCTCTCCCCGACGATAACAAGCTCTAGGGTTTAGGGTTTGAAGGTCGAGGGTTAGCCTCGGCCTTCAAACCCTAAACCCTAGAGCGGTGGCCGAAGGCCCCGTTGTCATGATTCCCCCTCCGAATCAAATTTGATTTTGCACGTCCCTCCCCTACAACATAAATTTGATTTTATACTTACAAATTCAAAAAGCTACACAAAATCATATTTGATTTTATGCATACATTTAGAAAAAAAATGAAGTCCATATCAAGAAACATATACAAAATCAAATTTGAATTTCTGCATACAATGTCAAAAAGCTATACAAAATCATATTTGATTTTATGCATACATTTAGAAAAACAAATAGAGTCAATATCATGAAACCTAAATAAAATCAAATTTGATTTGATACGGACAGTGTAAATAAGCTATACAAAATCAAATTTGATTTTATGCATACATTTAGAAAAACAAATAGAGTCCATATCAATAAACCTATACAAAATCAAATTTGATTTTATGCATACATTTAGAAAAACAATTGGAGTCCATATCAAGAAACCTATATAAAATCAAATTTGATTTTAGGGTTTTAGAATGCGTCCTTCCCCCCGAAAGGGTGCCCTTTTTAGGATTTTAGAATGTGTCCCTCCCCGAATGTAACACCCGTCATTTTAAAAATATGGGTTTTCAAAAAACTTTCACCTAACGGTGTCAAATTGCGGAAGAAAAGACTTTAAAAGTCAAAACCGATAAAAACTGATCGGTTTCTACGTTTAGTTGGTGTTACATACAATACCATCGAATAGTTTAAAATGAAAACCCAACGGTTTCCCAACACAAAACAACCGTTCAAGAATACTACATAAATTCGACTTCAAGTACGAAATGTAAATAAATGTCTAGAGAGACAATCGTCTATGGGTAGCTAAGTCCTCCTGCATGCATCTACCCAATTCTCACTCTTATTCCTGCATCAACTAGTCCTTCAAGCTAAACCTGAGGGAACAACCACATTTAAGAAACAAGTGTTAGCTAACGAATTAGCTAAGTAAGATAACACTATGTTATTAAAGCATTTGTCCAATTAAAACAATCTTCATTATTAGACAAGTTTATTCAGGCACAACACACATCACACGTTCACACATAACTGCATATCAACTTCATATCAATTAGGGTGATTCCCCCTACATGTGCCTATCCTTCATTTTATTCACACATTATCACACATATCTTCGTTAACTGCATAAAGTGTAACATAAGTCACACCCGACTAGATGCTTCACCAAAAGGCTAGTCATACTTCGTCGTTAAGGAATGGCAAGCCAACCCAAGAGTAATCCGTATGTGGAGGTTGGTCAAACCCCTCGTATTACTCGCCCTGCATTATAAAGACCATGTTGCAAGGAGCCACCCAAGCAACAACTACGTCAACGCACTCGTCCGGCTAAGACCAGTACGGGTTAAGCTTAACACTTTCCCTGCATTATATTTACGAGCTCGGTTTCACACATATGGTTTAGGTAACACACATTCCTAAACCGTCACACATATATAGTCTAGGTAACACGCATTCCTAGACATTCACACACTTTAGCTTCATTATGTTTGGATCCTTAAACGTGCAAGTGACATGGCAACCTAATAAGTTTAGTGAGCTAGGTGTACAAGCCATGTAAACATGCATATATCACACATCAACTTCATTTCTACATTTCATGCATAAAAAGATACTTCGTAATACTACATAAACTGCATAACCATACACTACATTAAGCAATACTTCATTTCACTACATTAGGGACTGCATTTCAGGTCTCATGGTCAACTACATAATCCATAATACCTCCCGTGTAACCCCATATGCCCACATGCAATATAAAGATACCAAATGGAAGTATTTATGATTTGAAACCAGCTTTTCGTTGAATCCCCAGCGTGTCAAAGTAGTGTATCTTACCTCGGCGTAGTTCACAACAATCAACAACTAGTCACTGTGTAAAGCAACTAAGCTCGTCTACCTATAATTAGTAAATGATCATTAGACAACTACATACTCATGTCATTAAGGTAAATAACTAGACCCACACACAATAACGACTCACTTTAGTTTCAGGTCTAATCTACATGTCAAACGACGTTACGGTTCAAAACTAACTTTTCTGAAAACTGGTGAGTTACGCCGCAGCTCAAGCCTCCAGTTGCGCCGCAACACAATAAGTTGCGCCGCAACTTATATTTTTGGAATTGAGTTGCGCCGTAACTCGATGCGATTCTGCACAATGTTGGTCGATTACACCCCAAACCAGATCCAAGTGCCTCTAAATCAATTACATGACTTTCACACATCAAAATCCTTCATATACAAATCATTATAAATCAATTCAACCATTACTTACACCAAATTATTAAGTTTCCCCTGATCACAACTCTTATTATACATCCATTTAATTTCATGCGGTAATTGGAGCTGCCCGTTCTCTTTGCGCCGAAGTGTGAGGAACATTAAATTAGAAATTAAAATCCTTAAAATTTTTAAATAACATTTGCAATTTATAATCATACCCTTTATTATTTTCTCCCTAATTATACTATGTGCATATAATACCAATATAATTCGACTTCAACTGTCGTTCATAAACAAAACCAATACATAAACAAGTAATGTAGAAAAAAACATACAAACATACTCCATTACTGGTGATTCAACCATATTCTCCCATCTTGAATTGGATGATTCCACCATTTCTACAAGTGTCCATCAACAACTTTCTGCAATTCAAAACAAATTACTATGGATGTAGTCTGCCCAGCTTGATGATTTCAAATTCATAATAGTGACATTTTAGTTATGGGTAAGAATTATTAGCAAAAAAAAGTACA
>CM067167.1:272799114-272850389 GCA_034093135.1 Erigeron breviscapus
AGGTTAAGACTGGAGCTGTCCAGATGACTGCTCCAGTTAAAAAGGTTAAGCAGAATAGACCTTTGCCTCAGAACAATCCCCTACCTAAGCCTACAACTGGAAAGGCTCAGTATCCTGTACTTCGTTAAATTAGTGGTATCTTAAGGATAAATACAAAATATGTTAACACATTAATCTTATTTTCTGTTCTATGTCAAAAGTTCGAAATTTCCTATAGGTTTCAGCATAATATCTAGAGATAGAGTTAATTTTTTACTTCTAATAACACGAGAATACTTAAAGCAAAATAAGATTCAACACATATTTGAAGATATATGATTTCTAAACTAATTGTAACCACACTAGTAAAGCTTCATGCTATATTAAAATAGTATACCTTAGTGTGATAATTCTAGTCTTATTCATAACCTCATTTATTTTTCATTAAAGGCATCATTAGCATATGTATCTAGCTTACGTTAGTTGAAATATTTTCTTAAATCTATTTCTATGTTAGGATCGTTAGTACATAACTGAAATTAAGAATAAGTCTACTATTGCATGGGATTTTTCTGCTATATAAGATCAAAGCCACCTAAATTAAATTCTAGCTATTCTATTCCTCCTTTTTTAATTTCCTTAGCATACATTTTATAAGATAGTTATTAATATCTATGACATGCACTTCTAAGTAGTAATAAAACAGTATTAAAGACAATAAAACCTGGGGTCTGGGATGAAGATCCCAGACATGCGTCAAGATCCTGATTTGGGTTAAGATCCTAATTTGTGTTAAGATCCTAGATCCAGTTATGATCCTTCACATTATCAGCTCTGTAGTTTTCAAATCTTGAATAGGGTTTGGATTTGTATGACTTGAAAGATATGGTTTTCGACTTTCGGTTGGGACGATCATAAGTGGACAGTGCTTCCCCCCCCCCCAACCCCCCCACCCAACACCACCCCCCCCAGTTTGGGACGATCATAAGTGGACAGTGCTTCAAACCTCGCCTTATCCTCCTCTTCTACATATCTCGAAGCTCGAATCCTGACATCGAGCAAGCTTCTACGTGGATTCATTAAAAGGTCATCATATAGTGGAGAATCATTTCTCAACCCCATACGAAAAGCTCGTACTACTGCAGGACTATTAATATCCAAGATACGGTATGCTTTTTGGCAAAACCTGTCAAGATAACTTCCAAGAGTTTCACTAGATCTCTGAGTAATATTATAAAAGATCGTAAGTTTACACAAAAATGTTTTTTGTTTGTGGTTTGTTTTTTTTTCTCTGAGTAATTTATGAGTAATTTTAATTATAAATTTTCATAAAAACGATTATAAAACTGATTAATTAGGTGAGAAAACGAAGTAAATGAGTTAAGGTGAAAACTTAGCAGCCATTCCAACGCGGGTCCTGTAAGAGTAGAAGCGAAGCCTTTCCAGAGGTATTTATCCATCATACGTGGGGTAAGAGAAAATTTCCTCATCTTTTTCTTGTATCGAGCGACATGCTCTTTAGGATCTGTAGTACCATCATACAATTTCTTCATAGTGAAAGGCTTGAAGTATTTGTGAGTCTTCTCATCACATATGTGGGGAGCAAATCCTGAGATCTCATGGCTTGCTAGAGCTGGTTCAAAACTGATTCCAGGATCCTGCAAATTGTTAGTGCATATAGAATAATCATTGTTAAAGACATCAACACCTGGCTCCTTGTATGAAGATTTTAGAGTTATGTCAGGATCCTGAGTTCTGTCAAGATCTTGAGTTGTATCAGGATCTTGAGTTGTCGTGATCTTGGAATCCTGAATTGGGTGTTGCATTTCAGATGTTGGCTGCATGGTGCAAAAGTCTCTTTGAGGATTGCTGGAAGATCCTGCAACAACAGAATCCAGGATCCTTGAATGTGAAAAAGCCGTTGTTGCTTCAAACGACTTTTTGGTCTCTGATCTTAGCATTTCTATCACCATTTGCTGCTGTTCAACCTGCCCTTTAATCTGCAAAATCAAGGAAATAAGATCTTTGTTAGATATAATATCGGGATCCAATGAAGTCACCCTGGATCTTGACATGGATGTCGTTATCTTGGTGGGATCAGCAACTTCCTTCTGAGATGATGAGGTATTGGGAGGATAGATGAAATTAGCCTCTGTGCTCAAGGATAAAAACGGTTTAGATTGAAAACTCTTTTTCGCAAAAGGTTTTGTAAAAGAAAGTTATTAAAAAAGTTTTAGGAAAAATCTGAAAAAAGCACCACTTTGCCCCACGGTGGGCGCCAAATTGTTTCGGACAAAAATTACCTAAGATATTTTTGTAAAAAGATTAAAGATAAAATGCTGAAACGTAATGCTAGGATCTTAAAATAAAGAAAGGTTTTTGCTAATGAAAATAGTACGAAAAGAGTTTTGATCAGGAAACCTCTAACAAAGACCTTAAAAAGACGTTTTAAAGAAGATATGATAAAAACAACGAAGATTAAAGCAAAAAAGACTCAAGATCTAGACTATGATCCCTAAATAAACGATTTTATAGCAATAACACTTGTGAAAAACGGTTTTAATGCATAAAGTGGAAATAAAAAAGGTGTTTTAATGTCAACAAATCAGTAAGTTTAAGATAAACGTTTCACAAAAATAAAACAAATTGTTCACAAAACTTTAACAAAAAATGAACATTTTCAAAATAGAAAAAAAGTGTTAATAAAAACTAAAAAAAAAACTAAAAAACGTTTTGTAAATGCAAAATAAGGCAAATAAAAAGTAAAGACATGAACACAGAGCATTTTTACGAGGAAAAGCCCTTAATCCATCTGGATTGCCGGCATAAAAACCTCGGGAGGAAGCAATTGCTTCTGCCTTTGTTGTTTTATTATTATAATTTCAAGATAATTACAATACGAGGGCAAAAGTGATCATTCTAAGTGATGAATTTGGGGTTAAATCTTGGTGTGAACGAATTCTGAGTGTTTACAGAGGTTTATTGGAGTTTTTGAGAAAATGTGTGTATTTTTCTGTGGGAAAACCGAATAATCCAGCCTATTGATCACTTGCCCCTTTTATAGGGAAAAAGTACAACTAACTATCCTAAAATTCCGGGATCTTGGCAGATTCTTCTCTTGACTTGAAGACTTGGACTCATTGAACGTTTAATTAAAGGGACCATTCCCACACGTTTTTCAGCAAAAATTTAAACCTTCCGGGGGGACTTTGGGGGCAAAGGAAAACAAAAAAAAAAAAACACTTATACACATTCCTATATTGCTAAGATAAAATAAATAACCGTTAGTAATCTCAGAGCTCAAGATCCTGGACATATTTCGGATCTTGGCCCATATCTTGAGATCCTAGACATATGTTAACTATTTGAACATATATTAGGATCTTTAGGCATGTTTTAGGATCTTAAGCATATATTAGGATCTTAAGCATATTTTAGCATCTTTCTCATTTTTCATATTTATGATCCTGAAGTACAAAGTTTAGCCATGAATAGTAGTTAAGATCTTGATACCCCATGATCTTAGATCTGAAAAAAAATCTTACCCCAAAAACAGGAAATCTAGATTAATTGGAATAACTTGGGTTATTGGATCTAGATTAAATTTAAATTAAGGTTTTTCTAAAGTTAGATTTAAGAAAATTTCGTATAAATAATTAAAAAATGCCCTAAATTTTTCTAAGATGGGAACACTTATTTTTCGGGCAAGTTAAAAGTGGTTTAACGAGATGTTAATTTATTAACATTTATAAGTTGAAAATAAACTGTCTTTTAAATAGTTTAAAACACGAATAGGAATGCTAGTAATTTCAGTCCATTCATTTATTGATGTTGATAGAGTTATTAGTGCATTATTTGAAGTATCAAATAATTATATACCCACTGAAGTAGTCATGCCATCCTGCAAGTCGAAGCACCTACATGCTACACTCCATGTTGCACTGGACCGTTGCCAAAGCCATAGTGTTTAGCCGTAGGGTGGTATTCTAGTATCTGCCCATCCCAGTTACCGGAGAATGAACAGCCACACGCCTCCTTGTAAGACGACTAAGCTAGGTCGCCCTTGACTGTTGCCTAGGTACTAGCTAGCAAGGATGAGATTAAATATACCTGTAAGTGGAGAACTCCCCATCTCCCATGAATCTCATAAAGATCTAAGAGCCTTAATTGGTAGAGACCCGTTCTCACTCATTTATGACTATACTAATTCCCTGTAGCCGCGAGCCCCGCACCGGATATATATGTCGTTGGGTCTAAATGAGTCTTAGCCTTAATTCATTAATATGTTTTGATTTGAAACGTGGGTAGTTAATGATTAGGGATAAATGTCGATGATATTAATTGTGTTTTTGTTATTTTGTAGTTTGTTCTTTTAAATGATATTATTGAGCCAGATATTGCTGAATGGTATAAGAATACCTTAATGCAAAAGAAGCTAATACCGGGATGCTTTGCAACTTGGTATGAAGCGTTGAAAAACTAACTTATGTACATGGGACTTTTCAACCAACTCATAGAGGATCGTTCTGTGGTTGTTGAAGATATTGATGAGCTTGGTGGGCTTTCTGATAAGGCTTACGCAAGTTACCTTGCTCACAATGATACACTAGGTGTAGTCATTAATTCCATTGATGATGGCTATGCTCGCAACATTCATTGTGGCAATGTTTATCGTCTATTTGGAATGATTGTTAGAGAGAATCAACATGCTGTGAATGTCATTGCGAGTCGAACTCTTAAAGAAGCAAGAGAGTACCTTAAGGAGAAGGAAAAATCGATATCGGATCACGTGAAGATTATGAGAGGATACATCGATGAGTTGGCAGCCTTTAGGCGGCCACTTACTCATGATGAGCAAGTTCTCTTGATACTTAACTCACTCAGTCAACACTTCGTGCATTTCGCCATGAATTATTTTATGACTTGCAAGCACAAGTCGCTAGATAATCTTGAAAGAATTTTAGTAGGTGTTGAAATGAATTTACCGGAAAGGGCACTCATTCAAAGGCCCTACCACAGAAATTCGTTTTGCACATTCTGCAAAAGTAATTCACACAACGATCGTAGTTGTGAGAAGATTGAAGAATGGCTTCGTGAGACTTATCCTTCGTGGGGCGGATAAGGAAGAAAGAATAAAGGAAAATTTGGAAGGAGAAAGATGGTCTTGAAATAAATGCTTCGGCATTCATTTTGGAATTATCTTTTATTTGATGTTTTACTTGAAAACATTATTACCCTTTTAATTTTGTTCTTGAGATAATGTATGGATTTTGAATATTTTATGTTTGGAATCTATTAGGTTTTATCTATATTCTTCCTTGGTTAATTGGTTGTTTTAATTAATGTTTTGTTATATATATCTTGCATGTAATTATAGTAATTATAGCTAAGGATTAAATTCACAAAATGATTTGTGAAGATAATAAAACATTTGGCAATTTCGCAAAATGATTTGTGAAATGAAAGTCGTACATAAAGTAATTTACAAAAGGGAAATCCAAAAGATGAACTTTTAGTAATTCTAAAGGTTTTGTTGTTCATTTGTCTTAAATATAAGAATCATTGCCTTCACCAAGTGTCACCACTTGAAATACTTAATTTGATAAGTTAAGTGAAAGCAAGATTCGTGATATTAAAAGACAAATAAAGAGTTAAAATCTCCACCAAGTGTCACTACTTGAAATACTCGATTCAAAGAGTAAGTGGGAGAGAAGTAGACTCGGGATTAAATTCTCTATCAAGTGTGTCATACTTGAAAGATATGGTTCTAGGAATCAGTGGGAGAATTTTGATAACAACAAAATACAACATCTTTTACTAGTAACCTATTCTAAATTTGTAATTAAATGTTGAATGTCTTGAACATTTATTATTGATTACAAAATTAGATTATTTATCGAATAGTAGAACTCGATGAATCAGAAGTTTGAAAAGTTATATGTCATCATCCAAACTAGATTGGATTGAAGACAAATTGAACTTAGTAAGACAAGGTTGAAATGGATTAAAAGAGTTTAATGCCAAAACTAGTTGTGTGATGTCTAATTGAGATATTGTGACAACCGCCAAAATTTCAGGTTGACTAATTTACTATTATGTGTGCTATTTAAAAATTTCTGTACATCAAACAATATGAACAAACATTTTATGGCATAATAAACTGAACAAATATTTTTTTTTGATAAATTATGGATAACTATTGCCAAGAACTCAAATAGTTATTTGAGAGTTGCTTGTAAATACTTTTTCATACTTATACTATCAATAACTGTATTTATGAATAGTGATCGTGAATAGTGAACGTGAATAGTACCGTGAATAGTGACTATGAATAGTAAAGGTAAAAAGTAAATTTTAAATAGTAAAGGTAAAAAGTAAATTTTAAATAGTAAAGGTAAAAAGTAAATTGTAAATAGTAAAGGTAGAAAGTAAATTGTAAAAAGGTAATAAAATAAAATAATATAAAGGTGGGACCCACGTCAAATAATTTAAACTCAACGTTGAATCTGATTTCCGAATAAATTCAAAAGTGAATAGTGCTGAATAGTAAACATCGCTTTCATACTTTATTCTTATAATATAAACGTCCAAAACCCGCTCACAGGGTTAGTTGAGTAAAAATTATTAAAATGAAAGTTGTAGATCTTAATTTTCTGATCTTATAGAAACTTGAATTTTCTCAATAGGAGCCCGTATGCATAATTTAGGATTAAAACAATGTATAAATATATACTACTAGTATAAAAGAAATCTATCATTAGAAACGTCCAAGAGGTAGTGGGAAACACACTTTTATCTACTTTATAATTTAAAATTTATAATCATGAATCACGGGTCTAGTTCACTAAATGTATGGACAAAAATAATACTATATATATACATACCCCTTATTCATGATTAACTTTAGAATATAATAATAATAAAATTTTAAAAACACGTTTCTTTTCTCTCGTAGAATTCAAAGGCTGCGTTTTTTTTTCTTTTCTGGCGAGTAAAGTATATTAATAAAATATTTAAACGAACGAATTTGTTCGCCTATAAATAGCCGACGATATTAAACCATAAAACTCGTACCAACATATATTCACTTCTAAATTTCTCTCTTATAATCACACAAGATTAAGTATGTCTAAGTGATCTTTCTTCTACAACACTAAGGGAATACGTAACGTGGCCAGTTGTAGTTAGGGAGATGAGGGAGGAAATTTCGGGGACTGAGATACATGCATAATAATTATTTTATGTTATATATATACGAAACTTTGAAGAACAATTGCAAAACTATATGATATATAATATACTATGTGAGTTTCATTTCCCCTTTTCAACTCTTTTATATATTGGGGCTGAGATACATGAAATAAAACTATTTGTTATACTTATATGTATATTTTCAAAGTTATATTATATGTAATATACTTATATGCATATTTACAAATTTATATATTATATATATTTTGTAACTCTCTTTATTTATTTTACCTTCGGGGTAAAATACAAACTCTTTACTGTTATGATGAACACAAGTATTCCAGAAATGTATATATGGTTGATTCTAAGTTGCTCTATTCACTCAAAGTCCTCACTATCATGAACGATTAATTATGGAAACATAAACGTGGGTATATTGAATAGTACTATTGGGGTAGGCACCCCCATTCGTGTTGGTCATACCAACTGGATATGGATGCATTATATTTGGAAAGCTTAGGGTACCCTGAACAAGGTACCTACTCTGGAGGCAAATAAACACACACTTGTCTAGTTTCGGTTCATGAGCTTAGAACTTGATGTATACAGTATCTACTCTTATATTCTATTTGATCAATTGTGTGATCAAATAGTTACTTTAAATCTTGTGGTTCATACTCTATATTTCAATTAAAACATATGATACTCTTTGCTGATATTGTATCATAACTATTTGACATTGCGGTAAGGCAATGGTCACACTGAACTCTGGCATTTTGTGAAACTATATTTTCTATATGAAAAACTTATGGAACTCACCAACTTTATGTTGACGTATTTTAGCATGTATTCTCAGGTAACTAGACGATACTCTATACATGGGAAATTTTTCCGCTGCATACAACATACTGGACCATGGCCTACCCTCAGACTCTAGTAAAGACAAGTCAATTTGCTAAAGTCTCTGTCTACTGTTTAATATTGTTTAATATTAAATAATTGTTTTCAAGAATAATATCTTTCATAAATTGTAATATAAATTTGTGAACAATGCTTTTATATAAATGTATTTTAAAACAACATTTTGTGTCGTTCAGTATATCTTGTGTTGTGAATCCATGTACGTGTCACCCGTCTAGGGCGGGTGTGACAGATTGGTATCAGAGCCCAAGTTATAGTGAACTAGGTAGCAAATTGATGGACCTAGACTATAACCCCATATAGAACAACACCCACATACATGCATAATTTTATGAATAATCCCTACTTGATTATATATGTTTAGAATATATAATTTAATGTATATTATATATATATATATATATAAGAGTAATATATATATATATATATATATATATATATATATAGCAACAGAGTAATGTCAGGATTCGTAGTGGAATACTTATCCGATCGTGAGGAAGAGATTACGTCTCGATCACCTCCACCTGTACTTGAACCCTCCGACTCTCCTCGTCATGTAGTAAATCAGCCAATGGAGGAGACCGATCACGTTGGAGAAGAAGCTGATAACGCACTTGTCCCTGGACCAAACACTACTGTCACCACTAATGCTTTTACTAGCACTACTCCTACTTTTACTTTTTCAAATCCATCTGGGGAAGGTCCTTCAAGCTCACCTCGATCTTTAATACGAAGGATCCGAACGCCTAGATATCCGATGTTTAACCACCCTCAGTCACGACGTGCTCGACTTACTCATCCTGAACCACCCGCTCAGCGGCTGCAGAGATCTATTAATGCTATACCAAGATTTCTGGCAGAATGGAGATTTGAAGAAGGACTCCTTAACTCTGACCAGTTCAGAAGAGCTGAAGGTCCAACCAATATTCCTGCATTAACTATGGAACCTTTGCATGACACTGTCCCTACATTGGTCCTACGCATAGTCCGAGCAGAAAAGTGTATTACGGAGTTGAGGGAAAGAACAAACATACTGCGGAGGAAGGTGGAAAATCAAGATAATATGATAGTCGCACTGGAAGGGGAGATGGAGGAAGCTCACTTCAGGATACATGGTCTTGAAGACACCGTGTTGGAACTACAGGAGAAGATAACAAGATTTGAAGCTATGTTTGAGGCTATATCGAGAGCCACTACTATAACCCCATCTACTCTGTCACAGTAGATATTGTCTAGTTACTTACTATTTACGGCGTATATGTCGGGAAATGTAATTTTAGATAAAATAATGGATTCTTGAGATGTTATATCTCAAAGTTTATTATCCAATAAATCTACTATTTTTATCTTGATTTACACTTCTTTTAGTCATAACTATTGAATTGTGGTTATGGTATGATGTGTTAGTATCTCATCAATTTCTTTATTTATATTTAAGGATCCGGCCGTCAAAAGAAGTACCAGAAATGAACGCAACAGATATTGCTAGAATTGTAGCAGAAAGTATAGCAGTAGCTTTTGCAACTCAAGCCGCAAACAATAATCATGACAATAATGGTACACCTAGAGGTTGTACTTACAGAGAATTTCAACAATGTAAACCCATTATATACAATGGTACTGAAGGAGCAATTGCACTCATCCGATGGTTAGAGAAACTGGAGTCCATATTTCGTGTTAGTAACTGCGCTGAAGATAGCCGAGTAAAATATGCTACCTGCACACTACAAGATCAAGCTCTTACCTGGTGGAATGAGTACGCCATACAGTAGGAATTGATGCAGCGTATGCAATGTCATGGGAAGATTTGAAGGAACGTATGAAAGCCAAGTATTGCCCGAGGAGCGAAATTCAGAAAATGGAGGTAGAATTTCATAATTTGAAAACGAAGGGATACGAAGTATCTGAATACACCAACCGCTTTCATGAGTTGGCACTTATTTGCCCAACCATGGTTACACCCGATTATAAGAAGATTGAGCAGTACATTTCTGGACTTCCACCAAAGATTCAGGATTTGATCACTGCTACCAAAACCACTGACATCGAACATGCGGTTCGGTTGGCAAACAGTTTGGCTGACAAAGCAAAACTTCGTGCAAATACAGAAGGAAAGTCTGGTGATCAAAAAGGGTTCAATAAGAAAAGGAGATGGGAAGATAACTTTGGGAAGAATCAAGGGGATCAACAGACAAAGAGACCTGCTCAGACCTCAGAACCATCATCAAATAATGGTTATATAGGAACCAGGCCATATTGCAATAGGTGTACTTTACATCACACCGGTCCTTGCACAGTACAATGCAATAATTGCAAGAAAATTGGTCATCTGGCCAAGAATTGTAGAATCCCTAATCCAACTGTCAACAATGGAACAAAAATAAGATGTTATGAGTGTGGTGAAGAAGGACATTTCAGGAATAAATGTCCAAAGCTGAGAAACAACAACAACAACAACGGAAACAACAACAATAACAACCACAACAACAACAACAACAACAACAACAACAACAACCACAACAACAACAATCGAAACAACAACAACAACAACAACAACAATGCTCGAGGAAGGGCATTCATGATCAATGCGGGAGAAGCCCTCCAAGACCCAAACATCGTCACGGGTATGTTTCATCTGAATAATCATTGTGTCTCTGCTTTATTTGATCCTGGTGCCGATAGAAGTTTTGTGTCAAATAAAATTATTCACCTGCTTTCAATTATACCTACCCCATTAGATGCTAAGTATTCTGTAGAATTAGCAAATGGTAAAATGATCGAAGTCGAAAGCATAATCCAAGGTTGTACCTTAGAATTAGCAAAAGAATTATTTTCTATAGATCTAATACCATTCGAAATAGGAAGCTTTGATATTATCATTGGTATGGACTGGTTGTCTAAAAACCCAGCAGAAATAGTCTGTCACGAAAAAGTTGTTCGAATTCCAATTGCAAACGGTGAGAAGTTGATTATCCAAGGCGATAAGAATGGAGTACGATGTAACATTATATCTTGCATGAAGACTCAGAAGTATCTCAGAAAGGGATACCAGGCAATCCTAGCCCATATATCGGAGAAAAAGACTCCAGAGAAACGGCTTGAAGACATACCCATCATACGAGATTTTCCAGAAGTCTTTCCTGAAGACTTGCCTGGTATTCCACCAATCCGGCAAGTGGAATTCAAAATAGACTTAGTACCTGGTGCTGCACCAGTGGCACGAGCACCATATCGATTAGCTCCTTCCGAAATGAAAGAACTTGCAAGTCAATTGCAAGACTTTTAGAGAAAGGATTCATTCGACCGAGTTCCTCACCTTGGGGAGCTCCAGTCTTTTTGTCAAGAAGAAAGACGAATCTTTTCGCCTGTGTATAGACTATAGGGAGTTGAATAAGTTGACGGTTAAAAACCGGTACCCACTTCCTAGGATCGATGACTTGTTTGATCAATTACAAGGGTCGAGTTGTTACTCAAAAATCGATCTTAGATCCGGTTACCATCAGCTTAGAGTTTCAGAAGAAGACATTCCCAAGACGGCGTTTAGAACCCGCTATGGCCATTACGAGTTTGAAGTGATGCCATTTGGTTTGACGAATGCACCTGCAGTTTTCATGGACCTCATGAACCGTGTGTGCAAACCATATTTAGATAAGTTTGTTATCGTATTCATAGACGACATTCTAATCTATTCTAAAACCAAGGAAGAGCACGAGGTACATCTGAAGAAAATTTTGGAACTACTCAAGAAGGAAGAATTGTACGCAAAGTTTTCAAAATGCGAATTCTGATTCGTACAGTACAATTCTTAGGCCATGTCATTGATAGTCAAGGAATTCATGTAGATCCTGCCAAGATCGTGGCTATTAAAAACTGGGAAGCACCGAAAACACCAACAGAAATACGACAATTTTTAGGTCTTGCTGGCTATTATAGAAGATTCATCGAGAATTTTTCTAAGATAGCCCAACCTTTAACGTCGTTGACTCAAAAAGACAAGAAGTTTGCCTGGGAAGATAAACAAGAAAAAGCATTTCAACTGCTGAAGGAGAAGCTCTGTAGTGCTCTGATTTTGTCACTACCCGAAGGAACGGATAATTTGTGGTATATTGCGACGCATCTCATCAAGGATTGGGATGTGTGTTGATGCAGAAAGATAAGGTGATAGCCTATGCCTCGCGTCAACTTAAGGTGCACGAGAAGAACTACACGACTCATGATCTTGAACTAGGAGCTGTAATATTCGCTTTAAAGATTTGGAGATACTATTTATATGGTACAAAGTGTACTATATTCACCGACCATAAAAGTCTCCAACATATTTTGACCAGAAAGATTTGAACATGAGGCAACGTAGATGGGTGGAATTGCTCAGTGATTACGATTGTGAAATTCGTTATCATCCGGGCAAAGCAAACATTGTAGCAGATGCTTTGAGTCGTAAAGAAAGGGTAAAGCCACTTCGAGTACGAGCTTTAAGTATGACCATTCATACTCATCTTACTTCCCAAATTCGTGAAGCTCAACTTGAAGCATTAAAGAAAGACAATCTCAAAGAAAAAGCTTTGAGGGGGATGGAAGAGCAATTTGAAGTTAGACCCGATGGAACCCGGTATTTTTCTAACCGGATTTGGCTACCAAGCTATGGAGATTTAAGAAACTTGGTGATGAACGAATCACACAAGTCAAGATATTCGATACATCCTGGATCAGATAGATGTATCATGGACTAAAAGAATTATACTGGTGGCCTAACATGAAAGCTGACATAGCCACCTATGTTAGCAAATGTCTAACATGCGCAAAGGTGAAGGCAGAGCATCAAAAGCCATCTGGATTGCTACAACAACCAGAGATTCCCCAGTGGAAGTGGGAATGTATAGCTATGGACTTTATCACAAAGTTACCGAAGACTGCTAATGGTTGTGATACGATATGGGTAATTGTAGACCGACTCACTAAGTCTGCACATTTCTTGCCCATAAAAGAGACTGATAAAACGAGCAAGCTGACTAGATTGTACATAAAGGAAGTAGTATCACGACATGGAATACCTATTTCGATTATTTCTGATAGGGATAGTCATTTTACTTCCAGATTTTGGCAGACACTACAGAAAGCTTTAGGTACACGGTTAGATATGAGCACTGCATACCACCCGCAGACCGATGGTCAAAGTGAAAGGACCATTCAAACGCTTGAAGACATGTTGCGCGCTTGCATAGTTGATTTTGGGAATGGTTGGGAAAAAACACTTGCCTTTGTGTGAGTTCTCATACAACAACAGTTACCACACTAGCATCAAGGCTGCACCATTTGAGGCACTGTATGGGAGAAAATGTCATTCACCCATCTGTTGGGTTGAATTAGGTGACAAAATTTCAGTAAAGAAAGACAGTCCAATTACAGGTCCTGAACTCATTCATGAGACTACTGAGAAGATCGTACAGATACAAAACCGATTAAAGGCAGCACGAGATCGTCAAAAGAACTATGCTGATGTAAGAAGAAAGCCTTTGGAATTTCAAGTAGGAGACAAGGTTATGCTGAAAGTATCTCCTTGGAAAGGAGCCATCCGATTTGGAAAACGAGTAAGCTAAATCCTAGGTTTATTGGACCTTTCGAAATACTAGAAAGAATTGGTCCAGTAGCTTATAGGCTTAGACTGCCACAAGAACTTAGCCGTATACACGATGTGTTTCACGTCTCAAACTTGAAAAAGTGTTTATCTGACGAAACACAAATTATTCCACTGGAAGAACTTCGAATGGATGACAAGCTGCACTTTGTTGAAGAACCAGTAGAGATTAAGGATAGAGACGCCAAGCAGTTGAAACAGAGTCGAATTCCTATTGTCAAAGTCCGATGGAATTCAAAGCGAGGTCTTGAGTTTACCTGGGAACGTGAGGATCAAATGAAACAAAAGTATCCTCACTTGTTCGAAAAAGCCTTACATTCCAACCACACGTGCTAAATTTCGGGACGAAATTTAATTAACTGGGGGAGAATGTGACAACCGCCAAAATTTCAGGTTGACTAATTTACTATTATGTGTGCTATTTAAAAATTTCTGTACATCAAACAATATGAACAAACATTTTATGGCATAATAAACTGAACAAATATTTTTAATAAATTATGGATAATTATTGCCAAGAACTCAAATAGTTATTTGAGAGCTGCTTGTAAATATTTTTTCATACTTATACTATCAATAACTGTATTTATGAATAGTGATCATGAATAGTGACCGTGAATAGTACCGTGAATAGTAACGGTGAATATTAAAGATAAAAAGTAAATTTTGAATAGTAAAGGTAAAAAGTAAATTTTAAATAGTAAAGGTAAAAGTAAATTGTAAATAGTAAAGGTAGAAAGTAAATTGTAAAAAAGGTAATAAAATAAAATAATATAAAGGTGGGACCCACGTCAAATAATTTAAACTCAACGTTGAATCTGATTTCCGAATAAATTCAAAAGTGAATAGTGCTGAATAGTAAACATCGCTTTCATACTTTATTCTTATAATATAAACGTCCAAAACCCGCTCACATGGGTTAGTTGAGTAAAAATTATTAAAATGAAAGTTGTAGATCTTAATTTTCTGATCTTATAGAAACTTGAATTTTCTCAATAGGAGCCCGTATGCATAATTTAGGATTAAAACAATGTATAAATATATACTACTAGTATAAAAGAAATCTATCATTAGAAACGTCCAAGAAGTAGTGGAAAACACACTTGTATCTACTTTATAATTTAAAATTTATAATCATGAATCACGGGTCTAGTTCACTAAATGTATGGACAAAAATAATACTATATATATACATACCCCTTATTCATGATTAACTTTAGAATATAATAATAATAAAATTTTAAAAACACGTTTCTTTTCTCTCGTAGAATTCAAAGGCTGCGTTTTTTTTTCTTTTCTGGCGAGTAAAGTATATTAATAAAATATTTAAACGAACGAATTTGTTCACCTATAAATAGCCGACGATATTAAACCATAAAACTCGTACCAACATATATTTACTTCTAAATTTCTCTCTTATAATCACACAAGATTAAGTACGTCTAAGTGATCTTTCTTCTACAACACTAAGGTGAGTTTCCATATTCCCCTTTTTAATTCTTTTATATGATTTATTACGGGGACTGAGATACATGCATAATAATTATTTTATGTTATATATATACGAAACTTTGAAGAACAATTGCAAAACTATATGATATATAATATACTATGTGAGTCTCCATATTCCCCTTTTCAGTTATTTATACATTTATTTGGGGACTGAGATACATGCAATAAAACTATTTGTTATACTTATATGTATATTTTCAAAGTTATATTATATGTAATATACTTATATGCATATTTACAAATTTATATATTATATATATTTTGTAACTCCACTTTATTTATTTTACCTTCGGGGTAAAATACAAACTCTTTACTGTTATGATGAACACAAGTATTTCAGAAATGTATATATGGTTGATTCTAAGTTGCTCTGTTCACTCAAAGTCCTCACTATCATGAACGATTAATTATGGAAACATAAACGTGGGTATATTGAATAGTACTATTGGGGTAGGCACCCCCATTCGTGTTGGTCATACCAACTGGATACGGATGCATTATATTTGGAAAGCTTAGGGTACCCTGAACAAGGTACCTACTCTGGAGGCAAATAAACACACACTTGTCTAGTTTCGGTTCATGAGCTTAGAACTTGATGTATACAGTATCTACTCTTATATTCTATTTGATCCATTGTGTGATCAAATAGTTACTTTAAATCTTGTGGTTCATACTCTATATTTTAATTAAAACATATGATACTCTTTGCTGATATTGTATCATAACTATTTGACATTGCGGTAAGGCAATGGTCACACTGAACTCTGACATTTTGTGAAACTATATTTTCTATATGAAAAACTTATGGAACTCACCAACTTTATGTTGACGTATTTTAGCATGTATTCTCAGGTAACTAGACGATACTCTATACATGGGACATTTTTCCGCTGTATACAACATACTGGACCATGGCCTACCCTCAGACTCTAGTAAAGACAAGTCAATTTGCTAAAGTCTCTGTCTACTGTTTAATATTGTTTAATATTAAATATAATGTTTAAAGTACTATTGTTTAATATTGTTTAATATTAAATAATTGTTTTCAAGAATAATATCTTTCATAAATTGTAATATAAATTTGTGAACAATGCTTTTATATAAATGTATTTTAAAACGACAACGTTTTGTGTCGTTCAATATATCTTGTGTTGTGAATCCATGTAAGTCATACCCCGTCTAGGGCGGGTGTGGCAGATATTCTTAGCATGGATGTAGATTGTAAATGAACACTAATTAAGGAAATATTAAGACACACCTAAACTACCTTTTGAGGAAACTTTTAATGTATGTCTTGATAAACACTTAGTCATCAAAATCAAGCCCATGGCTTGATGAAAGAGACAAGACTATGCAACGATACATTTATTGTACTCATGCAAGGTCGTATGACTAATCAGAAATCCTTAAGAAAATTTAAGATACACTTAAGCTACCTTTTTAAGGCAAGTTTTAATGATTATCTTAAATGAGAACTTAGTCATTAAGATCGAATCTAGGATTTGATGGATTCTTGCAAGTTGTGCAAAATCATGTGACTAATGGAAATTCTTAAAGTGATTTAAGAATTAAATATGCTCATAAGTAAAGAAATGTCAGTTTCTTGAAATATCATTATTACTACAAGATTAATTTAATATCCTTTTTGTGATAAAAGATTCCTTTTTCGTTTTGGAACGAAAGGATCCCACTTTGAGGAATCTAAGTCAAAATTCAATAAAGGGAACAACTTAGGTTGTGATTAAGCGAAAACGTTAGATTTCTAAATCTGAAAGAAGTTTAGAAATGTCAAGTTAAAATCTGGACATTCAGAACAGTTATTGTGGGAGTATTCGATGAGTAAAATTATCCAATACATACCACGTTCCAATTTAGTATATTTTATCCATGAATGGTTTTAAGATCATTCTAAATTGCCATTGTAGGTCGCACACATGGGAATGATAGTGCGAAAGAAAGGTAATTGTGAGAGAAAGGTTGCTATTAGCTTGGAAGCTAAGGTTTTTTAGCTTTTGGGTGATATAGAGTGGTAATCGTAAAAGAGATACGAGGCTTACTCACAAGTATTCGATGAGTCGAATATTGGCTGACCCGCCCCGAGATCAATTCTTGGATTATAAGTCAATTAAGTGAATCTCGAAGTGATTCCATCCGTGAGTATCCTTTGACTTGTTAAATGCATAAGCGTAGGCCTGGACCATGTTGATCATTTGCTTTGATTTAGTTACGAACCGGGACACTTAACCGTATGCAGTAGGGCTACTTTGGGTAAATGTGAGATATGGAAATGGCGTATGCATTTAGTTATAGGAATTTGCTCCCAATTGTGGTTTGATAGTAAACTCGGCCTATGACAGCTTGATATAGTAGTGAAATGTAAGGCCATACTGCGAATAGTTCGGAATGCTATAATCAAGAAAGTCATAAAGGGTTTAAATTCTATTTGGCAATTGACTTTATCCTCGTGCCAAAATGGAATGCATCATTAAGAGTGAATGGGACACGGATGTACTTGCGTAAGTGAACGCATAAAGAATCAAATTCTTTAAAGTGGTTAAAGAAACCGTCATAGGGTTGATTGTTATGGGTGAAATTTCAAGTACCAATATCCTGAAGGTCCAAGATCTTGACGTAGCAGGATCTTGACATAGCTGAATATTCTGATTACTTATTAATATTTTGCTAACGTTATGTTTCAAATATTATTATCATTTCCACATGAGATAAGCATGCAGATTCCAGAATATTCGATATGAAGCCAAGGGAAATATCTCCAACGGTAAAGAAAGGATTTCACACATGGGATTAATCTTCAACACGCAAAGAAGACTTAGTCTGCCAAGATATTCTGACTTCAAGTTGATTTCAGCATGAGGAGAAAAGCTTCAACGTTCACAAGACTGGTCAAGATATGCTCCAACGTTCAATCAACGAAGACCTGGAAGATCCCTACAATCTCGCATAGTTAGTTAGATCTTAGGTCTATATAATGAATGAGGCTGATCGATCTTAGGCATCACATTCTTACTTACTGCATACTACTCACTTGTATTCACACACACTGCTCTCATTATTCACTTAGATACATCGATCAACCGAATTCCACCATTTGTAAACATTTAACAATCATTAATAAGAGAACAAAGGCAGGGACGATTGCTTCCTCCCGGGGTTTTTATGCCGGCGATCCTTAAAGGATTAAGGGCTTTTCCTCGTTAACAAATCTCGGTGTTCTTGCTCTTTACTCTTTACTTTTAAGCATTATTTACTAGATCTTTACTTTGATTAGCAATATCTATCGTTATTTCATTTATTTCGATACTCATAATTCTGTTTATCATTGCTTTAAACCTTTATTTCTTGTTTAGTCGACATAATTGTTTACCAAATCTTTTTATTAAACGCATCTTCGAATCTCAACATATTTTACAAGCCCTTAACCTCACGAACGAAAGTTTGGTTACATTATTAATCTAAGTCTTCACCGTAGATTATCCTAGATAAATTTTTGACCAAAACAATTTGGCGCCCACCGTGGGGCAAAAGGTGTTTCTCAAAAAATCTGTCTTCTTTTTATCAGATTATGTCGAATAGACAAGGGAAAAGGTTTTTCAAAAATAAAAACACAGGGACATTTGATGCAAGGAGAAGACTTAACGTTTTTACCCTTTTTTGTATGCTAACGAAAATTTGTTTTCTATCATTAGTCGAATTGAAACAGATTTGGAAAGAAGAAGTTCTGAAATCATGAGAGATCTAGAAATACTACAGCTAAGATTTTTAGATGTTCTTAAACTTCAGGCAATTATAGAAAGATCCAAAGATTTGGATCCTCACGCTATAGAAAGCTTGGGAATTGAAGACTTAAAATGGCAAAAGATAAATCATGAACCAGAGGTTATGAAAGAAACTTCCAAGGAAGCACGACCTCAAGGTATTGATTCTTTTAATTCTAACAAAATGGCAATGGCAGGTACGCTGCCTAAAAACATTATTGATATACCAAGAAACTCTGATCTAAAGGTTTGGAACATGGAAATGCAAATCTATAAACTATGATTTCCTTGAACTAACTACTCAAAGCAATTTTTAGTATTGAGATTGTTCTAGACACATAGAAGTGCATCAGCTATCACTCAGCAAACACATGCATTACAACGTGGAACAAGGTCTTCACCTTTTGGCTTTCACGCCAACTTTTGGTTGAAGGTTTTCACCTTCTCTTAAAATCGCCTGTGTCGCACGTTAATTAATTTCACGATTGAAGGGTTAAATTCCAAGGTCGTCGAAATTAATTCTATTGGTTGTCGGTGTTACCATCGATCTCCTGAAATTGGCTAACCACGCCATCTCCCGAAATTGGCTAACCATGCCACCCAAAATATCATTTCCTCAAAATTGGCTAACCAAGCCACTCAATTTACTCAAGAGACTGGGGATACCCCCTAGATCTTAAGAGCCCAATATCCCCTTAAGGATTTGAAGATCAATATCTTCAATCTTAAACATCAATGGGTTTTAGGACTCCCATTCCTGAAACTCATTCCCACACAAATTGATATAAATCTTTGTTTTTTGATATGTAATAACTTCAGGGAAACAAGTAGGAATAATTGCCATCAGAATATTTTGACAAGTGATTAAAGACTGGCGATTAATAAAGAGGCTGAAAGCTAGCAAGTCATAGCCTACAAGTGGGACTATAAATACGCTTGCAAGGTGCATGTATTCTACTCTCTATGTGTCATTTCTTACTGTTTTCATGATTAGAGACATTTAAATCATTTAATGACTGACATGTAAAAAACAAAATAAAAAAAATAAAATAATAATAATACATGTATGTATATATAATAGTATATGTACTGTCTAGCTTATATAGGTAACAAAATTTTGCTGAGGTTATAATATCTATAGTTAAAGTAAGGTAAAGGATAAAAGTTTATTGAAAATACCTTCAAAAATGGAGATGATCCGCTTCACCTGCAAATAAAAATAAGAAGTACCAATCTACAATAAATCAACACAACTAATATCCAAAATACTTGCTTTTTGAAATTTGAAAATTGTGCTCAAAAAGCACTGGGACAACTCCCTTAGCAAGCATAGTCCTAAATAAAGTTCAAAAGTACTAAGTTAATCACACCACCACGGTTAATCATCCCAGATTAACCACTCCCCAGATAAATTGTTTAAGTTACAGACCGCAATCCCAATAACATAATAAGAAATTACAGCCCATTAAAGTAACTGACTAAGATAGTTAGGCTGTTCCATCCTTCTCCTGCGCTTCTTCTTCAACTTGCACTTCATTATTCTCCGCTACATCCTTTTCCTGCATTTCATCTCCTGCCTGCACACCACGAACTGCTTCCCGACCTGTCTTGGCTATATCATCGAAGGTATCATCAACCGTTGCATCATCCACCATATCCTCAGCCTGCTTTTCCAACTTTGATATACCACCTAAACTGACATACTCCTTATCTAGCTTCTCTAAATCCCACTCCTCGGGAAGAACCATACCAGCCGACTAGGTTTTAAGAGCCATCTGAACCTTCACACCTGCAATTGACCTTTGTGTACTCATCCTGGCATTCTTAGTGATTGTTTCTGACCTTATTTTCAACTTTTTCTCAAATTCAGTTGTCTGACTTTCAAATTTCTTAGACATCTTAGCAAGTTCGCCCTTAGTTTTGGCAAGATCTTGCTCCAAGCCCTTCAACACTTTATTCCTATTATCAAGTTGTTGTCTCAAGGTAGTGCACTCATTTACCTTCTCCCCCATGAATTTCCAAACACATTCACTACTGAAAGTAGCCAATTTAAGAGCCTAACAATGAACAAGCGAAAATTTTAATTCTACTTAGAAGAAGATAAGTACTAATGTTAAGAGAAAAATTGCAAAAATACCTCTTTAAACTGCGCCTGAACCGTCTCCAAATCCATAGGGCCTTGAATCTTGAGCATAGCAGTCTTCTTTTCAGTAAGATCAATCACCTTCACATCAGATTTTACCCCAGAATCAGTTTTAACCTTTGCTTCAGTCTTCAAACCTGCTTCAGTCTTGAGTTTCTTGCTGGCTCGAGTGTTAGATAAATTTGAACGACGTGTAGCTTTTGGAGTCTCACTCATATCAAATAATCCTTCATCACAAAAATCATCCGATAGGGAACTTTTCTTTGTTGGAGCAGACTGTGCAGTATTATCTTCCATAGTATCGTCACTGGTTTTGCTTGAGGATACTGACTTATTAATATTTTGATTACTTATTAATATTTTGCTAACGTTATGTTTCAAATATTATTATCATTTCCACATGAGATAAGCATGCAGATTCCAGAATATTCGATATGAAGCCAAGGGAAATATCTCCAACGGTAAAGAAAGGATTTCACACATGGGATTAATCTTCAACACGCAAAGAAGACTTAGTCTGCCAAGATATTCAGACTTCAAGTTGATTTCAGCATGAGGAGAAAAGCTTCAACGTTCACAAGACTGGTCAAGATATGCTCCAACGTTCAAATCAACGAAGACCTGGAAGATCCCTACAATCTCGCATAATTAGTTAGATCTTAGGTATATATAATGAATGAGGCTGATCGATCTTAGGCATCACATTCTTACTTACTGCATACTACTCACTTGTATTCACACACACTGCTCTCATTATTCACTTAGATACATCGATCAACCGAATTCCACCATTTGTAAACATTTAACAATCATTAATAAGAGAACAAAGGCAGGGACGATTGCTTCCTCCAGGGGTTTTTATGCCGGCGATCCTTAAAGGATTAAGGGTTTTTCCTCGTTAACAAATCTCGGTGTTCTTGCTCTTTACTCTTTACTTTTAAGCATTATTTACTAGATCTTTACTTTGATTAGCAATATCTATCGTTATTTCATTTGATTCGATACTCATAATTCTGTTTATCATTGCTTTAAACCTTTATTTCTTGTTTAGTCGACATAATTGTTTACCAAATCTTTTTATTAAACGCATCTTCGAATCTCAACATATTTTACAAGCCCTTAACCTCACGAACGAAAGTTTGGTTACATTATTAATCTAAGTCTTTATCGTAGATTATCTTAGGTAAATTTTTGACCAAAACATTGATGATGAAAGGTTTTCTGGAAAAACAAACCTCAGAGGTCCTTGGGGGCATACTTTGGGTTGCTAGCAACAAGGTATGTCATTATGGTTATTAGGATCTACGAAGAGTCCACAAGTGGGAGTGTTGAAATTGTGTGAACTTTCGTAGACCGACTAACCATATGTCTTCGGATTCTTTGAGCCCGTAGGGTCATACACAATAGAACATCTATAATGTTTAACCATAAAGCTACGGAATGATATTTGATCATTTACGCATTTAATTAAATAGTATTTAATTAAATTATCCGTTTATAAATTAACGCGAGTTAATTAACGATAAATGGATTAACCGACAAATATTATTTATAGAAAGTCAATTAAAGTTTACTTTAATTGATTGATAAATAAATATATTAATTAAAGGTAGTTTAATTAATTAAAAGGGTTAACGGGTTGGATAATTAATTAGTTAATAATCCAATTTAATTAATAATGGATTAATTAAATATATGGAAAGTCCGGTCCATCCCCTCTAAGGCCTCATGGCCGAAAATCCACTAAGAAGTGGAGGTTGGGATCGAAATTCCCATAGGGGAGTTAAAGGGTTTTAATTTCCTAATCTAATTAGGAAACTATGCCTATATAAACCCTTAGAACCCTCATTAATTCTTGCACATTCTTGAAAACCTTAAAACACACACAAAAGTCGAAATCCTCTTCCCTTTTGTGTGTGTGTCAAAATTCATAAACCAAAGAATCCAAAATCCCAAATTGTTTTAGATTTAATTATTTAGGGTTTTAGTTAAACCCTAAATTAGTTTCAACAAAAGGTTTCTCACCTTTTGTGTTTGGTTGGGTCGAAGTTCAAGACCCTAAGAAGGGTCTTCGAATTCGACTTCCTTATTCTAAGGAAGGTCGAATTCGACCTTAGGGTCCAAGTTAGGGTTTCTTTCGGTTGCGGTCGTAAGCTTAAAGGTGTCTAGCAGATCCTTGGTTAAGACATTGTTCGTGTACGCACTTACGTAGGGTTTCTACTTTGGAATCTCGTTTCCGGAACTTTCCACATCATGGAGGAACTCGTCTACCGCAACGTGGTTAGTTTTCTTGTATTTACTTTAAGTTACTTATATTGCATTGCATGGAGATTCTGAGCCGGACGTTAGAATTATTAAATGTTTTCTCTTAATGATACCACACGTTTTTAATAATTGCGAACGGTTCATTAACACGCTTCCGCTGCTTGTTTTGCTTTGTAAAAATTAAAAGTTTTGATTTGTCACCCAAACCGGGTCGGTCACCTGACTCATTTTATGTTATTCGGTTAATGAAATCCCAACAGCTATGATAAATCCTTTTTTTGAAACCCATAAAAAATCCTAAATAAACTTCATTTTATGAAAACCCTAAACTAATACTTACCATAAACATCTTTCAGATCATCTTTGTCATCTGGTGGTCTTCTACGCCAGCATGAAAATTCCATGGTGTGTTTGTGTGTTTTTTTTTTGGGGGAATTTGAAAGGGTGGGAGAGAGATAGAGCACAGGGATGATAAATGGGAAAATGGGACGGTGGTTGTCCTTAAATATCGAGACCCACCATCCATTAGAAAAAAAAGAGACGAAATTGCCCCTCACGTGACTTGCACGTGGGGGAGACTTAACTGAGACAGGGATGAAGTCGCACCACGGGGATGAAAGAGTCGCTTTTCGAATAACCACGGAGACGAAATTTGCATTTAACCCTAAAAATAAAGTCTTGCAATAGTTTGAACATTAGAAGCATGTATCTTCCTGCATCTTTTGTAACACTTCTTTGTAGATGACATTCGTTGTAGTGTTTTTTGTCTTTTCATCTTTGTCGCATATATAAAATTTATATCCTAATCCTAAACTAACACAACACTTATACAAATAATAAAATCAGAATAAAATTAACATTGTTTATATAGCTTTATTAGAATCCTAAACTAATAACACGATAATCATAACAAAATATAAATGAGATTTGAATTTGAATTTGTATATGATATGAATATGGATATTAGAAGCTTATTTTAAAGCTTCATTTAGATAACTATTGATCAATTGTTTTTTGGGTAAATTATACTTTTGGTCCCTGAACTTGGCACGTTTTTCACTTTTAGTCACTAAACTTTAAAAATTGCAAATTATACACTAAACTTGCCACTTTTTTTCACTTTTGGTCACCGCGTCAACTTTGTTACCTTTCCTCCGTTAACTTGCCCAGATTCGTTAGTTTTTTTTTCCAGTTTTCGTCCTTTTCATTTATTCCATTATTAAAAGTGATAATCGATGAAAAGTACATTCAAAACTCAATCCATTTATATGATTTATTACAAATTTATATAACACAAACAAAAATATTTACGGTTAAATCATAAGGCGTTATCGATTATTCAGAGGGAAAAAAAAATCTAGAACACGTTATTTTATTATAGTTTAGTAATAGTTAATAAAATGAATTAAGGAAAACTATATAAATTTATATAACACAACAAAAATATTTACGGTTAAAGTAGAAATAAGAAGAATAAAAAATTCAAACAGAGGCACTAAAAAAAATCTAACTTTATAAATAAAAATTTCAACTAACAATTATTTCATCGTCGTTCAAAAAGAAAATCAATTATCTAATCAAACTATTTTATAATCAATAAAGTAGTAAACTGTAAACATAAAAAAAACTGTTTCAAAACTCCTCACAAATAAATATGTATTTTCATTAATCGAACAAAACAATATCTAAGACCTGAAGTTAGGCCGATTATGACATCATAAATGTTCAATTTGATAAAATCGGGAGCTCCGATTGGTCGATAAGTTATTAGGTCAGTTGGCTTTTAGTATATATAAAGATAGTTACATACAGAATTACTAAATTACCCTTAATAAACACCCACTATGAAAAGAGTTTTTATAAAATACCAAATTTGCCCTTAATGAATTACGAGTAATTCACACTCTAAACCTTTATTTTAATAATTAATACTTTAAGTCATTATCTTCTAAAATTTTCACCTATCACAATTATATCAACCTACACCACTTAACACCGACACCACTAGACTGCTTTCCCCATCACCGCCGCCGCATTATGCTGGTACCATACTCGTATATATTCAATGTAATGTAATTACTACCTTGACCGTTGGTTGCGATGTCAAATACACATGTAGCATTTAGATTAGGCTAGTTGGTTGATGTTACATACCAAATGGGAGAACACAACCCAAAAGACTAGCCTAATGGGTGAGAGAGCTCATTTGGTATATAAACCCCACATTGGTTTCCCATACAACCGATGTGGGACAAGTCTCATACCTTGCAATGGTTTCGATCCGTAACAATCGTCCCCCCTTAGAGACCAACTTCCTCGTTGGTCACGGCCACGTTGGTCACGACTGGCTCTATCCAGGCCACCACTCCGAGTTGGCTCTGATACCATTGTTACATACCAAATGGGAGAACACAACCCAAAAGACTAGCCTAATGGGTGAGAGAGCTCATTTGGTATATAAACCCCACATTGGTTTCCCATACAACCGATGTGGAACAAGTCCCATACCTTGCAATGGTTTCGATCCGTAAGAGTTGACCCTAATGCAATGCATCCCTTTAGTATATTCAATATCTAACGCCAAACTATATTATCAAAGAGTGATAATTACTCAACAAAACAATTTTCAAACCCCTTTAAATGTTACATCACGTGCAATGTTCTAACAACTTTTTGTTCTTTTTGTTTTACGAGCTGCTAATTTAAGACATATCATCAGTGATCTTCAAAATCAGATGCCCAGAACGAAATGGTCGAAAATATGTTTCTTATGAATAACTTAAAGTAATACAGCATATAAATCTCGAAGGTAAAAAATCTAGTCAAATTGAGCGGTTTATCCCTACGTCGTTTTTATTAAATAAATAAAAAAAGTGGCAAATTTATAATTTATGAAGATAGACTTTGAAGTAAAATTACAACATAGGAATAAAATAAAATGATATTTACATGCATTTTCAATTTGTTTTTATGGGCATTTTAATAATAGTCTATAAGTTTGTTGTTAACATATATATGCATTAGATGTTTGTAATTCACATTAAATATTCGAGATTGATGATTTGGACTTAAGATATAACTATCAGTAGTCATTAGTAAGATTTATAGTTTAATCTTCTTTAATGCTTTTTTAATTAATTTTTTTAATCAATATATTGGTTTTAGAATAACTATAAAACATAAAATTCAACTCATATAAACTTTGTATTTTTTTTTTATCTTTTTAGAATTTGGCTCTAAGAAAAAAAATCCAATTGGTCTAAACATTTTATATACGAGTTTGACATTGATCTCATATATTATTTGCTAGTTTCCAATTCTATTTTACTTGTATTGCATAAGGAAATCAAACTCAGTTTGTCTACTAGCCATGAACACCTCTTTTTTTTAAAATTGTGAATTACTTGCGAATATCGGGAGGTGTAACTTACGTTGTCTTAATCGGGCTCGCGTTAGAGAGCCCCTCGTCAAATAAATTCCCAATTTAAACTTCTCAATGAAAAACCCTAATCATCCAGAGATCTAAAAAGAAAAACTCACTCAGACCCACCATAGATAAAAATTAAATACCTGTGGTCACCTCAAATATGCCTAAGGTAGAACTCGAACTCTGATCTCTTGTGAGAAAAATAAGCCTCCTTGACACTAGACTAGTTACTAAGACTGAGAGGAGTAGTCCGTTATCTCTCAAAACCTTCGCCGGGAACGCCTGGGAACGCCCCCGGAACGCCCAGGCTCGGTCCCGGGGGGCGTTCCGGCATTTAAAAAAGCGTGCCCCTTCCGATTTTGAACGCGTCCGATGGGCATGAAGTGCTTTGTTTTTTTCTAGTTTTGACCGTTTCAAAGCTTTTAATTATTTTTTTTTTTGTTTTTTACCCCTAAATTTAAACCCTATATATACATACACATTACCATTTAACAAATCATTCCTCATTTTATCTCCTCTTCTTCTTATTTTCTTCATTCTTCTCTTATTTTTTATACACTCAAACAACAAATGGCTAGAGGTTGGACTCAAGGTGAGACTACCAATTTAGCGAGAGCTTGGCTTCAGGTAGCCGAAGATCCAAATGCAGAGACTTACCAACAACAAAGAACATTTTGGAGCCGTATAAGGGAAGTCTTTATTAATCTAGAAAATCATCCAGGCGAGCAAAGGAGCCTTGAGAGTTTGCAAGGAAAATGGCGGAAGATGCGCACCTCAATTCAGACGTTCGAGCAAATCTATGCTCGTTTGAACAACGGAGAAAACGAGATGGTTCTCGAAACTGCTTTAACCGAGTATCATTTCACGCATCCTAATTTTATGTACATCACAGAGTGGGGATTGCTACGAACAAGTCCAAAATTTATGATGTGATTTTATCGAAGATGTTTTAGTTTCTTATCTATCTATGTTATTCGGTTTATGTGTGTTTAAAATAAATGTATGTTTTATGTGTGTTTAAAATAAATGTAGTTTTTTATCTATCTATTTAATATTTTGATGTTTTATTTATTTTATTTAATATATCACACGAAATTAAAACATTACATTTATTTTGAAAACATTACATTTATTTTAAACACATTACATGAAATTCGGTTCTGACCACATGTAACTGGCCTAAGTTGTCCGCTTTCGATTTGAGCCATGGTATCATCAAATGCCTCGTTGAATTCTTCATCAGTGAAGTCGTTCGTTGGTCGCAAGTTTGGTCGGACAGAAATTTCCGCCGTCAGGGTGAAATTGAAGATGTCGTGGGTGTAATGGTTGAGGTTCAGGTTGGTGCTGAATGGGTGACTGAATGGGAGTACGACTTGCTTCGCCTCGTGCTCTTCCTTGGCCGGTTTACCCTCGTGCTCTGCCTCGTGTGGGTTGCGGTTGTCCGATAGGACGGGTTGGTTCATTGTGTGCTCTCCCTCGCCCAAAGTTCATTGTGAAAGGTGTGTGTGTGTGTGTTCTGGATTTTTTGAAATTTTTTGTTGTGTTTTTGGAATGAGAGGGTGAGAGTATTTATAGGTGAAAAAGTAGAAATTTGAAAACTAGCCGTGACTGTTTAAAACTATCCGTTAATATTCAAATTCTGTATTTATTTTTATATTTATTTAGATTATTTCCAAAATAAGAATTAAAAAAAAAAAGGGGGAATGCCCTACTCCAAGGGAATGCCCCCTAATTATGGGAATGCCCCTAATCATTAGTAAATGCCACATGTCATGTTGTGAGTGGAAGGAGGGCATTCCCCTAACCTTCTACTCCTCTAAGGGCGCGTTTGGTTCACAGAATGTTTTTGAAAGGAATGGAATCTATCAAAGGAATTGAAATTTGAAGGAATGAATTTGACGGAATGTTTTTGATTTTTTGCAAATTCAAGTGTTTGAAGGAATGAAATTCCTTCCTCCATCCCTAAGGAATGGAGATTCCATCAAATGATGGAATGTTTACATTCCTACGGAATGTGATTCCTTCTTCTTTGAATAACCAAACGCACTAAGGAATGAAATTTAATTCTAATTTCATCAGATTCCATCAAATTCTGTGAACCAAACGCGACCTTAGTCTAAACATGAAGTCATGAACACCTAGTCGTTCCAAAAGTCATGTTTGACTTTGATGCTAGGATTAGCTGTGAAATTCCCGTTTCAGAGATAGGATCATAGGAAAAACAAGAGTAATATCATAATTTAATTAATTATGATCCATAGATCTAGCAATGTTTTCTATTTCGAAGAAAGAGAAGAATATTGATATTTATTAAGCGTCCGAACATCATTTACAAGAAAGATTACATTTTATAAAAATAAAATTAATATAGGAAGAAAGAAAAGAATATTAGCATTTGGCACATATTCACAAGTTTTATTTTTTGAGTAATGATGCAGCCATTTTTTAATAAAAAAATTCAGGCGTGATAATTAATTCGTGAATTCTTTCATTTCATATAAAATAATGATTATTTTAATTATTAAAATTCAAAAATCAAGATGGATTCTCACTTTCCAAGAAATTAAAAATGAAAAGAGAATACGAGGGTGGTTAAAGACAAAACGAAAAAAAGCAAAGGGTTAAATTTAGGAGGGAAGGGGTGTTCAAGTTATGCTTTTGAAGCGCCCCGTTAATCTTCGAACGGCCTAATTAGACAAATTGACAATAACAGCCCTCTGTAAAGTATGTGTTTACAGTTTAAGCTAGCAAAGTGAAATTGTAACTACTTTGAACTTTTCTTTGTTTAAATTAGCCACAATGATAAAATTTTGCCGGTCTTAATTATCACAATGTAGAAAGATTAAAACAGTTGCTATAAATGAGTTGTTAAATGTTCTTGAACTTGTTTTTAGAATATAAAAATGCTGATGTGTCAGCTAAAAAATATAGACATTTTATTTTGTTTCCAAAATGTAGACATTGGTTTTGTTTTGTTATAATATCCTTTTAATATAATTCTTAAGTAAAAGTTTGATGCCATTAATATCAATCGACTTATTGTGTATATGATTTTGTCACCACAAACTTTTTGCTCAACTTATATTATTTGTCATTGAAAAACATATCTTACAAACCCATATCAATATTATCATATGCTTTGTAGTTTCCACTATGGTAAGTTAAAGATACGGGACATGCAAGTATGCAACCTAGAATGGAGTTATGGAGGTAAAAGGTTTAAATATTGTTCCATGTTCATAGTGTTACCTTCTTTCATGTTGGGTAAAAAATCGGTTGATGAGAAACCGATAATGAATCAATATGTTTATCATCTAGTAAAAATAACTTTCGACTCAAGAACCACCCAGAATTTGCTTGTAAGAAGATCAGAAGATGGTATTAGACAAAGTAGACAAAACTAACTACTATGTTTTCGAACGACTAGTAATGAATAAATGAGTTTTTAAATCAAGTTCTTTTAAAATACCATTTGAGACCAAACACTTTTCAACCCTCAACCAATATGATAGAATCAAATTTTTAAAAACTAAAATTGAATTTATGCAAGTACAAGGGACTAAAGATGTAACTATCACAAACAAAACAAAAACAAAAGTAACTAAAGTTGAAAATGATTAATCAACCTAACTCATATGCCTAAAAATCAACCTAAAACCTTAAGAATTTGACATGTGAATTACACTAATTCTCTTTCCTAATCTTGCCCCCTGATTTTTCCACATGTCATCATCTTACTATTAGGCATAACTTTAGGCACACCAATTAAGTTGATTTATCATTATCCATATAATATGTAATTGAATGATGTGTTAAAATGGACCAGAAGTCCATAAAAAAGAAGTTGTAGTAGAATGACCAGAAGTCCATCACCATCTGCCACTGCAACCCATTTCTTGAACTGCTCACTCCCACACACTAAAACAGAACAGACCATTAAAAAACTGACCCATTTCATTCAAGCTCACTCACTCTAAAGTACACCAGCTTAATCCATCATCATTCATTGCTCAACAACTACTAATACCAGTTAAGCTTATAGAGAGCTCATTGATTGGTTTCATATAGTGAGCTCATTCTGCTATATCTATCTATCTGGATCTCTCTTTTGTTAATAAGGTTACACCACTTTAATTACTCTTTTATTTTTACTTGCTTTTTGCTAATTTTCGAAATCAGTCTCTTTACACTCGAGTAAAACTATGACCAGATTTTGGATAATGTTGTTGTGGTATAATGATATGCTAATTATATATCTATATATATATTCACATTATAAAAAACGATGTTTCAACTATTTTTACAACAATGTAAACACCAAGTACAACATAATATATGTTCATGTCCGGTTAGCCGACACGGTGTTTTGTGGGCCCGATTGTGTGATAGAGACTTTCCTTCTTTTCTTTCAAGTCAAGAATCTATTTTTTTATTTTTGTACAATCCGTTATGTGTAAAATCTTCTTTAATATATATATAATGGTCTTACTATTACTGTTTCAACGTACACAAATGATGGCATTAAGCACAAGTGTGTAATTAAATAAGTTTGATAATGTTGATTGGAATTATTAAATTTGTATTTGTTTGAAAATGGTTGAGACGTCGTTTTCGGGTTAGCCAAAAGGCATCTCTCGTAGCCCAATAGAAGTGGATGGCCTTGTAATCATGCTAATTTATAATACAAAATCTGTAATTTGGTCGCTATCGGATGCCTTCTTTTAAGTTTTCAACCAAATTTGACATTTTTGTACTTGTATTAATATGTTATGATAGATATTGTCTGGCATAAATTGTCGGTCAGGTTTCTATCAATGCTTTTAAGTCTGCTTCACCTCCCCTGTTGTAGTTCTTTGGTCAAAAGTTGTTTGATGATTCGGGTCAGTGTGGTTAATCAATCGGTAGGTATTCTTGATGCCGTTCATCTGTGATCCTACTTGGGGATTAAAAAAGCGTAACTAGGAAAGCGATATAGAGACAACACTTAAGAAAAAATAATGTTGAATTTGACTACATTTTGTTTTAGTTCTTTCTTTTTCTGTGATGCTGTTAGTTTACCATATCCTGCTCTGTATTATATTAGCTAAAAGTTGTTTTGGGATATGAATTAATGTTATACTACAATTATGAAACTTGTTAGATAAGGTTATAGCAATGTAAGTCATTATCTTCATTTAGATACATGAATTTAAGTTTCTTTATATACATTAAGTCAGGAATTACAAGCATTCCCTTTTTAGCATACTAGTTTAGATACATAATAACCCATTATTCTTGTTCTTCTACTATATATAATTCAGAGCTTCTAAGCTTATGATTTGACCGACAAATGTTAATGAGACAATTAAACCAAAAAGGTTATTGGCTAATTAACTCGTGTTTAGTAATTGCTACTCTTTATTCTTTTTACGGTCTATCTTTCATACATTTCTATAATTTTTAAGTTCTAGTGGTTAGTCCTTGAAGTCATCAGATTTAACAAGCAGAAGAATATTTCTTCCCCAAGTTTCAAGTTATATCTCATTTTATTATTTATACATTTTAGGCCTTTTTATCATTTTGAAACTCAATGCAGCTTTCTTATGGTGTGTGGTCTCCTATCAACCCCTCCCATTTTCAAAGTGATCACTTATTTACAAATTCGTCAATTTCATAGAGGCTTTAAGGCTCTATGATATATACTTAAGAAAGCATCAAGTAGAATCTTAATGATTTTGTTTGTGAAGTATACATTTCTTTACTTACGGTCCATTTGATATCTCTAATTATGTTCTTAATGTGCATGTGGTACTATGCTGATATATTGTATTATCAGTAAATACATTTGTTTGTCTTAATACGAAGCAACACTTGACCGCCGTCATTTCCTTTCATCGCAGTGTTGAGCTGAATAGATGAGGCTCCGACTGGGTGTCACATTAGCCTGCTTTATCAGCTTGATTTGGATTCAGCATATCCTATGCGGTTAGTATCAACTCTAGTAAGCTCTTTTTTATTTGTAAACGCACTACCTCAATAGCGATGTATAATTATATGCCTTACTGGTTTAACCAATATATGGTTGATGGACGTACACTTGACTAGCTAAGCTTGTTACCTTAAATTGCAACAGATGAAGTTTCGGCGTCCCCAGACATAAACAAATGGACATGTACATGCTATCCAAGCAAACTGAACCAGCAATTTGCTATTCCCACCAACTGCTCTTCATCCTGTGATTGCAGCTATGGTATGCAATTGATCATGCTTATATAAATAACTTCATTTTTTAGTCTATTGGCTAGTCTTTTTAAGTAACTTCATTTAGTTATTTGAATTCATTTAAGCATGTTTGCTATAAAAATCTCCTTATAATTGATTTGGGTTGTTATTTCTTCCTCTGTTTCTGCAGAAGGACCACGTCAAAATAGATGGAAATGCGTGTGCAACAGTGACAGACTCCCTAAAGTGGCTGCAGATCATGAATCCGGTTGTTTCGTTTCCTGCAATTGCAACTCTGGTATAATTTATTGTGTTTTTTCTTCTTATAGATAACACAATGTTGACGTTCCATTTTTGTAAAATATAATAAATATGAAACTCTTCCATGAAAGTTTATTACTCATAATTCTAACACTTGATATTTTTCAATATCTGGTCACAGGACTTTTGAGTGAGGGGGAGTCTTCCAAGAAGCAATTCTCCAGCAAATCACTGTTAATCATCCTACTGTTATCCATGTTGGTCGCAACTCTTGCAATTTTTGCTTCAGTGATGTGCTATGTATATCGAAAGCATAACTGCCCTAAGCAAATCCATTTATCCTCGTCTGATAAAGATACAAGTTTCAGCAGCACTACAAACTTAATAAGCTATAAAACAGCTTCGGTCCCGGAGTCTAAAATATATATTCATTCTCCCAACAATCCTATCACAGGTATCTGAAATCTAACAACCTTCTTTGCATAATCAAATGAATCACAATTATATAGTTTTATTACGAGACATAATAACAAAAGTTCATGTTTTTCGTTCTTTTTCCAGGGTGTATATACAAGGCCTCATATTTCTTTAAAAAGCAAACAAGGACTGTACATGGAACAATCACCAGTTTTTCATATAATGATTTGGAAACTGCAACTAATAAATTCTCCGACTCCAACTTAATAGGCGTTGGGGTAAGCAGCCATGTGTATTACGGTCAACTAAGAGATGGTAAACTTGTTGCTGTTAAACGACTTAAATCTCATGGAGGACCTGATGCCGAAGTGACTTTTTTGACAGAGGTAATACATGATAGAGTAATCTCTGTTAAATGACTCTATATATTATTTAGAATATATCACATTAACTTTAATTTATGCTCAGATTGAACTGCTATCAAGACTCCATCACTGTCATGTGGTACCTTTGCTTGGCTACTGCTTAGAGTATCACGGAAAGCACCTTGAGATGCTTCTCATATTTGAATACATGTCAAACGGTAACCTCAGAGAGTGCCTTGACGGAATCTCCGAAAAATGTCTTGACTGGGGAGCTCGCATTGTGGTTGCAATTGGTGCTGCTAGAGGTTTAGAATATCTCCATGAAGCGGCTGCACCAAGAATATTGCATAGGGATGTCAAATCATCAAACATTCTCTTAGACGAAAACTGGCGAGCAAAGGTAAGATATTTAATATCATAAAAAAATAATCTATTATGTGTATAGTTTGGTTTCTGATGAGATTGAGTATGTATGAAATTAGATTACTGATCTTGGCATGGCTAAAAGCTTAGTAAGTGATGGTCTCCCCAGCTGTTCTAGTTCACCTGCTCGAATGCAAGGGACTTTTGGGTATTTTGCACCTGAATATGCTATTGTTGGAAGAGCGTCACTTATGTCAGATGTTTTCAGCTTTGGTGTCGTGCTTCTTGAACTCATTAGTGGCCGACATCCTATATACAAGTCACCCGATAAAGGGGAAGAGAGCCTTGTCATATGGGTTTGTACCTATGATTATACTTTCATTTCTTCTCCATGTGATAATATTTTTATCGGATATATTCACTTGTATGTAAAAACTTTGCAGGCAACACCACTTTTACAAGACAGCAAAAGAGTGAGCAAGGAGTTGCCCGATCCACGTCTCAAAGGAAACTTTGAAGAAGAAGAATTGCAAGTGATGGCTTACTTAGCAAAGGAGTGTCTGTTGTTGGATCCTGATGCTCGCCCAACAATGAGTGAGGTTGTTCAAATACTTCTAACTATCGCCCCGGAAAAATCTAAAAGAAGAAATTTCTCCATTGACCACCATCAGGTACAACTTTGCAGAAATCATATATTTTTTTATTGTTATCTAACAGTATTCAGCACACGCTATTGACGATCTAACACTTATTCTATTAAATAGGACTACACTATTAGAATGGATCGTGCCACTGAGCAACAAACGTCATCCAGTAGATCATATTCATCCGAATCTTCACTGCTCATGCATACTCAAGAAAAGAACAATGATGATGAATCAGCTATAGATTCACCCAAGAACCTTGATCAAGGGATCTATCAAACTTTAGAAAGTTCACATGTGGACCATGATGAAACAACTGTTGATTTAACTGAACCCCGGTTTGAATCATTCTGTGTGTTAAATATTTCATCTGATTCCTGATTTGCATCAAAAACATAATGCCATGTGTGTTTGTTTTGGTTCATGGGATGACATTATGCATAATTTATTAGCATGGTGGCATTTGTCCAATTTATCACGGTGATTATACTTGAAGGCAGGCCACAAGTTCATATCTATTGATTCATTTGATTTTTATAGAGCCACTTCGTAGAAAATCTATAGAGATGCATACCTGTATCATATGTAGTCCTTGTTTGTGTACATGTATTATGATATTATTAGTTTACTATGTAGCCTTGTAACCTTTTTAATTTATATAAGAATGTCGCAATAGATACATATACAATGATGCAACTTGCCTTTATACTCTTAAGGATGTGAAGTTTTGTAATGAAAAATGAATCCAAAGTTTTAATTTATTAAACCATAGAGCATTGGTATAGATGATATAATGATTGTGGTTGAATTAAGATTGAAATTTTGAGAAGTTTGGTATAGTGGTTGGGGGTGTGCCTAAGTAACAAACTCCATCATCCACAAAATAATAGATGTATGCAAGGTTGCGAAACTCGGGAATCAGGATCGGATCGGCGAGGGGGGAAGACAGGATTTTTCAAAAATCGGATTGGAATCGGATCGGAGAATAGTGTGTTTTTTATGTATAAAATAATAGTTTTTGAAATTATATGTAGAAAAATTAAAAATATATATAAAACTTCAAACTTAAACATAACATGATTTTTCAACTTAAACATAATTGTCTAGAAACAATAACATAATTAATAAAAGCTTTAAAAAAAAGAAAAAAAAGGTTTGACTTTGGTTGACCCGATCCGATACAGCCGAGTCTTGACCGATACAGCCGATTCTTGACCGATACAGCCGAGTCTTGACCAAGTTGACCCGAGTCTGGAACCCTGGCCGATTTTCAGACCGAGTATGGCAAACTCGTATCGTCAGTCGGCCGATACACGATCCGACTCGGCTGTATCGGTCGAGTTTCACAACAATGGATGTATGTTTGACTAGCTGGTGGACCAAACATTGTCAAAAATATAAGAAAATTTGACGACCGTTAAGTCACGTTTGGACGACCGTTAAACTGGGTACTTGTCTGCGCAGCTCACCCACAAGGCCATAACACAATTCCTATTTGATCAATTATATCCTCATGTGGGACATGCCAAGCACTAGAGATCCTTTGGATTTAATTAGCTCAGCCAATCATCAATTCCCAATTCACTATCTTTACTATATTAATTATTTGTTGTGGATCCCATTTTTTCGAACACAATTTTCATTTTGGGTTTCTTCCTTTTAAGAACAGCAGCAGCCGAAAAGAGACAACAACAGAAAACACAAGGGCCTCAGCTGGGCAATTAGAAAATACATCTATTGGAGATGGCCCTTTATTTGGAGCAGGAGGTTTCAACCAAAAAAAAAAAAGTTTTAATTGTGTTGACTTGATAAGCCCGATTGCAAAATTAGGGTGAGAAAGGAGAAAAAAACAGGGATATATATATATCTATGGATACAGATGGATAGCCAGATGTAAGTCCACGTCAGTTTTTTAATTACATAACAGACCAACGTGACATTTAACGGAGAGCTGATGTTAATAACTAACGATATTACCTTTATTGAAATTTTTTTAGAAATGAAATCCTTTTAATAGACGAAAACTAAATAGGTTCTATCTTAGGAATTTTGTGTAAAAAAGTTACCTTTTTATGTATTTTTCCCCTGATTTTACTACATGCCACAAGAGTCTATCTAATGTTTAAAATTTTCATAATTTAATACTATATTGGTAGGTTTTGAAGACAAGCATCTATTTATATAGTTCAATGACTTCAATCATCAATCAGTAATAAATTTCATGATCTGAAACCATATATATATTACACTGAACAAAATTGATAGCATATGTATACTTGCATAGTTGCATACAGATATTAACATTAACAACTCTACTTACATCGGAAATTTGAGGTTCAGAGTTTTTTCCCCTTTCGGCTTTGGTTTTGCCTTGATCGTCAGGAATTTTTTCTAGGCCGGAAGTCCTTCTGGATGCAACTTCTCTACCTGTATTAAGGGTAAATCTGTCTACATTATATCGCCATCAAACCCCGCTTTTGTCAGGATTGAGTATCGTTGTCGTCGTTATCCAACTGTACTTACATGGGCTCCATAACTTAGGCCCATAAATAATAAATCAAGTTAAACTATAAAAAAGAAAAAGTAACAAGCCCAAATATAAAAAACTAAGCCCATATTGAAATAACACAAACAAACAGTAAGTGGAGGCTATACATTCAGAGACAGCGGCCAACGGAAAACCTGATCAATGGCCGCCAAAGGTGGAGGTGCTCCGGCGACATACTCACCGTCTCCATCATCCTTCAAGAAATCCAGAGCTTCCATCTTCACTGATGTCGATTGGGTCCGTCCCGACGGTCGTGATTTCCATCAGTGCAGACCTGCATGTATGTATATATATATTATATATATATATATATTATAATATACTTTTTATTTTATATATTTATTTATTCCTATTTTATTCTGAATCATACTAATTGTGTGATGCTTTGTTTATGTTGCTTTGTTACTTTTAATATTGTTTATAATTTTATAATTATTTATGTTATATTTTAGCTGAGAAAAAATATATATTAGAAGAATAAAACCCTAGTTATATTCATATATTGCCTTCAAAGGTGATTTTTATTGGATAAACATGAAATTAATCAAATGCAGTTGGGGTTTTTGTTATTTTGTTTGTTAGAGTTCAATTTGTGATTTTATTGTATTTTTTCTTTCAGTTTTACGAACAGGTGCCGTAAATGCAGCGTCAGGGTCTGCGTACGCTGAATTCGGAAATACTAAAGTCATAGTCTCTATGTAAGTTCCACCTTTTTATTGTTGATAATTTGATATATATTTTTATGCATACTTATTTTGAAAAGATCAGTACTTTATTCCTCTTTTGTGCCAATGTTATGCTTCCTGCCCACGAATAAGAAGTTTTGATTAATGATTATGTGTAATTGCATACCTTCTGACATCTTTATGAATTTGAGGATAATCTTTAAAACTTTTTTTACAACTTACAAATGTTGCTGATGATCGTATAATTGCATATTTTGTTTATCAACCGTATTCGAAATGTTTTTGACTGTTTCAATCTAGACCGTTTTTAATTTGCTTCGGTGTTTTTAATTCAGATTTGGGCCAAGGGAAAGTAAGAAAGCAATGATGTACAGTGATACTGGTCGATTGAATTGTAATGTTAGTTATACAACTTTTGCCACTCCGGTTAGAGGGCAGGTATGTCTGTATAACTAAGACTAGACGACTAGTATAGTTTTCATTATGATCCTACTCTGTGCTTCATTTTTCATGCCTTCCTTATTTTCGTTCTATTTTGTTTTCATGATATAGGCATCGGAAAACAAAGAAATATCTTCACAGTTGCATAAGTCTTTGGAGGGTGCCATCATTCTAGATACATTTCCAAAAACAACTGTGGATGTATTTGCATTAGTATTGGAGTCTGGCGGTTGTAAGTTTATAAAATACTTTAATTTATACCCATACTGTTATAATATGGATCAAATGAAAAGATAAAGGTTTGAAAAAATACCCTTCTTTTTATCTATGTATGTCTTCAAGACTATGTGAATTGGTTTTGCCTTGTCAAAGGAATGTGTTAAAGCAGAATCTTGGACCATTAACTCTTACGATCGCTCTCAGATTTGACTTATTAGGCTAACAAATGCTTCATATTACCACTGTTTAAACTTGATGCTGAGCATTTGCAAATGATTGGTGCAGGTGATCTTCCTGTGGTAATCTCATGTGCCAGTCTTGCATTGGCGGATGCAGGGATTATGATGTATGATTTGGTTGCTGCTGTTTCTGTGGTATGTACATAAGCTTACGTGCTTATTTTACTCTTCGATGGCTCATATTTGCATCAGGATTTATAAAGCAGTTAATAGACGTAGGATGTTGTATCAAACTATTCAGAAATCCTTGTTTTTCTTATTTGATTACCGTATCAGATAAACGAGACGTGATTTTTTAGTATTGTTGCATGTCATTGTTAGGACTTCAGCTTAGTGGCTAAAAAATTGAAATTTGATGATTTTGGATTTTGATGTCTTTTATTTGCCGCCTGCCCTTTTTATGTTAATTGGGTAAATTTGAAGGTTATTCTGTAACGAACTTACGCATAATTTCTGACATTTTTTTTTCCTGCCTAGTCTTGCCTAGGGAAGAATCTCGTGATTGATCCAGTTTCAGAAGAAGAAAACTATCAAGATGGCAGTCTTATGATTACATGTTTGCCATCTCGTAATGAGGTTACTCAGCTGACGATAACCGGAGAATGGTCTACCCCAAAGATTCATGAGGTATGTTTCATTCATTAAACAGGCAGTTGTATGCACACATCATATTTCTGGGGTGATGTTAAGTGACATTTAGTATAACTGGTGAAAGTTTCTTCCTTTGATGATCAACAGGCAATGGAGCTATGTCTTGATGCCTGTTCAAAGTTAGGGAAGATCATGAGATCGTGTTTGAAAGAGTCTACATCCACCTCATAAGAATAGCTTCAGTTGTGCATGTTTGCTCCCCACTTATTTTTTCCTCCTTACAAGATATACATAATAGGCATTTTAGTTTTGAGTATCTTGTTTAGTTGTTTTGCACTGTCCAAATTTTGAACGTGTGAAAATATTCTCTTTCGTTGCCGGCCTAAATTTGCTTCTTAATATCTATGTTTCTTTTTTGGGAGTTCAAATATCAGTTTTTTATTTTATTATCAATATATAAATGCAGCATTACCTTTTGTAGTTTCTTGTTCGGAAACGGTAGCATTCCTATTTGAAGTAATTATCTCAGACACACATCTGATATTTAGCAGGAAACAAAATTAAACATGGTGTTAGTTGTTACTATGTTCATGACGTCATTCTAGTATATCTATCATTGCCCCTATGATCCTTATCATCTCTAGTAAGTTTTGCTGTGCCTACAAGAGGTTCAGGGTGAGTATAGCATATTCTTTTTGAATTTATTTTTTTTATTTATTTGTCTACATTACAACTCTCCAGAATAATATAACTGTATTTTCAAACGAAGGACAGAGGTCTAACTGTAACTACCCAGTTAGATGGATGCTTCTTATATCAACCTGAGTAAAGTGAGCCCTCGTTTAAAATCTTGATTTAAAATTTGCAACTCTTTATTTGTCACCCTTATTTGTTTATATTTTGGTTTTAAGATTAGTTTAGGTTAAAAAAAACCCTTTAAGCTTATGTGGTATGTCAGTATGTGTGATAGAGTGGGTTCAAGTCTTTGGAATCTTGATTTAAAATTTGCAACTCTTTATTTGTCACCCTTATTTGTTTGTATTTTGGTTTTAAGATTAGTTTAGGTTTTAAAAAAAAAAACCTTTAAGCTTATGTCGTATGTGTGATAGAGTGGGTTCAAGTCTTTGGGTGGATACTTTGTAAATATGTGTGAGAATCATATGGATTTATTTAGTTAATTTTCTATATAAAAGAATGGCCCACTTACATACGGCATTTCAGATATGAATTTAGATCGATTGCCCATCTCGTTCGTTGCCTTTCAAAAGAAAGATGAGATATTAAAAACCATGTTTCTCGCAAATTAACTAGTAACAGAATAAACTTTTTCTATCCCATAGGCCCATACTCTTGAATCCGAATCAAGTCATCATCATTCTCAATGGACTATACTATACGTTTTTTCTTCAATGGACTATACTATACGTTTTGACTATCGTAATTTCGCAGCTGACATAGCATATGAAGAGTAGATATATACATAAAATAAAAGATGAGGACCATTGGTAAGTTCTTTGACCTTGGGACTATCCACTTAGGTTCGAGTCCTGCTTCACACATGGGAGGTTATCTGTACACCACCGATTTTTGGCGATACACCATCAAATATGCTTTGTTGAGTTGTACAGTACAACACTGTAAAGCACAGTTAGTGGTGTATCGCCAAAAATTGGTGATGTACATATCGCTTCCCTTCCCACATTGATAGGGTGGATTAATAGGGTGTTTTTCTCCCAAATCTTTGTGTAATGTAAGAATAGGAGTAGAATCAATGTTTTAAATATCGGTATTACCGGTATCGGAGGGTACTCCGGTATTTTAATCCCGGTATTTTTTCGGTATTTTCACTATTCAATACCGGCCGGTATTTCCGGTATTCCCGGTATTTTCCGGTATTACCATTCCGGTATTTCCGGTATTTTAATTTTTTTTTTGAATAAAAATACATATATATATAGTTTCAGTCAGTCAAAGGCCACATAAACAATTTTGATGACGTGGCAGTGGTGACGTGACACTTAACGGAAGTTGACGTTAAAAACTAACGACGTTCCCTTTATTGCGAAATTTTTAGAAATGAGATTTTTAAATAGACGAAAACTAAATAGTTTCCCTTTAATAGGAAATTTGTGTAAAAAAGTTATCTTTTTATGGATTTTTCCTTTTAACAAATATATGTTAAATAGTATAATTTCTCGTGCCATAATGGTTTTAGATTCCTCAATTGTGATGTTTTATTGGGTGGGCTAAGAAAAACCATAAGTCTATGTTGCTGTTAAAGTTGACTTTCAAAAGGCTTTTGACCATCTGTCCTGGCCGTTTATGGACTAGGTTTTGGAGGGTATGGCTTTCCCAACTAAGTGGCGATCATGGATGCAGGCTTGTTCGGAGAAGTGAGATCAGCTCGCTTAGCAGTATTGGTTAATGGGTCCCCCTCAAGTGAGTTACAGTTTCAGCGTGGACTGAGAAAAGGAGATCCTTTATCTCCATTTCTTTTATCATTGGAATGGAAGCCTTAACTGTTATGTATTTCCAATCTTCTTTATGCAGATGATGCTATCTTGCTTGGCCAATGGTCGTCTGTAAGATTCAAAATCTGGCCGATGCTCAGATTGATTCTATTTGATATCGGGCCTTCGAATTAACTATGAAAAGTCAGTTCTGTTTGGTGTGGGAGTCTCAAAGGTTAAATAAAAGTCAATGTCTTCTCTTATCGGCTGTAAGGTCTGGAGAATTTCCGTTCAAATACTTGGGTTTAAACTGTGGGTGCCAATATGAATCGGGTGGCAAATTGGCAGCGGTTTTGATGCTTTTGACAAGAAATTGGCTCTTTGGAAGGCATCATCATTATCAATTAGGGGCCACTGGGGGGAGGTTAATACTTTTAAAATCAGTGATGGAATTGCTTCCCACACACTTCTTTTCTCTTCACAAAGCCCCCCCCCTGCTGTTATTTTTGAAACTAGAAGTCAAAAGAAGAAAATTTTTTGTGGGGTGGATCCGAAGATAGAAAAAAGATCAATTGGGTGAGTTGGAGCAGGATTACAACAGATTGAAGATGGAGGGTTGGGATTATCACCATTAAAAGATGTAAACTTGGCTCTTTTATGTAAATGGTGGTGGCGTTTCAAGCAGGAAAACGAGTGTTTTTGGCATAGAATAATCACGGTTATCCACTCCTCTAACAGGTCATGACCGACTTTACCCTACTCTAAGTCCATAAAAGGGGGTTTGGAGTTCTATTGCTAAATTGGAAAACTATCTTACTGCTTGCAATGTTAATCTAGCAGCGCTGATCAAAGGGTAGCTGGTAATGGGTGATAAAATTCGTTTTTGGATCGATACATTCAAGCTCGCAACACTAGGCTGGGGGGCTTGATGACGTATACCCTCCGGCACCTGCTACGGACATCATTACGGTTCGGTATTACTCATTAATCCGAAGCCAATTGTACCTCGAACCAGTGACGTCCATGCTCGTACACTGCAGAGACGTACTGAACGTCTGAACTAAAGAGACAAAGTTTGTTACGCTAGACGACGCACCGAATAACGGCCTCCTGCCATAGAGACGTCATGCAGCAAGGACCACCCTTCCTTGGTGCCTATAAATAGCAAGTCTTTGCCTCAGATCAACACACTATTCATGCAGTACACACACACATTCATATACTTGGTAGCGTGGAAGTTGATCATACCTCCACACCAACTGGGAACCGCTAGCAAGTCTTCGATAAATCCGATCACGTTCTAAGCAAGATTAAAACCCCCTGAAATTAAGTATAAATATAACATAGTTAGGCCTGTGTAAATTTATGCTTAAACAGGTATTATATTATACTCATATATTGATCCATATGTTTTTACGTTTTTTCGACTGACGATAATAATACTACATGGAAATGGAGGTGGAAAAAAAGAATATTGACTTTTTGAATTGTGAATTTGATGAGTTAAAATTGTTAATCAGTAGACCAGGTATATTGATTCAAAAGGAGCTTTCTCTATTGCTTCAATGAAGAAATGTTTATGTGAGGTTAATGTTTCCATTAAGTGGAATAACTGGGTCCCCAAGAAAGTCAATGTGTTTGCGTGGAGGGTTGAATTGGATCGTATACCTACTCTCGAGGCTCTATTAAAGAGAGTTATTGGGATAAGCTCAACTCTTTGTCATCTGTGTGGGTTTGAAGACGAAGCTAGTGAGCATTTATTCACTTCATGCCATATTGCTCTTGAAGTGTAACAACTGATTAGTAGTTGGTGTCGTATATCTCCTTTATATGTTTTTTCTGTTAGAGATTTTCTTATGTTTCAGAATAACTCACAATTGGAGCAAGAGGAAGTTAAGGTGATTGAGGGCTTAATTCTCACGGCTTTATGGTGTATCTGGAAGGTGAGACAAACTACAATTACAACTTATAAAATCTTCGAAGAAGTTAGATCTCTTGGGTATCTTTGAATTAATAATCGGTCGTCGTTTAAGAAAGTTCACTGGAATACTTGGTGTAATTTTATCTTGTAACTATCTATAATGGATTAATGGATTGTACTTGATTTTGTTAGCTTCTTGCTAGTTTGTTTGATCAATAAAATTTAACTCTCCAAAAAAAGTTGATATACTTGTTGAAAATGAGCTTTTTAAGTTCTTAAAAAGTTAATATGATGCACGTTTATATAATGAATTTGCTTTTTTAATCTCAAAAGGTTGGCTTCAGATCAATTCAAGTGCTTACAGGAATTATGCGATCATGCCCAAGTAAAACAGAACCCAATCGAACATAACATCTAAACAAAAACCTAGATTAAACCCACAAAAACCAAACAACATATTTTAAATTTTGTATGGTGGATCTAATACGGTTACCTACACAAAATATATAAAGAAAACTAAAAGTTTGGGCAAAATCTAAGACAAATCCAGAATAGAATGGTTGGTTAATAAACTTAAACCTTTTCGCTTAACGTGGAAAATTAAAAAACCATTTCTTCACTGGAAAATCATACTATTACATTTCTACAGTAACAACTTATATAATACCCAAAATAAACTTAGAATACACTTGGTTAAATTAATAATAATAAAAATATAGTATGAATAGAGTATTCTCTCTTCTCATTAAGCAACCTATATATATTATATAGGGTAACTTTCCAGTAAAACAGTTTAAAATAAGAACGGTGAGAACAGGGGTAAAAGAGGAATTTTAACATGGGATGAATTTTTTTTTAACTTTTATTTTTCAATTAATTTGAAAATGTAACCACCTATTATTGTTAGTTCCTTTTACGTAAAAAAAAAAAACTTCCATTTCAATTTATTTGATTGCAATTAAATCATCAATTTTTTAAATAACAAAATTTATATCATTAGTTGTTTCATCCTCTTTAATTTTGTAGAATAAATTTATGGATGCACAAAATTATAAGTTATAAATAATGGATGCACACAATTATAAACTAGAAATTATGGATGCATAAGGTTTTACATACACAAACAATGGTGGATGCACCAAATTTATGGATGCACAAAATTATAAATTATGAAGTTATGGATTCACAAAATTATAATTATAAATAATGGATGCATAAGGTTTTACATACACAAACAATGGTGGATGCACCAAATTTATGGATGCACAAAATTATAAATGATAAAGTTATGGCACAAAATTATAATTATAAATAATGGATGCATAAGGTTTAACATACACATAAACAATGGTGGATGCACCAAATTATATATATACATAAAAATCTTAAGGCTAGCAATTTTACATATACATTTTTTTCTGATATAAATCATAGATGCACCAAATTTTTATATATATAAAAGATGGATGCACCAAATTTTGAATATACATAAATACAAATGTACAATTCAACCATCATGTATCTATCCATAAAACAAAATTTATTTAAAAATTATATTATAATTAAAAGACAATCATCAATACGTAAAACAAATTGATAGTTACAGTATGGAAACAACATGGTACATGGTTACATGGATGATGGTTACATATATGGTAGTAATCCTCTTTATGGCAGTTATTATTATATTTTTTTTTCTTCTTTTCTTTTTTCAAGTGTAGACATGTTTTTTCTTTTTCTTGTATTCCAATAATACTCCTTTTGCCTTTTTTTTAAATTAAAATATTATTCAATTAATCTCAACCATAGATCATAATATCCTAAGGCCCAAAAGTGTTCTTATTTGTTCTTATTTCTAACATGTTCTTATTAGATGGCTCCCCTATATACAAATACAGTATATATGTAACACGCAAGATCAAGGTTCAAGATCTCATTAATGTTATTACAAGAAAACTCTCTTATCACTCTTGTATTTGTATTTAGATTCGATCGTGACACTTGGTAATTTGGATTTGGAGATGAGCTTGCAAAACTTGCATAAATCAATTATAGGAAACAAAAAAAATACACACACGCAAAGAACAAAGAGATGAATGTAACAAATTGTGGATGTCGGGCAGACAAATTTAAACTGAAATTGGAGATAACATTTTTTTCCTAACATTTGCTTCAGCATTAACATAACTCTGATTTTAAACCTTATAATTTAAAGCCAAGATTGTGTGCATTTGCCCATGCATGTAAACAAACAAGGGTAAAACATCATCAATCCCCACTGTATTAGCTTTACAACAGGAGATACTCATTCAGTCATCTTACAAAGGAAGAGAACCACAAAATTCTTCTTAATCTGCAATGTTCAAATTTTCCTAAATAATTCCGCATACGATAATAAACAAGTATGATTTCTTCATATTTCAAGACTCAAGAGTGATGGACATCATATTCTTCTTTCTCTCTTAGGCCGAGTTCAACGTTGCTCTAACATGTATGACAAAAAACATTCAACTTAACATATACCAAAAGTGCTAAAGTGCTAAATAACAAAACTCTGTGTCACTCATGTCGAAAACAAAATGGATATGGGCACACACACAAAAATTGTGACATCTCTAGAGACGCTTCAAACGATCACCCGAATTTAAGACCAACTAAAATTCTATTTACTACATGCTTTTTTTCTCATGGATCAACAGACATTTATTAATGTAGTCACAAAGTTGGTTACATTAAATGGATCCCCAAAACATACATGTTTTCCACATAAGCTTAAATATTGATAATCAGTTGTGTAATACTTTTTAGATGAAGCTTGAATAATATGAGTTGATAACATACCTCCTGGAACAATAACTGCCTTAAAGAACTAGGAGGCAAAATGGCCATTAGGTACTCTGCACACACATAAAGACATATAAACTTGAATTTGTACATCTAAAAGTAGATGAAAATGCAATCTTTGAAAGGGATTAAACTTTTGTATACTTAGCGTCCTCAGGGATAAACTCCAAAATAAACTTCTCGTCATCAGTGTTTATCAACGTGAGTTTCACATTAAACTGCAACAAACAAATGTTAGCACGGGAATTGTAGTGAATAATCTATACCTCCAAAAAATGAGTTTACCACATTAGATGCAGCTTGGAGAGAAACTGGATCCCCCTCACAGCCAGGCCTGTTATAAAGATTAAGGGGTTGTTTAGTTTAATACATAACGGGTTACTTTCCAGAGAAGGTTTCTAGTAAACTCAAAAATCAATAGAATGGTCCCAAAACCCACTCTTTTGGCTTGTTCAAAATATCTTGGGTTTGTTTAGTTATACAAAAAAAATGGGTCACTCTTCAAGGAATATTCCCAGGAAAACACAAAAAACATGTTCCAATCGGTGAACTCACTTCTCAAACTTACAACTACACTTTTTAACACCAAAATTTCTAGTTTTCTATTAGTTTCTTTTTCGAACATGAACACATTCTAAAAACAGTCCGTTAGTTTTCAGGATCAATAAAGACAATTTATAGAAAAACTTTTTGCTGCTAAAAGCACCCAAAGTTCAGAGGAATTTGAAAGGTAACTGAAACTGTAATAATGTGAAACTTACAGGGAAAGTGATTCACAATAGTCCTCGTAGCTTTCCTCCCCATAAAATGAGCGGACTTTGTCAAATATTTTATTTTGTGCTCCGCAAGCTTGTATTGAAAACAAAACCAAAGACCTAAGAAAACTCAAAAATATTTTATGTGTTGTACGAGTGCTATCTATGTTTTTACCTCGTCAGTGACCATCTTCCTCACAATGTCGTGTTTCTGTTCTGTTTCATATATCAGTTCGCCAGAGCACAGAACTACAAAATTATAATTCTAATCAACAAAAACAATTCTTATAATCTTATCTGATTCATAAAGTTATGAGGGTTGTGAAAATACATGCCTGAGTGTTTCCGTCATGGGGACACGTCTGCATCAGTAGGCATTGGAATCTCCTTGAGCCCATACATATTTATCCTGTCATTACAATTTCTGTAGGTTTAAAAGAGAATTTATTTGTACAATGTTGTAAAATATACAATATTGATACAAGTAAGTTTTTCTAACCGGGCCTAGCAGTATGTCCTCAAGAGTAGATGGTCCGTCAATTAAATCGAATCGGGGAAAAGGCATTTTCCACTTGAGAGTGACATGCAACAAATAAAAATCCAAGCATTAGTTCATTGCTCGGCATATTCATTAGAACACATAAATTGGATAATAAGTGATTGCATGTCATATTGTCATTACTCATTATGTAAAACAAGGAAAGATGAATGTAGGACCAGTCGAAGTCTGGGACTCGTCAGGTAGGGCAGATAATCCCTTTACCTTGATTGTCTACTTGCATGATTTTAAGGTTTTGAATGTAATCTACAACTTCCTCGCCTACTCACCAAACATTGTTGGCTTAATTCGTTTAGGTGACACTTATTTCTAGCTAAAGCAACCAATAGAACAAGCAATAAGCCTCCAATGTAAAACTACAAAGATGGTGGATGACTTTCTAGCGTGATTAATAAACAAACAACTCGATTCTTTTGAAGACGCTTAAGATTATGCAACAAGTTACCACATATTTGTTTAAAAAATGATTTGTAAACTTAGAAGATTTAGCATAAAAATTGTTAAAATGTGAAGCATATACAATTAATTTTTTATGCAAATCACTAAAATGTTGTTAATTAATTTGTAAAACTTGATTCCGACACAAAGATGCATCGTTTAGCCCACCCAACCAACCCCCCCCCCCCCCCCCCCCCCCCCCAACTACTTTTGCACGCACATGGAACTTGTAGTGAAATGGACCTAGAAACGTCACTCCTATACCCATAGATATTCGCAGCCATCTAGAGTGTACCTAGTCCACTCTAGTCACTAAGAACCAATTATTTTATCAAAACTTAAGACAAACACAACAATTATTATTATTATTATTATTATTAATATATATATATATAATATATATATATATATATATATAATATATATATATATATAGGAAAAGTTATTTTGAGTCCACCTTATTTTGAGTCCAAAAAGGGTCCATTGATTTTCTTTCATCTCCTCAAATCTCAACCACCTCCTACCACCACCACCATCATCTCCGACCACCACCATGATTTTCCGGCGACGGCGACACCCACCACGACTTACACATGTGTAAGCCCACCACCATCATCTCCGACCACCACCATGATTTTCCGGCGACGGACGACCATGTGTAAGTAACTTACACATGTGTAAGTTATATGGACCCTTTTTGGACTCAAAATAAACTGGACTCTAAATAACCTGCCCCTATATATATATATATATATAATCTAATGGAACCTATTTTTTTCTAAATTCTCCTATTATTCCCTTGCCATCTTTGCTTTCTCTTCTTCCTGGAGTTAAGATTAAAACAGCATGAGACTAATGGAACAAAAAACGAAAATTTGACAAAGGATTCCACATTTAAGTTTAATTTATTTGTACAACAATCAACCTACTTTTTATATATACAAGAAATCGTACCCACACAATGTGCGGCAATGACTTCTTAAATTATAAAAATATTTGTAAATTTCAGGTAGGACACCCCACAAGAGGTGATGGCGGACGACTGTCTCTGATTTTGGATTGTCTAGATTCTAAAACACTAGTATATAGATTCTGTTTGTAAATATATACCATTGACTTAAATATTTGCCATATATAAAAAACATTGTTTACTTTAAAAAAAACTAAGACATCTCCCTTTAAATACAAACCAAAATAGTATTTATGTAAGAAACCATTTTGACGGTAATTCTTTTCAATATTAAATGTTGATTAAAACTTTTGATGGGTATATCAAATCTATACCTGCCTCCTCATTTATAATACAATATATAAAAAGTTTTTTAAGGAATTCAAAAATTAAGAAAATCAGGCATCTCCGTTGTAAAGTATATAGATATAAATAGATAGATAGATATAGTCGATATAAACATATAAATATAGATAATCCCTTAACAAATAAGCATGACTTGGTAAGGTTTTGCAAACATGAGCTATATATATCAAGTAAATAACAAAAATATAACATAATCGTAAATCCAGCACTTACCTCACGAGCCATTTTTCTAGTTCTCATTCCGCCGGCTCGAGTGCATCGGGGAAACCTTTGTAAACCGTTAGCTCGCAGGCCTTCACAACGATGAATAGTAGGGATGAGCATATGGACCGGAAACCCGAAGCCCGATCAAAACCCGACCGAGACCGGCCCGAACCGGACCGACCGAGCCACAAACGGTCCGGTCTTCGGTCTAGGATTTCATTGATATATCGGGTTCGGTCCGGTTCGGTCCAAAACCCGGAAAAAGCCGGTCCAGGACCGAAACCCGACATTCAATAGCATTTAGGACTTTTTTGGGTTTTTATGCCATTTCAGCCCACTTTTTGGGACCGAAACCCGACCAAAACCCGACATTCAGCCCACTTTTTGGGTTTTTATGCCATTTCGGTCCAACACTACATAGACCGGGCCCGACCCGAGGAAACCCGGGACCGAACCGGACCGACCGAGCTTGTTTCGGGCCGGTCTTCGGTTTGGGTTTTTATGCCATTTCGGTCTTCGGTCCTAGCCGGTCCGGTCCGGTCCGGTCCGGTCCGGTCCGGTCCGGTCTTATGACCATGCTCATGCCTAACTACATGTGTAATTCGTAATACAGTAACATAAAGTAAAGAAACACATTAATCCATCTTTCAGTATTCGCAATTGGGGCGTTGGGATTAACACGACCAAAATTTAACTTCTTTAATATTGCAATTGAATGTGAACAGTGATTAAGCTTGATTAAGATATATATTTAACGTACGTAAAATTAAACAAAGTTAATATTAGATGAGTTGGTTTAAGTACCCTGATTTATTTGGTTTGACCCGAGTTCAAAACTTAGGCCAACTTTTTTGTTTTTTTTTAGTTTGATCATTATTTTAATTTCAATCTTTTAAAAGTTATGCTGGCAGAAAGATACAATAGATTAGTGGCATTAGTGATACGTGTTCATTTTTGAGAGACAA
>CM067167.1:272851389-272875118 GCA_034093135.1 Erigeron breviscapus
ACTATTGAGTCAAAGTGTTATGTTTCACACTCGGTAATGTTAAGAAAGTAATTGTGGGTTCGTGACTCAACTTAAACCTAAGGAACCAACTTATTTATGATTATAAAGTTGACATTATGATATATGACATGCTTTGATAGGTTGTGAACGTGTGGGGCCCAATACTCGCTATTAATCTTTTATTAACTCGACTTAAGCTTCTTTGCCGATCAAGGTGAGTTCCGTAGCTCCCTACTCATTTGAGATTCGGGCTGAAAAGTGTAAACCTTGCGTGTTTACTTACGTTGTTGATTGATTGATTGATTTGGGTTAAATGTTGGTTTGATGAGACGGTTTATCACGTTTGATTGACTTGGTTATGTTTGTTAAGTAATTCATTAATATTAGGATAGACGTACCTACATGGAAGTCGGTTATGCCTTCATTGGGTTTAGATGTGGTGGGAAGGCTGCGGGTGACCCTATATATAAGCATCTGAGACTCAAAGAATGGATAATCCTCTTAAGTGTATGTACGTATAGTTGGTTTAAATTGTGATTATTGGTTTATGATTGACGAATATTGATTGTTGGTTCATGACAGACGATTTATGATTGATGCATATACGATTGATTGTAAGCATGCATACGTAGTACATAATCCCTCGGTTGAGGACTCAAACATCCTAGTGTATAGATGTATACACTTATCCTGTGAGATGTTGGTGACATGACATCCGAGTATATAGACATATATATCTCGATGATTTTGAGATACAGCCTTGTTCATTGTGATGACAGGCGGGTATCGTTGCATAGGTGACTTGAGTTCACGCATAAGATAGGCATGTTGGCTTATTTATGCATTTGGCACTTGCATTGATACTTTTATCATTTGTACATTCCTGTTACACGCTTATTTACTTTGCGTAATCTTGATTGTTGGACGTTATTGTGTTACTTAGAGGCTCACTGTAAGTCATGTCTAGCCTCTACTCGTACATTGTGATTATTGACGCTGGTTCTTTATGGACCATTACTACGAACTCACCAACCTTGTGTTGACTATGCTTAGTACACTTTTCAGGTAATCAGGTACTCCCCGGACGTGGTGTTTAGTTGCTTGCTTGCTGTCTAACCCGGACTTGGACCTCATGGATCAAGGATTCATTGACCCTTCTTTTGCATTATACTTAGGATTAATTGCCATCTTCTGATGTTCTTTTGTTAACTTTGATGGTTATTGCTCTTTTTGTATTTTGGTTCTTGTTCGTATTTTGTAATGGATTCACTGAATCTTTAATTGCATTTAGTCTGTTCTATTGTAATTCCACCTTGTGCTATATGATTTCCGTGATATTTCAAGCCTCGGCTTGGGGTGTTACAAGTATGGCAAAGTTGAATTTACAATTTGATATACAATTAATATTTATATCAATATTTTATTTTATATTGTTAATATCTCAATTCTTTTTTAAATATATTTTTACTCCTCTCCCATTTATCTGACCCTCTTCTCTGCTCCTTCTTCTTATCGGACAATAACTTATTAAAAATATAAATAGCATAAATAAAATACATAATAAAATTACGACATAATCTAGATATATCTCATATATACCATTTCATACAATAATATACATATTCATGTATTTCTCTAAATTAATTTTAACATGTGATTAAAAGATTATATTCACAAATTCAGATTGATTATTATTCTAAATAAACTGACCAATTTGGATAAACTATAAGTCCATCATAGCTATTATCCATAAATTTCTCTACTTTTATTGTTCTTAAGAATCATAGTAACGAAAAAAGTTACTTTTTGCAAAGATATCAATGAGAACTCGGTCATTGTGTAATCAAGGTTAAGATATTGTTTCTCTGGAAGAGTTTGTATAAAAGAAACTCTGCTACACCATCCAGCCTTGATATGATTTAGCATTCAGTATTTACATTTCAATATCTCAATTCTCTTTTAAGTATATTTTTACATTTCAACGTACAAGTATTTTTTTGTTACATATACTAATTTTTATATTGATAATGTCGTAAAACTCGTGTATTTGACACGAGTCTAAAATCTAGTATTTTAAGAGAGAATCAGAATTTACAAAAACTACAAACAACAAAAACAAACAAGACAATCAACCATACAACAACAAAACAAACTAACAATCAGCAGCTTTGTCTTTCGTTTCTTCGTCTTCTTCTTCCTTCGTCTGATCTTCGTTCAATGATTATTATTATCTATGATTTTGAATACACATAAAATTTATCACAGTCAAATTTTTAATAGAATTAGTAATGTTATTTTCATGAAGTGCGTTATCGCTTCTAAAAACATAATCGTAATATTCTATGTCTATATTTTCAATTCTAAAAACATTTCCTAAATTTGTACATATAAGTATAATCTACCAATAAACTAAAACAGGATTGAGATGTTCTTGAAACGACACGTGCGTAATCCTTGATTAACACTTTACTTTTAATTCTTAGTATATATGTAAACTAGTGCTCAGATCCGTCCAATGGACGGGTAGTCTCAAAATATATTAATCAAAGCTAAAAAATTGGAATTCAAGTGTATTTAGATTAGCCAAGTCATATAAAACTTAATTAATACGAAAGCTAAAAAAGAAACATACGAAAATTAACTCCATATAAATATTGATTCTAGTTTACCCTTTTTTTTCCAACTTTAGTTAAATAAAAATTTACAGTTTCTTATATTCTAAACTTAAGACAAAAAAACAACAATTTTAGATTAATTAGTGTTGGGACAGAGATATTTTATTAATTTAGCGAGTTATTAATTTATCGAGTGTTGATTTCAACTAATCTCTTAAGTTGGGTCTGGACAAATTATTAATTTTATCAATGTATTAATTCGAGTATAAATAGTAGTATATAATTTGAAAAATACATACCAATTCATCAACAAAGACCATCTCGAACGTTTTGATTTTCTTCGGGTTGTTCCACTCCGAAACAGTCCATACATGCACAACACGGAGTCGTAGATGATGGTTAACATGTGTTGGCTTAAGATCTTCAAGATGAACTAATGTGGTCTTATTTTTTGTTGTTGAAGAAGAAGCCATAATGAACTATAATGGACAACAAACTAAATTAAAAGATATAATAATAACAATAACATAAGATTTCAATGTTAAATATATAATAACTGATTAGACTATTATTGTAACATCCGTGAGTTTTGACCCGTTGACTTTACGTGTAATTTGAATAACAATTTAAGTTAATGAAATATTTGGGTTCATTTTGTGATTAAATGACTATGTGGTATTTTCGTCGGGTCGATAGTATAACTTAATTGGGGACTAAATGTAAAACGTTTTGTAAATTGGCTTGGGAAGAGAAACGTCAGTTTTCAAACGTCAATAACTTTTGATCCGTAAGTCCAATCGAGTCATATGACCTATCGTTAGAATCGTAAGAGAGTCTAGTTTCATGTTATGACACTCGTTTTATATGAACCTTCTTCCATTTCTAAAAATTGTCGAGTCAAAGTGTCTTGTTCTTGCTCGTTAAAGTTGTAGAAGGCGTTTAGGGTTTGTGACTTGACCTAATTGTGCTAAACCAACTCGTTTAAGATTGTATAGTTGACATTATTGTATTATGATGTATATTTATAGGTTGTGGCCGTGCGGATCCTATTACTCGCTATTAATCTTTTATTAACTCGACTTAAGCTTCTTTGCCGATCAAGGTGAGTTTCGTATCTCCCTACTCGCTTGAGATTCGGGCTGAAAAGTGTAAACCTTGCTTGTTTACTTGCATTTATTGATTTATTGATTGATGGTCTTGGTTGTTGGATTGATGTGATGGTTCTTTTCGTTTGATTGGTTAAATTGGTTTGAATATTGAATTGTTGAGACGATTATCACGTTTGAATGTCTTAGTTTATATTTGTTAAGTATCTAGTAATATTAGGATAGACGTACATACATGAAAGTCGGTTATGCCTTCATTGGGTTTTAGATGTGGTGGGAAGGCTGCGGGTGACCCTATATATAAGCATCTGAGACTCGAAGGAAGTAGAATCCTCTTAAGTGTATGTACGTATAGTTGGTTTAAATTGTGGTTAGTGACTTATGTTTGTTGAATATTGATTGTTGGCTTATGTTTGTCGAATATTGATTGTTGGCTTATGTTTGTCGAATATTGATTGTTGGCTCAGGTTCATCGTATATTGATTGTTGGCTCAGGTTCATCGTATATTGATTGTTGGTTTATGATTGATGCATTTACAATTGATTGTAAGCATTGCATACATTGCTGATGAGCCCTCGGCAGGGGATTGCCGACATCCTGGTGTATAGATGTATGCACCCATTTTGGATGTAGTTCTTGCCCCCGAGTATATAGACATATATATCTCGATGTTTTTGAGATGCCGCTTTGTTCATGGTGATGACAAGCGAGTATCGTTGCATAGGTGACCGGAGATCACGCATAAGATAGGCATTTTGGCTTACTTATGCATATGGCATTGCATTGATACTCATATCATTTATGCATTTCTTATTACACGCTTTTGTACTTGTGTAATCTTGTTGTTGGACATTATTGTGTTTCCTAGAGGCTCACTGTAAGTCATGTTTAGCCTCCACTCGTACTTTATGATTTTGTCTATGGTTCCTTGTGGACCATTACTACGAACTCACCAACCTTGTGTTGACTATGCTTAGTACACTTTTCAGGTATCCAAGTTATTTCCAAGGCATGAAGTATGATCGATTTGTTAGATTGCTGTGAACCCGGACTTGGATTTATATGGATCAAGGATCCATTTGACTTCTTTTGCATTGTACTTAGAACCGTTAGCCATCTTTTGATGTTCTATTGTAATCCTTGATGACGACTTGTTCTTTATGAAATTTGATACTTGTTTATCGTTCTGTAAGGATTCACTGAATCCTTTATTTGCATTTAGTCTTGTTCTATTGTAATTCCACCTTGTGCTATATGATTTCCGTGATATTTCGAGCCTCGGCTCGGGGTGTTACAGAATGGTGGCCCATGCGTGGTCGTAGAGAATTAGGCAGTTTGACCTAGACTACGGCTTAAGTTAAAACTCTTCATATAGCATGCATGGTAGGAAATTTGTGTGCAATGTGAATTATGTGAATCCCCGTGTGAGTTCGTAGTTAAGACCACTTATGTGATGGCTTGAATTCAACGTGATGAATGTGGAATGGATACAATGGGTTAATGTGTGCTTTGATTGAATTTGATTGTCATTAATATGGATTGTTGTTATTGATTGGTGCTAGTTTGATGATTAGAGCAAAATGAAGTTATGTTATTAACTTAGTATAATATTGTGGCAACCCTAAAAGAACCCGATCAACTCTTTTATGGTCACCCAATATTATAACAAGTTAATAACATCATGGATTGCGCATGCATGGCTTAGAGTATAATAAGGAACCGATATGCTTAATGGGAGTTGATTAGGTGGAGGGTTAGCCGTTGGTACACCCTGTATACATACCTGGTCAATAACTAGAGAGCATATCGAATTAGGATTATACTTTAAACCACTCGTGTTAGTTGACTTGTTTTAGTTGCTTGTAATGAGATGGGTTGAACCCGAGTAATTGGTTTTGATGATGGAAAATTGTTGTGAACTTAGCACGAGAACATGATAGATAACGATTACTTGAGAACTTTGATATGCTGTCCTTAGTGTAGTAATGTGAAACACGTATGGTATGTTGGTATGATAACATGATATATGACAGTTAATTGAGAATATTTATGTGTTGGCCTTAGTAAAATACATTGAACATGTGTAGTGTGTCGGCGTTAAAACACTAGCTACTAATGCGGCTAACCTGAGTTAAATTGTGAAGCAAACCCCCGGGTCATAAACTTTAGAACTATTACTATGATTGGATTTATGTATGTATGTAGGGCCCGTAGTGGTCAAGTTGAGGTCGTAAATGCTTTTGTTGTAGTTTGACTTAAACGTGTTGATAAATGGTTAGGATACAATGTGATAAATGAGTTGATATGCACCTTTAGAGAGAGTCAATGTTATAAGTATCCTAATTCTCATATATTATAAACGGTCGATATCTTAACACTAACGATGTTAATTGTAATCGGTGAACAATAGGGGTATGTTGCTTAATGGTATGCGAACTTAAAAACGTATGAGGCATAGTTAAACTTGATTGTATGCGGGTTATGAGATAATTGGTAATGCACGTGTAAAATGTATTAGCAGATGGGCGATTGTATGAATGAAGTTAGCAAGTTAGTTTTATGGTAGGATGTATTGACATGATTACATGAATTAAAGATAACCAATGGTAATGAACTTGACATGATAAAATAATAAGTAACAATTTCATAGGATTCTAACACTCTTACCTTAGTGTAATGACTTGAAATGAGTATGTTATATGGTACGAGAGCATTAACTACTTGTGTGACTAAAATGTGAGCATTGTGAGGCTAACTTTCGGGTCAACGCGTTACTTACCTTGTAGAAAATGGTGGGATCAAGAAGGAATGCGACTAGCCATAGCGATGAGCCGGATTTAGAAACCGTGATTGCCCAAGCAGTGGTAAACGCCATACCTACTATCGTAGCCCAAGTCACGGCAAGCCTTCAAAGAAGCAGTGAAACGCGTGAAGCTAGAGTAATTATGGGCGATGAGAAGGTGTCGAGTAGAGTCTCATCGAAAAGGAAAGAAATCGGAGAATCTAGTGAGGCAAGGAAGGCGGGCAGGGTTGACCCCAATGGTCATAATAAGAGTAGATCCAGGGTGGCGATGAGACCGGTGAAGAAAGCTTATGTAGGACCTCATCCGTTATGTGAAGGATGTGACAATCACCACCCCACCAACGTTCAATGCAGGGCGTGTTTTAATTGCAACCAAGTTGGCCACACGTCCAAGAATTGTAGAGCCCCGAGAACGGGCCCAACGAACGTGACTCCTATTCATGTCGTCCCTCCCAAGGTAATCAACAAAGAGGCGAGTGTTTTGGATGTGGTAGTCGTGCACACTACATGAAAAATTGTCCGAAATGGGTTGGACAACAAGCTGAAGTGGCAGAGCCGGCAAGGGAAACTTACGGGGGACCTCACCCCTTGTGTGGAAGGTGTAATCGCCATCACACTCCCACTAACCAATGTGGGACTTGCTTTAATGTACGNCCGAAAGTGGCACCATTGAATGTAACACCTCTTCAAACCATTTATCCCCAAGCTGACCACCCTCGGAGCCATCAAGGTGTTTGTTTTGTGTGTGGTAGCCCCGACCACTACAGAGATGCTTGTCCTAGATGGACTGAACCACAAGCCCAAGTGGCGGTTCCTCGCAATCAACTACAAATAGTCGTTTATAACCAAAGCCGTGGCCAGCAAGACCATCAAGTTCAACCTCGTAGCCGAGCTTTTGCAGAGAATGGCAAAGGAGACCAAAATGATCCAAACGTTGGTTAAGGTACATTCCTCCTAATGGTCGTTAAGTTATTGCACTATTTGATATCGAAACTGACTATGATCTCGTTTATTCTAACGTTACTCCTTTGAGTTACGTTCGTTCGTGTGTTTTGGAATTATATGTTTGCAATTTTGAATGTTTAGCGACTCACTAACTAAATTTGTTCAAATATCCCGTGTATCTATCTCGACTCTAAAAGACGACAAAACTCTTCACGTACTTTGTGCTTTATGATATAAAGATTCTTGACGAAAAAGTGAGTGTAATCTGAATGCCACCGGGTAAGACAGTTCTAAATTTGTGTAGTAGGGTTACTAGTGTAAAATATCTAACGGTAGGATTCTTAGGGTCCCGTGTAAGTCTTCCAACTCAAGCGTCCTTAGGGCTACCGTCTCAAGAATCTGAAAGCTAACGTCATCTATGTTAATCTTGAGTCTCCCGAGGCTTTTCCAGACGACTTACCGGGCTTGTCCCATCTCGATAACTTAAATTTCGTTTATGCTTAACTTCCTAACATCGCGCGCGTAGTCAAAACCCTTATAGACTTCTGAGACGTGAATAAGCGTGTAGTGAAAGACGGGAAGAGAGATTGGAAGAAAAACGAATTGGAATGGACTTCGCCGTGAAGTCGCCGACGACAAGAATTGATCATGATACGACGAAACCGGTAGAATTTGACAACTTGGCACATTAGTATGTAGAAGAAATGGGTTAGGTACACGAAGATTCGATTTCTGTCCTTCCAGATAAAGGAAGTCGCTTAACTCCAATTCAGGGAGCCATCCAATGAACAACGGGCACTCAAACCGACTTGAGACTTGATCACATGTGAAGATAATGTACTTATAACCATGGCAGAAATCCTGTGCAATGACGGTTGTTACACGAGTATTCGAATGTCACTGACCGAAGCACTAAGTAGTAGAGATGTTACTCTCCACTGGGACGAACCAAGAATCAAAGAAAGCCAAAGTAACGGGTCAGGATTTCTAATAGGAATGACAAGAACAACTTCTCAAGCTAAGAGAATAGCCCAGCTAGCTCGCATGCTAAGTAAGGGCATGCCGATATGGGGCTGAGACCGTTAGAGTTGGAAGTGGGTGATTTTGTACTTTTGAAAGTATCACAGTGGAAAGGCGTCATCCGATTCGTGAAGCGAGGCAAACTCGGGCCAAGGTATAATTGTCCTTTCAAGATCCTCAAAAAGGGTTGGAAAAGTTGCTTATCGATTAGAATTACCACAAGAGCTTAGCGGTGTACATGATGTGTTTCATATTTGCAACCTACGCAAGTGTTTGGCGGACCCTACACATCATGTGCCCATGGACGAGATTAGAGTAGATTCGAAGCTTAATTATGTTGAAGAGCCGGTAGAGATCTTGGACCGTCAAGTCAAGAAGCTCAAAAATAAGCGCTACACGATTGTTAAGGTTAGATGGGATGCTAGACCTGGAGCCGAGTTCACTTGGAAGCGAGGGGATCATATGAAGACTAAGTATCCGCATTTATTTAGTAATTAGTGTTTTGTTGAATTTCGGGACGAAATTCTTTCAACGGGGGAATAATGTAACATCCGTAAATTTTGACCCGTTGACCTTATGTGTAATTTGACTAACAATTTAAGTTAATGAAATATTTGGGTTCAGTTTGTGATTAAATGACTATGTGGTATGTTCGTCGGGTCGATAGTATAACTTAATTGGGGACTAAATGTAAAACGATTTGTAAATTGGCTTAGGGAAGAGAAACGGGTCGGCCCGTGGGTGATCCACGACCCACCAGCCCCTTTATGACCCATCTCCCTCCCCTTATCCTCTCATTCACCACATATCTCCCTTCCTCCTTCTCTTTTCTCTCTAGCAAGAAAGCTAGACCATTTCTCCTTCATTATTCTTGCATACTTAGTGTGGTGAAATTAGTTTAAAACAAGAATCATCATCGTTGTCGTCTCATAATCGTCATCTTCATCATATCAAGGATTGAAGTTCATAGTTCAAGTTTTCTTTAACCATTTTATTGGTCAGATTCGGCTTTGACTTTTGAAGCAAGATTTGGTAAGTCAAATTCATCCCATATTCATCTACTTATGTTGGGTTATTCATTTCTAGTCATTTCGAGTAATTACATGTCCTAAAATGACTTAAAATGGAATTAGGGTTAATTAGGGTTTTAATTAGGGTTTGAATGATTTAGTGGTGATTTTGATGTTTTGGTCGAAATTGTGGATTGGGTTATGTATATTCATGTTTATTGATACTTAGTTATGCTTCAAAATGAGTTACAAGTTCCTACAAATCGTTTTGGATTGGTTTGGGTCGAGTTTTAAAGGTTTTGGTTTGGTTTTTCCTGCATAAACTGCAGCTGCTGCTTCTGGTTCAGAATTGGGCCACTGCGGCGCAGTGGCATGGGCTAGCCCCACTGCGGCGCAGTGGCTAGGGCCTGTTTGTTCGTGGTTAGCTCACTGCGGCGCAGTGAGCTTGGCAATGGCTCACTGCGGCGCAGTGGATAATTGCTGGGAAAATATGCGCGTCAGTTTTCAAACGTCAATAACTTTTGATCCGTAAGTCCAATCGAGTCATATGACCTATCGTTAGAATCGTAAGAGAGTCTAGTTTCATGTTATGACACTCGTTTTATATGAACCTTCTTCCATTTCTAAAAATGTCGAGTCAAAGTGTCTTGTTCTTGCTCGTTAAAGTTGTAGAAGCGTTTAGGGGTTTGTGACTCGACTTAAATGTGCTAAACCAACTTGTTTAAGATTGTATAGTTGACATTATGATGTATACTTATAGGTTGTGGCCGTGTGGATCCTAGTACTCGCTATTAATCTTTTATTAACTCGACTTAAGCTTCTTTGCCGATCAAGGTGAGTTTCGTATCTCCCTACTCGCTTGAGATTCGGGCTGAAAAGTGTAAACCTTGCGTGTTTACTTGCATTTATTGAATTATTGATTGTTTGACTTGATTGTTGGATTGATGTGACGGTTCTTTTCGTTTGATTGGTTAAATTGGTTTGAGTATTGAATTGTTGAGATGATTATCACGTTTGAATGACTTAGTTATATTTGTTAAGTATCTAGTAATATTAGGATAGACGTACATACATGAAAGTCGGTTATGCCTTCATTGGGTTTTAGATGTGGTGGGAAGGCTGCGGGTGACCCTATATATAAGCATCTGGGACTCGAAGGAAGTAGAATCCTCTTAAGTGTATGTACGTATAGTTGGTTTAAATTGTGGTTAGTGACTTATGTTTGTTGAATATTGATTGTTGGCTTATGTTTGTCGAATATTGATTGTTGGCTTATGTTTGTCGAATATTGATTGTTGGCTCAGGTTCATCGTATATTGATTGTTGGCTCAGGTTCATCGTATATTGATTGTTGGTTTATGATTGATGCATTTACAATTGATTGTAAGCATTGCATACATTGCTGATGAGCCCTCGACAGGGGATTGCCGACATCCTGGTGTATAGATGTATGCACCCATTTTGGATGTAGTTCTTGCCCCCGAGTATATAGACATATATATCTCGATGTTTTTGAGATGCCACAGCCCAATTCCCGCTGAAGACCTCTCCAAAAACCCGAATTAAATCTACCATCACGATTAGAAACTATAGTCAACGGCACACCGTGCTTAGAAACAATTTCATCAATATACAACTCAGCCACCTTCTCCAATGGTGCGTTCTCACGTGTAGCCATGAAATGAGCACTCTTAGTCAATCTATCAACCACAACCTAAATCATGTCATTCCCAGCTTTAGTTCTTGGTAGCTTAGTCACGAAATCCATGGTAATATGATCCCATTTCCACTCGGGGATCTCCAACTGTTGCAATTCACCGTAGGGTTTGATGCTCAGCTTTAACTTGAGCACAAGTCACACACTTCTGCACGAACATAGCAATATCACTCCGCATACCAGGCCACCAATACAAAGGCTTCAAGTCATGAAACATCTTAGTAGCACCTGGATGAATAGAATATCTCGATCTATGAGCTTCCTCGAGTATTAGCTCGCGGTTGCCACCGAATAAAGGTACCCACTTCCTACCTTTGTAAGTCTGAAACCCACGACTGTTCACCTTAAATCTATCCCGCTTCTTCCCGATTCTTTCAGCTTTGAAATTTCCGGGTAGAACAGCATCAACTTGAGCCGTCCTAATGCGCTCCAATAAACCGGATTCAGCCTGTACAACCATAGATAAAAGTTTGCAAGAAGTACCTTGCACCTTACGACTCAGAGCATCAGCAACGACATTAGCTTTACCCGGATGATACTTGATCTCACAGTCGTAATCCTTAAGCAGTTCTATCCATCTTCTCTGACGAGCATTCAGTTCCTTCTGATTAAACACATGATGTAGACTCTTGTTATCAGTAAAAAGAGTACACTTAGTGCCATACAGATAATGTATCCATAACTTAAGGGCAAAAACAACCGCTGCTAATTCCAGATCATGCATAGGATAGTTCTTCTCATGCGGTTTCAACTGACGAGAGGCATAAGCAATCACTCTATCGCGCTGCATCAAAACACAACCCAACCCAGAAACCGAAGCATCACTATAAACAACCATGTAGTTTGTACCTTCAGGTAAAGATAGAATCGGAGCCTCACACAACTTCTGTTTCAATGTCTGAAATGCCTTCTCTTGAGAATCGGTCCACAAATACTTCACACCCTTCTTAGTCAACTCAGTCATCGGTTTAGCAATGCGGGAGAAGTCTTGAATGAATCTCCTATAGTACCCTGCCAAACCTAAGAAGCTTTTAATTTCAGTAGGAGTCCTAGGGGATTCCCACTTCATCACAGCCTCAATCTTCGAGGGATCAACTTTAATCCCATCACCAGAAATGATGTGTCCAAGAAAATTAACCTCACACAACCAGAATTCACACTTGGAAAATTTAGCATAAAGATTTTTCCTCCGTAAAACCTCTAAAACAGCTCGTAGATGCCCACGATGTTCCTCAGCAGTCTTCGAATAAACAAGAATATCATCGATAAATACAATAACAAAATGATCGAGGAAAGGTCTACAGACTCGATTCATCAAGTCCATGAAAGCGGCCGGAGCATTAGTAAGACCAAAGGGCATCACCAGAAACTCGTAGTGTCCATAACGAGTTCGGAAAGCAGTCTTGGCAACACTTTCCTCTTCTACTTTCAACTGATGGTAGCCAGAACGAAGATCGATTTTTGAGAAGAAAGAAGCACCCTGCAATTGATCGAATAAATCATCTATACGAGGAAGAGGATATTTATTCTTTACCGTTCGTTTGTTAAGCTCACGGTAATCAATACACATCCTCATAGATCCATCCTTCTTCTTGACAAAGAGAATGGGAGCACCCCAAGGCGAGGAACTCGGTCGAATGAAACCCTTATCTAACAACTCTTGCAACTGCGACATCAACTCTTTCATCTCAGTAGGGGCTAGACGATAAGGAGCCTTAGCAACAGGAGTCGCGCCAAGCATAAGATCAATACGAAATTCAACTTCACGATCAGGAGGTAAGCCAGGAAGATCATCAGGAAAAACGTCAGCAAACTCAGAAATAACTTCAATGTCAGCGATAGAAGGCCTAGCAATACGTGTGTCAATCACATATGCCAGGAAATGAGTTTTAGTTTGACGAATATGTTGAAGAGCCTTCATCAACTTAATGAATGTAGGATAACCAAACTTCCTTTCACCGTAGACTGTGACCACTTTCCCATCATGGGTAGTGATACGAACGATCTTTTCTCCACAGAAGATAGTAGCATTGTTTTCTCCCAACCAATCCATGCCAACCACTACATCGAACCCAGCCAGCGAAATGGGTAATAAATGGATCGGGAAGGTCCTGCCCTCTATCTCAATGGAGCAATCACGATAAGAGTCACGAACTTTAGAGACATGACCATCAGCTATTTCAACTTCTAAGGCATGAGCTAATCGACTAACAAGGGTACCAAGTTGAGGAGCAAACTTAGGGGATACAAAAGATTTAGTAGCACCCGAATCAAACAAAACATTAGCCAATTTAGAATTAACAAGGAAAATGCCACTAACCACGTCATCTGTAGTCTTTGCCACTTCAGTAGTCATCTTAAATGCACGGGCTCGAGCTTTAGGAATCTCTGTCTTCTTCTTCTCTTCAGCCTTCATTTGTGGACAATCTGCAATTTTATGGTCAGTAGAGTTGCATTTGAAGCACCTCCACTTGTCAGTACAATCAGCGAAGCTATGTCCAGTCTTGCCACATTTGTCACAGCGGCGAGTGTAGACAGTACAAGGACCAGTGTGTCGAGATCGGCAATGTTTACACCACGGCTTCTCCTTCACCTCGTCTTTCCCTTTAGAAGAACCCCCCTTGAACATCTTGCTAGAACCAGAAAACCCATCCCTCTTTCTCTTAAAACCAGAACCAGAATCCTTCTTCACAATAGACTTCAAGTCATCCTCCATAGATAGTGCAGTGTCATAAGCATCCTTAAGGGTCTTCTGCATCCTCACAAGTGTACGGTACTCATTAGGTAAGCTTTCAACAAATCGGCCAATCTTAGATAAATCATCAGGACAAAGTCGGGTACAGAATCTCAGCTTCTCCGCAAACAACCTAATATGCTCTTTCATTGACTTATCTCCTTTCTGAATAGCCAAGAACTCCCTCTCGATCATCTGTCTCTCTCGAATAGTAAAGTACTCCTTATTAAAGAGCTCAATGAACTGCTCCCAAGTGATCTGCATCTCACCATCAACACCCAAAGTTTCTACCTGAATTTCCCACCAATCGATAGCTCCCTTACGAAACAACTGAGTAGCCAACTCCACCTTCTTGTTTTCAGGACAGTCAGCAACCCGAAAACTCTTCTCTACCTCCTTCAACCAGCGATAACCATCAATAGAATTTCCTTCCCCAGAGAACTTAGAAGGATTACAACCCAGAAGTCACGAAGAGAAAACTTCTTAACCCTCACCCTACCACCATTCCTACGGTTTGGATTATCACCACCAGTACCACTACCACCAGTCCGATCAGAATCATCATTAGTATCACCTGTACGATCATCAGTAGCGGGTAGTGTGTCTCGAGTGCGAGAATTAGCGTCTTCATCTTCAATGTTCCTATTTCGGCGATTCCTAAGTAGTTCATCTCTCAGTCTCCACCTGTGCCAAACGCCGTTCTGACTGATCTAAACGAGCTTGCATCTCAGCCATCTGTGCAACAATCCTCTGTAGCTCACGGTTAGGAGGAGGATCAGCGAATGCATCATCACCAGTACCATTAGGATTACCTCGAGTAGAAACCATTTTTCTAAAAATAAACAACGAACGTTTAAGACGGATATAGAGAGAAAGATTATGGCCCTATTTATCGACCATATCAACTATAAGCAACAATTCAAATAGGCCAAAACCTACACTCTCACTCAACCCAACCCGTCCTAAAAGCAGTCTACTAAAAGGTTTAAGTCCAATCCTATGCCTCATAGAATATGGTTCACTTAAACTCGGTCTCTGATACCAACTTGTAACACCGAACTATATAAAAATATGGATTTCAAAATTTTTCTTAAAAACACAGAGTATTGCGGAAGTTTCCATCAATTATTACATTTCAAAATAAAAATGTTCAACTTAAATGACGGTGTTACTCGTCGGATCTAACCATAATCAAATGAAACCCATAAACGTCAAATAACGATAACGGTCAACGAAATATAATAAATGAGGCTGTCTAGGTAAAAGCCTTCAGCTGTATCTTCTACCCATCCTCACTCTAAACTGCATCTCAACTAAGCATCAACCTGAGGTGGCACAACATTTTCAACAAAAGAACAAGTGTCAGCTTTAAAGCCGAGTAAGATATACCACAGGTTAATATAAATGATTGCCAATTTAAAATAACTTAATAAAGAATCATACGCAGTCGAGCATGTAACAACAACAATAATATATAGCAATCGAATACCCATAAGAATGATTAACAATCCTACGTGTGCCTATCGACTTAATCAACAATATTCAACTTTATCTACGTATTCCATCTAGCAACTTAATCAACTTCAACAACTTATTCAACAATAGGTTATGCCCTTTTTTATTACAACTAAAGGTGGATGACTCGCGTCACCACATTGAATACAACTACAAATGTGTGCAAAGGCGGTTTGAAGGCCTTTAAGGGACCTTGCACCTGACTTGATGGGTAGTCCTATCGGGGTCCATCAGTGTCGTTAAGGATAGGCATAACCAAATTCAGGAGAAAGCTGTTACGCAACTTGTAGTGACTGGACCTAGTCACCCAGCTAATCTCAAACTTCGAGGCCGTGCCATTGGAAGCAACTAGTCTACTCCCGCTGACCAACTAAATCACACTGGTTCCTACGCGGTTCCAGTATGGGATAAGCTTACCACTTTCAACTTAGATTTATACTCGAGTTTTAACAACGATATCAACTTTAGCAACTTTTATTTCAACTTTAAGTTTAGGGCCTCTAATCGTGCACAGTGTTAACATGGCAACCTACACAAGTCTAGTGAACTAGTGTAAAAGCCAAACCAACTCAACAACTTAGCATTCCAACGAAAACAACTTTACAACTAAAAACGACATTAATATCAACTATAATTCAGCATGTACAAGCATAATAACAACAATATAAATCAACCTAATCATGCAAATCTACCCATTTCACGAAACCCTCCAAAAGTCCCATTACCCAAACTAGCGTATGAGAAAGAAAGGTTTTAAACCACTTTTACGAAATCACTATTTTCGTTGTGCACCCCAGCGTGTCAAAAATGTTATATCTTACCTTGATACAGCTTACCAACAAGCTAAGAGTATCTTAAAGTGCTTGCTAAATGCTCCCGACAACCTATAATGAGTATAAGATCGAAGTATAAGCTAAACGAAGTATTTTGTGAAATCTGGGCATGAGGTGCGCCGCACCTGCCAAGTGGTGCGTCGCACCAATCCTTCAGAAAATCCCAAAATTCCAAACTGACCAGAGGTGCGCCGCACCTCCAAGTGGTGCGTCGCATATCGGGCTCCATTCAAAAATCAAGTTTCCCAAACTGGGCAGTGGTGCACCGCACCACCCATTTGGTGCGTCGCACCTTAGGTGCCGACCAGCAAAATCAATTTCAAACTTCTAAACGATTCCCATTCGATCTCCAACCCTTAGCCCGACCTGGAGACATAAAATTGACCTCTTTGACAACACTTTTGATGACTTTAATATATCAATCAATCCTTTAATCCTTTACGACATAAATAAATCATTGAATCACCCGAAAGCATGAAATCAATGATCAACCAATTAATTAACCCAACCCAAACCCTTATGGCCTGGATTAAGACTATTATAAGACTCCAACATTCAGATCTCAAATGGTAAATACTCATATTACCTGTAGATCGCTATAGGGAAGCAAAATACTAGACCAAACTCTCTCGAATCACACGTTGGAAGACTTTTTGGTTTGCAATTGATGAAGGGATGATATGGGGCTGCTAGGGTTTGTTTAGGGAATGAATAATTTGTAATCGACAACCTCAAGACACCCCCTAACTCCTTAAACCCGTTTTTAAGTTTGAGCACTTGGCAATTTTGACCCCTAAAGTAACTAATGCCTTCATTATACCTCTAAATGACCCGTTATCATATACCTAACATATAAGGACCTTTTTCTACTACAAATGAGGCACAATAATCATTTTATAACACAATTTTCAGTCAACGATAAATTTGCAACTTTCAACTTAGCATATATATCGATTTATCGAAATAAATCAATAAATGACCGACAACCACGAAGTGAGCAACGATTTAACTATTTCAACTTTTTGGGCAATTAATGTTTATAAAACATTTAATTTATAATAAAATTCAACTAAATCAACTAATGGGTCGTCTAAATACTAACGGAGTTAAGAGTCAACTAATAGGTCAACTAACGGAGTTAACGGTCAACTAATAGTCAAATATCGAAAAATGATTAGGATGTTACACATACATGGACACCCAAGTATATAGATGTATATACTTGATGATTTTGAGATGCCATGATGGTCGGGTCGACGACATCATGAGTATCGTTGCACTGATGAAACAGACATGGACACCCGAGTATATAGACATATATATCTCGATGATTTTGAGATGCCACGTCGGTCATGGTGATGACATGTGAGTATCGTTGCATTGTTGACCTGATAGTCATACTTATGATACACATTATGACTTGGTCATGCATACGACACATATCTTGATATTGACATCACTTGTGCTCATTTATTACAAGTATTTACTTTACCTCGTGTAATCTTGTTATGATTGATATTGTGACTATTGACGATGGTTCCTTGTGAACCATTACTACGAACTCACCAACCTCGTGTTGACTTGTTTAGTACACTTTTCAGGTAATCAGGTTAACCAGGGACGTGAAGTATGATTGATTGCTTGCTTGAACCGGGGCATTGGACTTACATGGATCAAGGATTCATTTGCCCTACTTTTGCATTATGTTTAGGATCGATAGCCATCTCTTGATGATTATTTTGTAAACTTTGATGGTTACTTGCTCCTTATGCATTTTGTACTTGAATTATTTTATTTATGGATTCACCAGATCTTTTATTTTCATTTAGTTCATCTTCTACATTAATTCGACCTTGTGCTATATATTTTCCGTAATATTTTGAGCCCTATCTCGGGGTGTTACATAATGCTGGCCCATGCGTGGTTGTAGTGAATTAGGCAGTTTGACCTAGACTACGGCTTAAGTTAAAAATCTTCATATAGCATGCATGGTTAGGAATTTTGTGTGCAACGTGAATTATGTGAAGCCTAAAAGGAATACATTGTGAGTTCGTAAACAAGACCATTTATGTGATGAACGTGTGACGAGTACAATGTGGTCAACTTATGCATTGATTTGAACTTGATTGTGGTTGAGATGGATTGTTGTTATTGATTAGTGATAGTTTGATGATTTAGGGCAAAATGAAGTTATGGCATTAACGTGGTATAACATTGTGGCAACCCTAAAATAGCCTGATCAACTATTTTATGGTTACCTAGTGTTATAAGCAAGTTAATGACATCACGGATTGCACATGCTTGATTTAGGGTATAATAGGAAACCGATATGCTTAATGGGAGTTGATTGGGTGGAGGGAAAGCCGATGGTATCACCTGTATACAAACCCGGTCAATAACTAGAGAGCATATCGGATTCGGATTATACTTTGAACCACTTGTTTTAGTTGCTTGGATTGAGTGATGTGTTGAACACGAGTACTTGGATTAATGATAAACGATTGTAGTGAACTTGGCATGATGGTATGATAAATAACAATCCCCTTAGAACTCTAGCACTTTTGCCTTAGCATTATGATATGAATTATGTATGTTGCATCGATATGAGAGCATTGACTACTTGTGTGACTAACATGTGAGCATTTTGAGACTAACTTTCGGGTCAACGTGTTGCTTGTTTTATAGAAATGGTGAGACCAACACAAGCCGGAACTAACTATAGGGAAAACTCTCAAGAGCCACAACCGGAAGCTCAAGAAGGTAGAGGTGGAGGCCGGGGTGGTAGAGGCCGAAGTGGAGGTAGAGGTAGAGGTAGGGGTCGTGGTGAGGCTCCCGAGCCAAACTTGGCGGAGGTGATCGCACAAGCGGTCACAAATATCATGCAAACTACTGTTTCCCAAGTCACGACAACTCTTGGAGGAAATAATGGGGCACAACCTAATGTGCCACAAAACGATGAAGTCCCGACGAATGTGAACAATGAAAGGGCTCAACCGGTGATTGTGGAGGAGGAAAAGGCACCGGCGGTGCAAGATAACTATGTCCCCATGTTTAATCAACATGGAGTGTACCACCAAGGGTGTTTGTTTAAAGATTTTAAGAATTGTGGGGCACCGGAATTTGATGGTAAGGGTGGTCCCACGGATTGTATAAGATGGTTTGAGAGAATTGAGGCGGTGATCGAGAGAAGTCATTGCACATATGATGACCGGATTACTTATGCATCTGGTATGTTTAAAGATGATGCCTTGAGTTGGGGGAACCGAGAGATAACCTTGGGTCGGACCTATAGCTTGTCATGGGCCCATTTCAAGAACATGGTGAAGGAGAAGTTTTGCCCACCCTATGAACTACAAAATCTAACCATAGAGTTTGTCCATCTTAAAATGGACGGGGCCGATTACAAGGGCTATATTAGACGATTTCAAGATTTGTCTACCCTTATTCCTCATCTAATGAATCCCGAGTCCCGGGCCATTGATAAATTTGTTTTGGGCTTGACTCCACAAGTCCGTTCTCTTGTCAACTCGGTCATGCCTACTTCTTTGGCCGAGGCTATTAACCTTTCTGGTAGTGTGACCGAGGATCTTTTGAGGAGTGGAGTGTTAAGCAAGTCATCAAAGAGAAAAGAAGTGGCGGAGTCAAGTTGTAACATCCACGGCTTTTGACCCGTTGACTTTTTGTACAATTTGACTAACAATTTAGTTAGTAATATATTGGATGTCATTTTTGGAGGTCATTGTGCGTGCATGTGTCTATTTGAGGTCATTTGGTCATTTTAGTTATTCATACGATGACATACGATATTTAATAGACTTTTACCCCTTTGTGTGGTATCTGTAAGGTGGTAGCTAGCTAGTGATATTGGTGATATTGTAAGATTATGTGTATGTGTGTGTGCTAGTGACCCAATCCCCATCCCCACCTCTCATTTCCCTTATCTACTTTCTCACACACACACCCTTTTTCTCTTTCCCTCTTTGTGTAACAACCCTCAAAATCCGACTAGGACAATCCACTTGGACTTATCTAGACATCTTCTAGCCATTTAAGGCATAGTGATAATTGCCCTCTAGTTCAATGAGATACCATAGATGACTAGCTATCTTAGACTTGCCATAAACAATAACTATAATCATTCAAGACAATCTCAAGCTATAAATTAGTTCTAACTGAACTTGATGAAATGTCAATGAACCAAAAAAAAACTTTATTTCGAGAATTAAGTTATAAAAATATTTGTACAAGACTCACAAGTTGTGACAACAATAAAAAAATCTCATAAATATCCAAGAATTTAAACACCAAGCTAATTAAAGTATATATGAACATAAGGATATAATGACCATCTTGAAATTTATTTATAAACCTTATGTGTATATAATAGTAAGCTTGAATAATAATAAGTACATACATATGTAACTAAAATAAATACAAGTTGTAAGGAATAAGTAATAGATAAACTCAAAGCACAAAATATGTACATACATATATACACATACGGTATATAGACACATATAAATATATATAAATAGAACACAATTGCCTTGGAAACACTAATAACTAGCTATTAACTATACATACATGAACCTATACTAGTTGTACATATACATACATGATGCAAGACTAAAACAAAATACCCTTTTAAATTTGAAACTCAAATTTTCGGCCCCAACAAGGAACCAACATCCAACCACACTTGACCAATTATCTTATAACTAGTATCTTATACTACAACTCCCCATACCAACACTTTACTCCACACCCTACCTATTCTCTCATGCATGCCTCTTTTCTCTCATTTCTCTCACCATTTCACACACTCCACTATGTTTTTCTCTCAAAGATTTTCTGCACATTTCTTCTTCCTTTTTCGGTTAAAACAAGAGAGAAAAGGAGACCCAAAAGCTAATGTAATAAACTATAATAATAAGGGTTCAAGCTAGATCGTTCAAGGGTGTGTTGAAGCAAGATAGGGAGCTCATTTTGGTGCATCTTGGTCGAAATTTTCTGCCCAAAACAGCCGTGAATCACAGCCCCTTCCAACCATTTTCGTGACCCAAAAAAGTTGTTAACAACATCCCTTCACTTAATAAATCTTTAGTTAATCTTGTTCTTTCAAAACCCAAATGTTTTCTTCATCTTTTATTATCATTTTCTTCTTGATTTAAACTCAATGAGGGCAAGGTTGATAGATCCTTATCTCACATGTTCATGCATGTAAAGATCTAGAGAAAGGATTCAACACAAACAAGACCCAAGAGTTAGTAGTTGTAAGATTTGTTGCTAAATGGGTTTAAGGATTTGATTAAATCTGATTTTTAATGAATATTATGAGATTATAATCTGTGATTTTTCAATAAAAAGGAGTTTTCAAAAAGGATATAAAAGTTTATAGCTTGTTTGTATGTGTAATGGTTAGATCTAAACATGCATGCTTAGATTTGCACTAGTTTTGATTGATTTTGATTTTGGAAGTTGAGATGGATTATTGATGATTTTGAATCTGCTATAATCAGTACATTTGATGTTAAAGTCATACAAAAATAACCAACAAATATGTTAGTGGTAATTTAGAGTGCAAAGTAAGCAAACCAAGCCATTGGTTGGTTGTTTGGACCAAAATACAATCTGACAGAATCACAGTTTTCACTTTGGACGGATAAACTGAGCATGTGACGACCGATTCAGGGAAAGTTGTCAAAACAAAAGTTGTAGATAAACGAGTTAAAGTTAACCTCCAACTGGAATCACCCTAAAATACTGAACAAAACAAAAGATATGATTTTTCTACTAAAACTGGTCAAAACTGCATTTTTGTCTGAATATTTTATCAACTTTAACAATTTTTATCTCCTAATCCATAAGGTTCCAGGAGGCCATACTTGGTGGAAAGTAATTCCAATGTGTCCTAAACTTAAAATAAAATCATGGAATTTTTATTAATAGCAAAACCCAAAGAACTTTTATAAAACTTTCGAGTATGCAAAACAGTGACTGTTTTGACCACTTCCACTTGGAAAAATATTTAGAGGTAGTAAACATTCTTTATAAATTAAGCCGAAATTCACAAAATAAGTGGACACATATAGGTTATTGTATAAAAATCAGGAGGGTCCAAATAATTCGGTTTAACCCCAAAACAGTAGCCAACATTTCACAAAAGTGTGAAGTAAAAACAGAAAATTCTGAAGTAAACCAATAATTTGTGTAATGGGCTAAAAGATACACTAAGGACCATAATGGGCTAACCCGGCCCAAATAATAAACCCATTTGAACCATAGTAGGCCCACTGGGCCTAATAAACCATGTAGCCCAATAACCAATATAACCCATTAAGCACATAACCCAAATAAGGTTAAGCCCAATAACTAAATTAAGCCCAAGTCACTTAAAAACCCATAACACCTAAGCGAAGTTCATAAACCCGAATAATCATAAGACATATTGAGGAATATGTGAGTAGAAGATAAGCGAAATCAAAGTAACACAAAAGATAATTAAGTGGAATGGACATAAGTAATTACGTTAACCAAACTATAAATTGATATCACAAATACTAATTCGTGCTAAAATTTTGTTTGTATTATACTTCTGAGTTTGAACCCCATTTTGTGTGTGAAAGAAAACTACAGAGAGTGTATTATATGTGAGTGATTTTTACAAGAGATTTAGAGAAAGGCAGAAAGAAAAGAAACAATTCTTGTGTGTGTGTTAAAACCGTGTGAAAGAAAGAGAGAGAGTTGTAAGTGAAAGAGAGAAAGTAAAGGAAAACCGTGTATTGAATAGAGTGTATCTTCTCTTTGGAAGTATAACGTGTTGCTTTGTATTACTCAAACCGTGTACGCGTGGTCTGTAGCTGTCAAAAGTGTTTCACGCGTGTTCTTGTAAAAGTAATTTTGAAGTTCACGCAAGCTGACAAAAGAGATGTGATAACGTGTGCGTTTGGTACTTTATTGAATTGGTTCACACATTTTCTCATTGACTTCTTTTGAGATGTCAGATTTAATGTGCCTAAGTTTCCTTCACGTGATTCCTTTTGCTTGAATTTTTTCAAATTAGTGGTCAACATTATTCTTTTGTTGTTGAATTTGAGCTGTGAACTTTACCACGTAATTTTTTTTTCTCAAATTGAATTGTCACTTTGTTTTCAATCTAGTTTTTTTTAATTCAATAGCAAGTTCGTTTATTTCATAGTGCTGTCAAAGTGTGAATTGATTTTTTTAATCTGTCCGTTAGCGTGTTTCGGTGAATAAAAGAAACAAAAGCATGGCTTGAGTGTGTCAGTGAACTATCAAGATTCCTTCACGTGATTGAGGTGTACGTTTGGTACTTTATTAAATTGTTTCACGCGTTTTTGGTCAAAATTTTTTTTGTGTATGAGCTAGTCAAGTTCACTTGATAAAGTGTCAAATGGAATAAAGTAAAA
>CM067167.1:272876118-272893618 GCA_034093135.1 Erigeron breviscapus
CTATCCAATTCTTTTTTGTTCATGGTATACTTATTTTCTGCCTCACATGTATTAGTGTGTTGTGTGTTTTTTTTTTATCACAGCAACAAGATGTGGTGTCATACATCAATGATGCAGTGAAATCTAAGAATGAGCTTTCTACTTTCCGTAAAACTAATATCGGGGAAGATGGAAAGGGGACTTCATATTGGTAAGATCTAATATTGTTTTTGGGTCATGGGCAGGTTGGATGGCAATGAAATTATTGGTCTGAGATTGTACAAGGAAGTCAATACTTTCCTGAAAAAAGGGTCATCAACAACTATCAATTGTCAGTTGGAAACACTTGCAACTAACTTAGAGGAGTTCCAGAAAGTTGTGGTAAGTTGGTATCTGAGGTGGGATATTGATCAGTTCAATCATGTATGTGTTAGGTGGGTTATATCTCATTTCTAATGGTTAAAATAGATTAAAAAACTACAAAGGAAGTGGATCAAATGGGTTGATAGTTGGCCAAAGTACATTTTAAATACATCAAACCTCCTGAATCGTTATTTTTAAATAATAATTTCATTACATTAGTATATTCTTTGTACGAAAAGTGGTGCATGTCTACCCAATCTGACCCAAACAGTCTCAACATGCCATATTGCCACCCCTAATCATTGATCAGTTCAGAGTTGTGAGATAGAGGCATAGGCATTTTGTTGCTCTTATATTTGTGGTAATTGCAGGATGACTTCTCATCCAGTAAATCAAAACTGGAAGTTGCTGTTAGTGCTGTTATTGTAACTGAAGCCATTCCTGTTCTTCAAAAAGCTTTAAAGGTTTGTTCTTGTCTTCTTTTGCTAAATGCACGTGTACAATAAGGATCATGTGTCTGATCCCAACTTGCGGTGTTTCTTACAGAAGCAACAAAGAGCATTGCAAAAGAAAAAGAACGAAGAGAGGATCATGAATAATTTCTGTAGATCTGGAATCACGCGCGCCTGTCGCACCCGTACACCTATCAGTTACACATTTGGTATTGACATAATTCATTATGCAGCATAATGATTGACATGAAACACTGCATGAATTACATGTTATCGTAGGGTCATGCTATCTATAAAAACAAATTGTACAAGTTATATAGTAGAGACAGAAAAGTTGCCAGTGATTTTTATGTGGCAGGGGCGGACATTCGGTCATTCGCGCTATAGGTTGCTTAAAATGTACATTTAGTATACAAACTTGCATATATGGTATAAAGATTCGGTGACTGTTTAAATCAAGTTTTAGTATTTGAGTATTTTCATCTAAGTTACAATAGGTAATAACTGACGGTCATATCTTGTGAACTTATAGTGCTTGAATGAGAGTATTACATGATCACGTTAAATTATCTAAATAATAGAAGTTAAATAGTAGAAAGGAAAATTTATACGAGTCACAAGCTGGGACTTGTCTCTTGAAGTTTCATATACTGGCTATTAAATGCTTCTGTGTCATTTACTCTGATGTCTGTCGTAAAGATTGATGTATGATAACTTGACTTTCTAAATAATGGCTGCCATAAGAACTTTTTTTAGCCTTTTGAAACTATCATAAGCACCTTTGAACTTGTCATCATCTTACAGGATGTTTGGTTGAAGTTATCTAAACAATCAATAACTACAAGTACCGTGGTCTTAGTAATGATGTGCGTGTAATACACCTTCAAAGGGAGTTTGATCTTTGACTTGCTCTTTCAATGCAGTTCGAGTAGATCAGTTCTTGAGTGTAATAATTAGAGTTGATAATGCCTTGAGAGCATGCAAGTTTTTTTTGCAGGGCCCAGCAAAATGATAGTATATTACATGCAAATATTTTGTTATGTTGGCCTGTTTCTATTAATGTGTCATACAACAGATTTTTTGCGGTTTATAAAATTTTGGAGATATTCTATGCACATGAATTGGCTAAAATGGTTTCACTTGTGTGGTCATTAACATGCTGCATTTTTTCCTGCGTATATTTCTTTGACCATGCTGTATGGCCTATGCCAGATAAACGAAAAAAGGAATCATTTTAACAGGTTATCAGTGGGCTTATGTATAACTATGAAAAAAAACATACACTACAATCCATAATTTGAAGCATAAGTTCTTTTGCAATGTTTAGATATTAATAACGACAGGTCATATGATGTTTTAATACTCTTTCCTTGTTAATGTGAGATTGTTCTTATTACATTAACTTTTGCAGATGAATATGACAAAGCCATAGATGAGGCATTACGAGAAACCAAGTAAGTTGTTATTTCACCACTGGCTGTTCCTAATGATATAATCCGTCTATCAACCATGTAGAGGCTTGCAATTCATTAAATCATTGGCATTTTCTGAAACACTTTATGAATTTTACTATTGTTATGCATCAGTTGCATCTTTTGATATTTGTTACATCACTCATGTTATGCATTTTGAATCTTAGATAGTATCCCTTTTGAAAAGGGTGACATGTCATTCATATCATCCAGCCAGCATTAAATGCTACAGTTTTCACTAATAGAACTACTTGCCATTCGTCGTTATTATCTGCCACTACCGACCAGTGTTGCAAATATCGGCCATCTCGACCGATATAGATATATCGGATGTCGGCCCTCCACTGATACGAAAAATGAGTTATCGGGTCCAATTATCGCTTTGGTCAAATTTCGGTCAATATCGGAACTTATCGGCCAATATCGGTCAAAAAAAAAAGTTGACTTTTAAAAAAAAAATTAAAATGGGTTAAATTAAAATTTTAGGGTTTCTGGCTTCTATTCTCATTCACTGCTTTCAGACTCTCACACACCTAACCCCCACCTCGCTATTCTCCACCCCCGGCCTCCCAGTCTGTGATTTCCGGCGATTCCAGTCACCGGCGGATCCACCGCCGGCCAATCCACCTCCGGCGACAACTATTCATGCTCCAGTAAGTTTCTTACTTTCTTTTTCTTTTTTTTTGTAGTTAATTATTAATTAATTCTTTATTATTTGAGTTCATCTTCAACAATTCTTTATTTCGAGTTGTAATTAGTTAATTACTTTCTTTATCATATACTTTCTTTAATTTCAAGTAATTCTTCCTTTGTTCAGATTATCACTTTTGTTTCTGTTTGTTGCTGCTTCTGTTTGTTGCATTCTGACCTGAAGATAGCAGCAAGATTCAAAGGTATGTAAACTAAACTTATGCTTTTATGTTTTCAATTTGCATTACAAATTGTATATATTGTTAGTATATATATAAATTTTAGATAAATTCCTTTACAATTTAGGGTACCCGATATATCCCCGATATATCCTACTTATCACTTATCGGGGGTCGACCGATAATAAACCGATAACCGATATTTACAACCTTGCTACCGACACAATGTGTGTGTGTGTGTATATATATATATCAGGCTGCAAGACGAGTGGGTCCTGTGAGTTGGGTATGAAGTTTTCTGGGTACAGGGTGAAATGGGTATAGTTTTGTACTTTTGTTGGCTCGACCATTTTCCTCTTTTGGCTAAGGTTTTTGATTTGATCTGTTATGAATGAAATTTACCCATCTATAAGTACAAGAAGCTCTAATAGGTACACTGCTAAAGAAGTACTCTCACATACTTCTCTAAAACGTGTTTCAGGAAGATGAAAACCAGCGACAAACAGAAGAGTGAGAAAAAAGAAATTGTAGAAGGTGAGGATCCGAAACAAGATCAACCTACAAATGGCGAGTCCTCCGAATCCGATTATGAAAGCCATAAGTTTGAAATCGTAGATGATTCTGAGGATGGTGGTGAAGAATCAGATAAAAATGATGCCAATCATAGCAGCAAATATGGGTCAGTTCTTAATTATTAAAATTAATCTATCACAAAACATATGTTGCAGCCATTTTAAAATTTGAATAAAACCAGTTAGGAGTTTGTATGCATCAAGACTAGAGTCTCAGCCACTTTAAACCGTTTAATCTGTCTAAAACTTTAGACTCATGAGAGGAAACACAACCCAAATGGACTTATTCATAAGTAACTGGGTGGGTTGAGATTACACCCTATGATAAATATACTACCAAAGCAGTACTTATGCATATTTCTTTGATTTGTACTTCAGAAGGATGCAAACCAGAGATGAACAAAGGAGTAAGAGAAAGGAAAATGTAGCAAATGAGGACTCCGAGCAAGACAACTGAATCTGAATATCTCTGATGAAGAACAAGATGAAACTGATGATGATTACAAAGATAACTCAAACAATGGTATTATGGAAAATGGCAGCTTTGCTAAGAAGACAATGAAAAGTAAGAAACTAACCGTGGATGATGACCATTCGTTTTATCAGATTGAAAACTTTGGTACAAAGAAGAGATTAGGGCAAAGGCCTAGCCGTAATGCAGCTCTTATGTCTGCCATTGTCCCAGATTCATAGGATGATATTTCTTCAGAAAATAGCGATAGGTAAACGATGGGGATGGTATGTACAGGTTGTATTTTATTTCGTAATCGAAAAATTAAGATGGTTTTTTGCAGAAAGAAATATGGTTTAGCAACTTGGTGTCAAGGGAAAGATTACCAGATAGGTAGATTGACCGTTGGATTTTGGTCAGGTAGACATATCCGATCTTTTTGGTCTGTTTAGTTGGTGCAATGATGATTATGTATTACAAGGACGAAACGGTTGTATCTTTCTGAAAGTATATGGAGTTATTTTGGCTGAAATGGGGTTTCTTTAAAATGCATTTGTTGTGGAAGTAACTTTTATTTAACCGGTGAAGAAATGTGTTAGATATGTGGCTATTGGCTTACTACTTACTAGTATTTGTTGGCTTCATGTGCTATTTAAAAGCAAATGTATCAAATATCGTTGCAAGAAAAAGAAAATACACACACATAAAAAGTCACTAAAAGATGCCTATTGCATTTAAAAAAGATGATGTGACTATATAATTGACGATGTTTAAAACTTTAAATCTCGAAGGGATAAGTGTAATGAATTTATACAGCGTAGTAGTACTGATATATATGGATATAGGATCATACTTTTCCTACTTCATAGTTCATAGCATTATGTTTGTATTTTTTTTTAAAAAATGAAACAATTTATTTCTCACAATGTATCGGTAGATAAATACATTTGACAAAAAAAAAATGTGTTTGGATAATGTCAGTGACATTTTGCTGTCGATTTTCACATTCAATATCTTACTCGACTTAAGTGGTGCCTATGAAGTATGAAGCACGTAATTTTTTCTGACAGTGTATATTTTAGTGTCATTGTGATCCAAAAAACTTATAATATATAAAAGACAATTGTTTTGTTCTTATTGGGTATCGTGAATTCAATCAACAATCTGCTGGGCAGCGACCAGTTTGAACTTGTGCTACAGATACCCCACAATGAAATACAATTTGGCTCCAAACATCATCTCCTAAATTTCCACAATTTAAATAGCATTGAGAAGTACAAAATTTTTTAGAAAACCTCAAATTTGCCACTTCTTTCCAACAGAAACATACAAATAAGTTGCAAGCAAATAACAACCCGTTAATGCTACAAATAAGGCATGAAATACACTACTGGAAATAAATACACATGTGGCATGATGTTTTCTTGGCAGTATACAAGCCTTCACTTTCACTTTCACTCCTTGTAATCTTGTATGATCATTATTTCGCGGGCCTTGGGCCTTGACAGAATCTGATTGGGCTTAATCGTTCTGGGCTGCCACATATAACATAACCACTTTTATATATATATATTTTTTATAAAGAACAAAAATAAACTAATAATCTAGTTTTATATTTATTTAATTTTTTAATCAAATAAAAATGTACTCTATATTTTTGGGTGGGCAACACGTAGTGTTGACTCAAAATTACCACAGCAAATACATCTCTAAATACTATGGTTTTCTCTGTACTAGATATTTACCACTTATTTTGGCGGCAAAACACTGCATGGTTTCCCTCCAAAAGTTGTCTCTATATCTTATCTATATATATATAATTTATTCCTTTTTGTTAGATATTGCTATTGGGAAAACTTCTTTTTATTCAGTTCTTTTCTTTGCACCATCTATATCATAATAGATGTCTTTGTTAATATGTGTATGCTTTAATTGAATCTTAACTGCTAAAGCACACCTACTATCCAAATCCAAACACTTCAATCTACATTTCAACTTTCGGAAAACACAATAAGCTAACAGCTATAAACACCCGATTACAATTCTGCTAAAAGGCATAACCCGAAACATTAACTTAAGTAAAAATAAAGGAAAGCAACAACAATCTGCTATTCAATGGCAGATTATAACCAATACCAACAAGAATAACGAAAAAGTTGTATTATATGATTGATAATTAAAAGGGTTTTGATACATAATAGTAAAATGAACAAAGAGGACAATCTAATATCCAATTACAGATGAATGATATAAATGAGATAAAAAACGGATGAGTGGAAAGAGTGGTAGACAGCAGCAGTTCATTAAGGGCTACATTGTTATGTTGTTGTTTTTGTGTTCTTCCTCTTCTTTTCTTTTAATATAGAGCGGATATGAACGTTACAAAGGATCCAAGGCTGACGGATGTCTATCTCTGTTATTCAGACCCTTCGTCTTTAAGAAAACAACCCTTCAACCCCTTCAACTGATTATATAGAATAAGATACCATGTAAGCTTTGAAATAAAAACTAAAGTTAAGATTGAAGAGACAATGACTTCTCAACAGCCCCACAATCTTAGCGATGGATAACTCGAAGAATATTCTTACCAGAAAGGCAAACACAATCAAAACTGTGACCCACCTCGGGAATTAGGCAGGACGAGACAAGAAGATTAAGGCATATATGAAGTGGGATCTTTGAAAAAACAAAACAATAGAGAATTGGTTTATAAAAGCCGGAACATTTAGTCACACCGAAGGTCTTTCACCCCAAGTGCACTAAATGTGGGCAGCCGGGATGTTAGTCACACCAAAGGTCTTTCACCCCAAGCGCACTAATACGGGCTAAACCAAATAACAATGATGTAACATATAAACTGCTACTCAAAGTATAGAATATCAAAAAAACTTTGATGAACCCATCAGCTCTTAACCTTACCAATCATTCTCACTCTACCGTGCTTTCAATCACCCAAAAGTCAAGTAGATTTTTAAAAGCACATATCTATTAGACTATTTCTCCATAATTTCACAAGAATTCTGAGATATATACTACACCCAAGACGACCAGTAGAACTTTTAGGCTCTGTCCCTTTTTAAATTTAGCCAAGTCAATTTCAAATACATCATCAAAGCTCAACAAGCTTTTTTCTTCATTGCATGTGACTCATATCCTTTTAATACTATTAAGCTCAAACCAGAAAAGATCTTTGGGCCTAAAACAATTCATAATTTCCATGTCTCTTATAACACTAAATTCTAAAAAGAGATCCACAAACTCAGGTATCAACCATCAATCTCATGGCAACTCTAATGAACCTAATTACTTTCCCTTTAATCTCGGTTCTAACAGCCCGAATCAGACATAAACCAGAACCATTTCTAACGCACTAACAGTGGCAAACGCTCGAGAATTAAGCAAACAACTCCTCTGTGCCTTAAGGAACCCAATAGAAGACTGTATAAGCAAAGCGTTTCTAAAAGAATAAGCAATATCGACACGAACCAGAAGAGTCATCATAATCAAGCATCATGAACAGCTATAAACCAGCTACAACCACCACCTTATGCACATGTAGAAACATAAAACACGACAATAAGAATATGTGAATTATGAGCACAACTAACCCGGAGTGTGACACAAACAGCCAACCAATTGAAAGCGAACAGAGTAACAAGCAAGATAAAGAAAAAGGTTTTAAGAAGATTTAAAAGTATATAAAAAAACTTGAGACTCAAGAATAAAAAAGACCTCCTCTTTTTATATCTAGAAATTACCCAAACCCTTTTATAGAAATGACTCACTCTTTTCCACTCATATGTAAATTAAACAACCACAGACACTTCAATATACTCAAAATTCCCCCCTTCAATCTTGTTGTAAGTTACCAAAAAAAAGCATAAAGATATAATCAGAATACCAACAAAGGATTGAAGGTCAAATGAGAATCAACAAGATTGAAAAGCCACATCAAAAATAGAAAACAGTTGGAGAGATAGAAAACTTCCCTGATTATCAACTGCTGGACTGAAGTCATAAGGGCAAAAGAACAACCCAGAACATGTCATCATCATTAACAGAATACCTTCAAATCAATGTCAATGAGGAGATAACCTTTTGAAAAACAAGAATAATATCTCGCAAGACAACATATATAATCAGAATAAAAGTGTTTGGAACAACATCAGACATATACCAAACAACCAGAAGTGAGAGGAATATAAAGACTAATCCAACTTAACCAAAAACTTTTACAATTTCACAAGTAAGGCAAACAACTAACATGCAAAGAACATAAAGACTAATTTGAGTTAAGGGAAACTTTTATGACCTCATCACGAAAAAGGGTAATTTTAACCCAAACTAAACAACCAACACCTTGCAAACATAATGTAAAGATAAAACAACCAACGGTTTTTCTTATAAGTAAAAAAACCACCTTACTGAATGTGAACTTTGTATCCACACCCAAATAAGAAAAAAACCCCAATCATTGTTTGCAGCAATCTGCACTACAGTCTCATGGTCAGAACATATATCATTCACCAACCAATACAAGGTAAAAAATCCTAAACAACCATCATACAACCACAATCCAAACAGCAAGGGCCACACAAATCAACAAGATAAATAAGAGGGGCCGTCATGAAGATTAAGAATGCCCAAGACAGATAAAAGGGGCTGCCATAATCGGCTAAGAATGCCCATAACACATAAGAGGGGCTGCCAGGCTAAAAATGCCCAAAACACATAAAGAGGAGCTGCCATAAAAGGCTAAGAATGCCCAGAAACAACCAATTAGCAAACAAATCACAAAAAGACAACACATAAGGATCATAAGACAATTAGTGAAAAAAGGAAGGTGAAATGAATAGGTGAGGAAAGGTAATAAGAATATGGTTAAATGTTTGTGACAAAAAATGGTGAAATGAAATGTTTTGAAGGTTAAAGGTGATAAGGTGAAAAAAAAAAACTTAAGGGTTAAAGTTTAAGGTTAAAGGTTTGTAAGAAAAAGAAGGTGATAAGGTGGATGGCAAAAGGTTACTTTTGTGTCCATATCTTTGTTTAAATAATTTGTTTGGTTTGATTAGGTATAGTTGAATATTGTGGGGTATAATGGGGTATTAAATTTAAAGGTGAAGTGGTAAGGGAAAAAAGAAGAAGGTGAAATTACAAAGGGTTAAAGTTTAAGGTTAAAGAATGGTAAGAAAAAGAAGGTGATAAGGTGAAAAAAAAAGTTAAGGGTTAAAGGTTAAGGTTAAAGATATTGTAAAAAAAAAGGTGATAAGGTGATAAAAGAAAAAAAAAAAAAAAAACATAAAAGCTAAAAAAAACACATATTGGAAAAAAAAAAAAAAAAAAAAAAAAAAAAAAAAAAAAAAAAAAAAAAAAAAAAAAAAAAAAAAAAAAAAAAAAAAAAAAAAAAAAAATTATCGTGAAGAATAAAAAAAAAAAAAAAAAAAAAAAAAAAAAAAAAAAAAAAAAAAAAAAAAAAAAAAAAAAAAAAAAAAAAAAAAAAAGATAATCAAATTTCCTTTTAGATTCAACATGTTTAAAGAAACACACAAAAGATAAGGAAGCACACTTTCAAATATTGAATGCAAACTCCAAGAACTGAACCATCTAGCAACAAGCATAAGAAAGCAATGTTGACTAGCAAATAATCTTTCCACCGAGCATATATACTGAAATTTGCTGCTAGACTGATCAAAAACTGAGTTGAGTAACTACTAGTAACAAAACATCATGCATATGAACATGTACCGAACTTAATATATATATATATATATATATAATATATATATATATATATATATATATATATATATATATCATACATATATTATATATTCACAGCAACACCTTTAATTACTGGGGTTAATGAAAATACTAGCATACGAACTCAATTTCCAACATAACCAAATAAATCTAGCATTCATATTTCTGAGTAATAGACACTAAGCAAGAGACAAGATAATATGTCCAGTACAGAGAAAAAGATAGTCAAGTAAACAGCTCCGGCAAACTGAATAACATTAAAAACAATCAATCAATAAGGACAGAGCCACCTAAATGAATAAACCGTTCTATACTAGGACCGAGCTAAATAATTAAAGATTATGCAATTCTCAAAACAAACCAGTGCCTTCCGAATAGGTATGCAGACCTAGGAACCACATTCTGATACATATAGTTCAAAACAATAACAAGCGAGCCATATATAGATCGATACAAGACAAAGGCAATACACAAGAATTACATCATGAAGTAACAGTAAACAAAAGAACTAGAGAGTTCCTTGTCTATAGGCCAAGTATTCAAGCAACGGGCAGTTTACCCTTGTCCGACACAAGAGCTCGTTGATAAAGGAACTTGCTACAGAGTCAAGGCGAGAAGAGAAATCCTTACAGTGGGGACCTTAGTATGCATACAAATATACATAATATATACATACATATACACATATATATTATACGAGTACAAAAAAAAAGAGAGAGATAAGTGTGAGTACTAACTTGTTTCCACCTTTCTCACTAACTTGATTACCAAACTGAATATGGCGGCCGGCAAAGATTCCACGGTGGGCCCTACCCATAACCACCTTACTATCCGGCAAACATTTTTTCAGTGATTCTTTAACTCCTGGATCCAAATTCTTTTCACCCCCAATATTTTTCATAATCTTTTTCACCATTTCCTTTGATCTGAATGCCATTTTTGTGATTTTAATTTCTGGGTTTTTGTTGGTTTATGATAAAGTTTTGATCTTTATGTCAAAGTGAGTGTTTGGATAAAAGATTAAGCTGATTGAAATGTTTCATTTGGGGGTTTAGGGTTTTCTTGAATGTTAAAGATTTTATTTTATTTTACATCTTGTTATATAGATATTTAGAATCGTCCCTGTCGTGGTACCCAACTTGCAGGTTTCATCCCTACCTTTCATAAATTACAGTTTTAGTCCAAAATAGTTTCCTCCGTCAACAGTTTTAGTCCCTCCCTTAAACGGCCGTTTAAAACCATGACACGTGATCCGCACGTGATGGTTAGTTTCGTAATTTGGCTGCATAATACCCAATAAATATCCCGACCTACCAACAAAACCCTTATTTTCACTCTCTCTCTTACCTCTCTCTTACTTTCTCTCACTTTTCTCCCTCATCTGTTCTTGAAATACGATCTAGGTCACGAAAAATGGTCCATTGTAGCTGTGGTTCGATTGCTGTGATTCGAACATCTTGGACACCACGAAACCCTGGAAGGAGGTTTTACAGTTGCCCTAAAAGGGATTCGCGTTGTACTAGTTTTATTGGGTGGTATGATCCAGTTATGTGTGATCGATCTATGGACATTATTCCAGGGCTGTTAAGGGCTAAGAATGCACTAGAGAACGAAGTAAGAATGAAGAATCAAGAAAATAATCGATTAAGGAAGTATCTTTTTTTGTCAATGGTGGTTGTGTTTCTGCTGTTATATCTACTTATTAATGGATAAGTTCATGTAATTTTAAAGTTCATGTAATTGTAATTGTAGTATTCAAGTTTATTGAAATGTAGCAGAAGTTGTTTATGTAATTGTTTATGGAAATGGAGAAAATGTTTTGTCTGTAGCAGAAAATTGTTAATTTTGCAAGTGTTTTGACTATATAAAGTCAAATTACCAAAAAATGGTTACAAATAAGATACATAACACTGCCTAAATTGAAAGATAATTGACATCAAGAAATTGAAAGATATCTCATAACCAAATTGACATCAAAAGCATTATCCATATATCAAACATTGTTTGATAAAGCATACATAAACATCCATCCTAATATTACAGTAATCCAAGTTTACTAAAACATCCAAATTGTCAAATTGACACACTGCCAATTGACAACAAAAGCATACATAAACATCCTAATATTACACAAACCGTCCTAGTTTACTTTTTCTTCTTGGATGGAGCTTTGAATGGAGCTCTGAATGCTTGATCTGGAGACAATCTAGCAGCCATCCTTTTTGTGAATCTAGGGGGGGAATTAACATTACTGTGACTTTCGCTTGTTTGACCCTGACTTGGTTGAGCATGAGCTTCAGTTGGTTGACTTTGAGATGGTTGACTCTGCCTTGTAACCCTCTTTGAGCTGCCTGCACCACCACCTCCTTGGGTTGGTTGACTCTGAGATGGTTGACTCTGAGTAGCCCCCATTCTTGAGCTCCCTGCACTGCCTGCACCACCTCCCTGACCCTTACAACCTCTTGAATTATGGCCCAGATTACCACATAGTGAGCAAGTAAGAGTCTTCAGTTTCCTACCCTTAGTGGCAGATGTCTTAACCATGCTTTCCTCATAGAATGATCTCTTCCTTTTTTTCTTTGGTCTTCCAACAGGAGTATGATGCACTGGGGGTGTTATTGTTGTTGGAATTCTAGATTTCTCCCACATGTTTGAACCATTGATTCCACCTATCTTGTATGAGTACACTTTTTTCCAAGTTTCAAGCCAATAACATTGATGCACCCAGCTTTCTGGTATGCCAGGCTTCAATCCAGAGACACCCATATGAAAAATTGCAGCAACAGCATGTAGACAGGGAATTCCTGTTAATTCCCATTTCCTACAAGTACATGTCCTAAGTGACACATCCACCACACATTGGTCACCCCATGGACCACTTACTTGATATCCAACAGCCCCATCCCAGATTAGTGTACACTTAGATGCATCTTTCTTAGAAACTTCTAACAACTTAGCTGCTGATGGTGTCAATGGTCCAATACACTTGTTAATTCCCAGCTTGATTACCAAAGCTATCCTTCTCATCATGTACTCCCTAATGAAATCTAAACACTTTATAATTGGGCTTTCCCTAGCTTTTAACAACCTTCTATTAAAGACCTCACATAAATTATTCAGCAGGATATCTGATTTTGCTCTCCCTGTACCAATTTGTAATAATCATGTTACAAAATTACAAAATATTTACAAAACTTGGTGAAATTATATACTCTGAAATTATAAAAAACTTAAAGAAATTATACAAAACTGAAAGAAATTATACCTGTGAAATGTGATCTAGACCAATGGCTTGGAGGAATTTTTGAAACCCAGTCAAAGCATTCTTGGTTCAACCTTCTCAAAGCTTCCATTGCCCTCTGAAATTGTGGAACTGTTGTACAAATTGCAGCCTTCCAAAGGCAGTCTTTGAAAGCTTTGCCCCTCCACTGTGACTTCATATTTTCATGGATGTGTTTGAGACAATATCTATGTTCAGCTGATGGGAACAATCTTGCAATGGCTGGTATGATTCCCTGGTTATACATAATTATACATAATTATACTACACCAAACCAGATTTATACTAAAAAATATTGCAATACATAATTGAAAGTAGAAAAGTATAGTTTGATTGTGGTACCTTTTGTCTATCAGAAATGAAGGTGTAGTTTGATTGTGGAGACAAATCCAAGTCTTCACCTAGACATGTCAAAAACCAAGTCCAAGAGAGTGTTGTTTCAGCTTCAACAATGCCATAAGCCAATGGATATATCCCATTGTTTGGATCCAAGCCTACAGCAGTTAGAACCCATCCAGGATATGGCCCCTTCATGAAAGATCCATCCAACCCAATAATCTCCCTCATACAAGCCTTGTAACCCTCTTTACAAGCACCCAGACATATATAAATTCTCCTAAATTGCCTTGTAACTGAGTTGTGATCTGTTGGTCTTTCCACCTCCAACCTAACTGTGGTGTTAGGGTTTGCTCTCTGCAACTCTTGTAAGTAATCCCTCAGCATCAGGTATTGTTTTTGGTAGTCTCCCTTTAATGATTTCTCAGCCATTTGCTTAGCCCTGAATGCTTTCATCCATGAAATCCCAAGTTCCAATTTCCTTGACAATTCTTCTTGTAATGATGCTGGGGGTATTTCAGGATTGGTTGCCAACTGTTGGTGGACTTGTTTTGCTAAATAGGTTTGCGTACAGGCTGGTATAACCCTAGATTGGATACAAGTATGGGTGGAATTTATTGTTTTCACCATCCATGTGGCAGATTGGTTTATTTTACTAACATGTAAATACCAAGGACATTGAATGGTGTTTGGGTCAACTTTCTTTTTGGTGGCAGGTGTTTTGGGAATCTTTTTTGGACTACTTGAGGTTGGACTCTTTTGACTTGGACCCTTTTTAACTGGACTCTTCTTTGTGGTTGGACCCTTTTTATTTGAACCCTTCTGAACCTTACTTGGCCCATCATCTGACCCACCAACTGCCCCAACATCAACCACACCATCAAGCCCACCAACTGGCCCAGCATCTCCAAATATTGGTGTGCTACCAAAACACTTGACAGTTATTCTTTGATTGTCATTTTTAACCATCTTCAACATTCTCCTAGTTTCTACAGAATGGTTCCTGACCAACTCTTTCACCTCTTGGGGAGTCCCAAATGTTTGTCCTAGTTGAAATGTCTCATTATCATTCTCCCTTTGTTTCTTTCTTAAACTTCTTAAGAAATTAGCTCTTGCAGATTCTATGTCACTACCTTGTTCATCACCACTTGAAAATTCCTCAGTATTTATCACACCAAGATCATTCTCATCATCATCTGCATTAGGCTCATCCTCATTAGGAATCACATTAACCTCAGGGGGAGGACCCATATACTCCACATCTGGATCAATATTCATATGATAGTGCCTCATGTCAACTTCATAATCATCTATCTCATTATCTGGATCAGCCATGAAATCACTGTCTTCACTTTCATCATCCCCACTACCCTCACTCTCTTCATCCCCACTACCCTCATTGTCATCATGCTCAACACTCTTACCCTTGTCAACTGACTGCTTTCCACCCTGTTCTACTTCCACATTATCCTTGTCAACTGTCTCATTCTCCACTATATGCACATCATCAAATGTAATATCATTATCTAAATCCACATTATCATGTGGCATATCATTCTCAACAGTCTTACCCTTCCCCTTGTAAGTTGGCACTTTCACTTGTTCACTATTATCAGTTCTTTGCCATTCTAACATTAACTTAGCTGAACTACCCCTAATAGCATTAGACTTAACAACCATTTCCTCATTTATATCAGTGTCGGTTATATCCACAATGGTTACACTACCCTTCCCCCTTCTAGGTGAGTCATAAGGATTGTTCAAGTTTGTAAACCCATGTTCAATGTAAACTGAAACCTCAAACAATCTGTTCATTACAACTAATTTGTGTAATGCACGAACATCTTCATCTGTGCTTAATTCATGTAAATCAGAATCTAAGTTGCCTTCTGGAGTTAAATAATGGTAATACATTATCTGGCCTATTTTGTAACCTAGTTCAAGCATCATTGCATCTAACTCCAATACAGAAAACAAATCAATATCCACAAAGTCCACATATGAGATCTTACCATTCACGTATCTTCTATCTGGCCACTCAGTAAATGCTCCACCATGATGGATTTTCAAAGCAAACAACCCACCCCTTGATGCTTCTGCAAATTAAATTAAAAAAATTAAAATAAAATTTCATTATAATCCACATCTTTAGGGTTTTTGTCATATTAATGAATGGATACAAAAAATTATAACTTTTAATAAATAAAAAAAAAATAAAAAACAAAAAAAAAAAAAAAAAAAATAAAAAACAAAAAAAAAAAAAAAAAACAAAAAAAAAAAAACAAAAAAGAAGGAAAAAACAAAAAAAAAAAAAAAAAACAAAAAAAAAAAAACAAAAAAAAAAAAAAAAAAACCAAAAAAAAAAAAAAAACAAAAAAAAAAAAAAAAAAAAAAAAAAAAAAAAAAAAAAAAAAAAAAAAACAAAAAAAAAAAAAAAAAAAAAAAAAAAAAAAAAAAAAAAAAAAAAAAAAACAGAAAAACCTAAAAATCAAAAAAAAAAATCAAAAAAAAAAAACAAAAAAAAAAAAAAACAAAAAAAAAAAAAAACAAAAAAAAAAAAACAATGTAAAAAAAAAAAAAAACAAAAAAAAAAAAAAAAAAAAAAAAAAAAAACAAAAAGAAAAATTTAATTATAAATATAAAACAGTAATATAGATGACAAAAAAAAAAAAAAAAACAAAAAAAAAAAAAAAAAAAATAGAAAAAAAAAAAAAAAAAAAAAAACAGAAAAAAAAAAAAAAAAAAAAAAAAAACAAAAAAAAAAAAAAAACAAAAAAAAAAAAAAAAAACAAAAAAAAACAAAACAAAATGAAAATAAACAATAAAAAAAAAAAAAAAAAAAAAAAAAAAAAAACTTAAAAAAAATAAAAACAAAAAAACAAAAAAAACTTGAAACAAACTTAAAAGTAAAAAAAAAAAAAAAAAAAAAAAAACAAAAAAAAAAAAAACAAAAAAAAAAAAAAACAAAAAAAAAAAAAAAAAAAAAAAAAAAAAAAAAAAAAAAAAAAAACAAAAAAAAAAAAAAAAAACAAAAAAAAAAAAACAAAAAAAAAAAAAAAAAAAACAAAAAAAAAAAAACAAAAAAAAAAAAAAACAAAAAAAAAAAAAACAAAAAAAAAAAAAACAAAAAAAAAAAAAAAAAAAAAAAAAAAAAACAACAAAAAAAAAAAAAAAAAAAAAAAAAAAAAAACAAAAAAAAAAAAAAAAAAAAAAAAAAAAAAACAAAAAAAAAAAAAAAAAAAAAAAACAAAAAAAATTAAAAAAAAACTTACTAAAACAAAAAAAAAAAAAACAAAAAAAAAAAAAAAAAAAAAAAAAAAAAAAAAAAAAAAAAAAAAAAAAACAAAAAAAAAAAAAAAAAAAAAACAAAAAAAAAAACAAAAAAAAAAAAAAAAAACAAAAAAAAACAAAACAAAAAAAAAAAAATGTCGATCTGAAGGACGATTGTTGAAGATGTAGTGGTAGGTCAGGATATTTATTGGGTATTATGCAGCCAAATTACGAAACTAACCATCACGTGCGGATCACGTGTCATGGTTTTAAACGGCCGTTTAAGGGAGGGACTAAAACTGTTGACGGAGGAAACTATTTTGGACTAAAACTGTAATTTATGAAACTTAGGGATGAAACCTGCAAGCTGGGTACCACGACAGGGACGATTTCTGTAATTAACTCAAGATTTTATTTTATTTTTTACATCTTGTTATATAGATATTTAGAGATTTGTATAATTGGTCCCTAATCAATAGCTATATTACACATCTTGCATATTAGTTTTGGACCTTTGAGGATAACTATCTAGTCAATCCTAACATGTTGTATCAAGGCAAAGAAATAATGATGCATCTCACAAAAAAGGACCCAAAAAATGCTGATTCAGTTCCCTTTTCGTCAAAAAATCTTACTCAAGAGTTAAACCCGATTTAGTATAGATGCCGAAATCATGAAGCGGACACTCGTCTATGC
>CM067167.1:272898618-272975170 GCA_034093135.1 Erigeron breviscapus
TAAGACTACTCTGATCACGTTTATATATTTGGTTTTAGAATTATGATTTTTTTTTATCTATTGATTGGATTGGGATATTAATAATGAAAAAGTGAAAAAATATCTCAATTATGTACATATATTTGGTGAAAATGAAATCTGGAAAAGTAGACTTTTGCTTTTAGATCCATTCTATGTATGGATCTTTGTAATAGAATTTCTGGGTTGTGTTTGAAGGTTGAAGAAGAACAGAAATGAAGGTGAGAAAATGACAGAAATGCCCTCATCTAGGGGGATTTAACAACAGGGACGAATGATTTTTAACGGAAGTCAGACCACAGGGATGAAAAAAACTCAAAAACTAACAGAGGGATGAAAAGCCGTTTTTCAGAAAACCACAGGGACGAAATTTGCATTTAACCCTAAATATAATATACTAATATATTTGGATAATGATTATTAGGATTTTTGATTTATTATTAAATTAATAATGACATCATCAATTTTCAATTTGATAAAATCAAGAGCTATGATTGGTTAATAAGCTATTAGGTCAGTTGTCTTTTAGTATATATATAAATAAAAAGATAAAGATCTCATATCCTTTATTTTGGTATACGCATGCCAATTTGGTTAAATTCTTGCCGATAACTCTTTATTATAGTAGTTATTATTGTGATAAGTCGATAACCTTCATGTCTTTTTGTTGGTGTTATTGAGATAGGAACTTTATAGATTTGTCTTGGTGATTCTTTGACAGAGAATTCGAATATAGATAGATAAATTGAAGACTAGTGGGAAATTGATTAAGGGGGAATTAAGTTAATAGATAAGAGTGAAGTTAGTAAGGCGAGGCCCAACATCTATTGAACTTGTTATCTAACTTGAAAGTTTCTAATCAGGCGGATGTTTGGAAGTGGAAGTCAAAGAATAGAGAAGTTGAGTTCAGTGTAAAACAAGTAAGAAAGGACCTAAATGGAGCGGATGTAGCTAGCTCATCTAATTCATTATTCCGGTGGTCGCCATGGGTAACTCCTAAAGTGAACTATTTTGTATGGAGGGCGTTATGTGGTAGAATACCGACCCGCGAGGCTTTACTCTCTAGGGGCGTCCAAGTGTCTGACCCGCTATGTCCGTGTTGCGGCTTAGCATCGGAAACGGCAGATCATGTGCTGGTATCTTGTTTGTTTGCAAGAGTTATATGGTGGAATATTTATGGCTGGGTGAAAGTACAAGTCCCTTTGCGTTTTGATTCACTAGAGGATGTTCTTAATGTTGCTAGCCAATCATGTGGTTCCCAAGCCAGAAAGGAAATGGTGTATGCTATTTATCTTACTACAATTTGGAAGATTTGGAATTTCAGAAATGAGAAGGTGTTTAAAGAAGTTCAAGTGGCAGTGGCAAAGCTGGTGGAGAATATCAAGGAAGCTTCATTTTGGTGGGTGACTAAAAGGTCAAAGTATAGTAGTATTACAGTGGAGAATTGGTACTCTTTTAATATAAATATCTGATGTAATTGCTTGCTGTAATTGTAAAGGTGATGTTCCTCTTTGGAGTGTTGTATTGGTGGCCTCCTTTTTAGCACCTTGCTAAGGAGTGCCATATTGGTGGAATAAAAGTTATTGTATTTGTTTTGCTGCTAAAAAAAAAGATAAGAATGATGGTGAATGGCAGGATATTTCATGCCAAGCCACGTTTGATGTTATTGATCTTAAATTTCCTTTAAATTGTATATATATTTATTTTTATATATATAAAAAAATTGTATTATTATAAGTGTATAACTATTTAATGAATCTTAACTGAAGTTGAGTTTAGCAAAACTCGTTATTTAATATTTAGTATGGGATTGTACTTAAACAAATTTAACTATGATTATGAATGTAAATGTATAAATAACTTACTAATTAACTGTTTTAAAATTTTAGATGTTACAGAAAATTAGGGCTGTAAACGGTTCGGTTCGGTTAGCTAGAAATTTCGAACCGTTTTTCGGGTTTCGGTTCGGTTCGGTTAGTTAGAAATTTTGAACCGTTAATTTCGGTTACCCGAAAAAGTCGGTTAATTTCGGTTTTATTTTCGGTTAACCATTTATTAAAGTTATGTGTAACACCCCGAGCTCGGGCTCGAAATATTACGGAAATTAAATAGCACAAGGTGGAATTAATGTAGAACATGAACTATATGAAAGTAAAGGATTCGGTGAATCCATAAATAAATAATTCAAGTACAAAATGCATAAGGAGCAAGTAACCATCAAAGTTTACAAAATAATCATCAAGAGATGGCTATCGATCCTAAGCATAATGCAAAAGAAGGGCAAATGAATCCTTGATCCATGTAAGTCCAAGCCCGAGTCAAAAGCAAGCAAACAATCATTTTCACCTGATTACCTGAAAAGTGTACTAAACAAGTCAGAACGAGGTTGGTGAGTTCGTAGAAATGGTTCACAAGGAACCATCGTCCATAGTCACAATATGTATAAGATAAAGGCAAAACAATCTTACAAGTAGCCCTTATGCGTCACAACGTAAATCAAGTTAGGTTTGCATAAAGCATAACCTTGTCACACGTCAAACATAGTAAGATTTCACGAAACAAAGTAAAAACGTGTAATAAATAAACACAAGTGATTTCAATATCAAGTTATGTGCCGTATGCATGTCAATATCATAATGCATGTCATAAGTGTGACCATCAAGTCATCAGTGCAACGATACTCACATGTCATCCCAATGACCAATGTGGCATCTCAAAAACATCAAGTGTATACATCTATACACTTGGAGGTCCATGTCCGTCTCACATGTGTCTATATCAATACGTATGTGTGTTTGTCTCAATCACAAGTCCATCAACCATCAAACCAACCAATGCAACAAGTACATACACTTCGTACGCCTTTACAATTAAAGAATCATAGATGCTTATATATAGGGTCACCCGCAGCCTTCCCACCACATCTACAACCCTTTAATGGTATTGTCGTCTTCCATGTATGCACTACTATCCTAATTATAACAATACATATCACAATCATGTGCGTAATCAATCAAACGTGTCAATCAATCCATCAATCATTCAATCAAACAATCAAACAAGTAATCACATAAATGTACATTTTCCAGCCCGAATCTCAAGCGAGTAGGGAGCTACGGAACTCACCTTGATCGGAAATTAAAGTTAAGTTCGAGATAGAAAGGGGTTACAATCGTTCAACGCGTTCCTCGTGTCCAAGACCTATAATTATATATAATATACACCTTATTAATATCAATACAATCCCTTAATTAGGTTTTGATTATGTCTCAAGACTTTAAAAGGTTCCCGGGACTCGAATAGGTCATTAAAGAGGTTAGGGAGAAGTTCGGGTTAAAGAACGACTCAAGCCAAGGACTATCGAGACAAAGCTAGACAAAACATCAAAGTGTCACAAGGGGTGGGCCGTAATTTACAGTCACCATCACCGTAATTTACGGTGGCCAATTTCCTTCTAGCGTAATGTACGGTGTGACCCAGCGTAAGCTACGGTGGACCATAAATTCACATTTTGTACATGTTCTAGCGTAAATCAGTGGCCAATCAGCGTCTAGTATTTTGAGGACACCGTAATTTACGGTCTGTGGGCCGTAAGAGACGCCACAAGGGAGATCCAGCATAAGCTACGCCCCAATGGGCCGTAAGAGACGTCCAGCAAGTTCAAGCCCAGCGTATGCTACGCCGTTCTGGGCCGTATGAGACGCTGGAGCCCAGGAACACAGATCAGCAGCAACCCAGAATCGATTTCAACCCCAAAACACACTTAACTCCATTTTGTGACTTAAAAATCGGTTTAATGAGTTTCCAAAACAGATTTTCACCACAAATTAAACAACTTTAGACATAATGAACCATACCCCATTCATAAACACATTCTTATTCATCAAATCATTATAAAAATCATTTTGACCTAATTAAATAAATATTAAACCCTAATTTACCATACAATTGGTTTTGGCTTGAATTTTGACCCAAGAATACTTACATACAACTAGATACATGTTATTAAACATAAAATGATGATTTTAGGATGAAATTAACTTACCAAAAGCTCCACCAAATACCAAATCCGAATTTGAGCTTTAAAAATGAGAATTCTTGCACTTAGGAATCCAAATTTGAGATATGATGAAGAAATGATGATAATGATGCTTAATCTTTCACAAGTCTAGCCAAATACCATAAATGAAGTAAAAATTTAGAGAGAGAGTGAAGAAGTGTTTGTGTGTGTTCTTGCATTTGCTAGAGAGAGAAATGGAAGAGATAAGAGTGTGAGTGAGTGGAGGAGAGGATGGAAGGGTTAGGAAGGATAGTTGGGTCAATGGGCATGGATATGGTCCATGGGACCCATTTGAATTCCTAGTTAAATTCACAAATCGTTTAGTTCCATAACACATAATAGGTCGGTCCACCGACCCGACAAGCACATTACTATCCGTTTAATCACGAAATGAATTAAATTATGTCATTAATTATGATTGTTAGTCAAATTACATACGAAGTCAAATGGTCAAATGTCACGGTTGTTACATCATTCCCCCGTTAAAAGAATTTCGTCCCGAAATTCAACCAAACACTAATCACTAAACAAATGTGGGTACTTAGACCTCATATGGTCCTCTCGTTCCCAAGTGAACTCGGCTCCACGCCTAGCGTGTAACACCCCAACTAAGGCGGAACAATGAGATGTACAGAAAGTCGAGTATTCAAAACAAAGGATAATAGATAAACATTCACCATAGCTTTATTTTTTAAAAAGAATTTACAAATGTACACACATGTGAACCAATTCCCAAGTACAATGCGTCCACCGTACTTGGATATTAAGTCCACGAAACAAATAACAAATACATGAAACGGTATACTACAATGATCAAGGCGGATTCCATTGCCCATCACAAGGTTTGATCTTAGACTCCAAAGTGCAATGCAAAAAATCATGATGCATATAATTCCTCAAAGCTTATGCTAAATCCTGAAAAGCATGAAGAAAAAGTGTCAACTACGAAAACGTAGTTGGTGAGTGCATAGGTTTTTAAGTAAATCTCGTTGCATAACCATTTCGATACTTAGAAAACATATTATTAGATATCAATATACCCAAACCACATGACCGGCAAAATTCCCATATCAAACCATCAAGTTTTCCAAATACCACAATGTTATTTCAAAGAGTTGAGAATCCATGGTAAATTATAAAGTTCTCATTTGTCAAATTTATCGTGAGAGAAAAATATATAAATCGATTAGTCATACATCACACCAAAACCATTCGGTCATCAAAATTTCAATTTTGCCAATTTCAACAACTTTCAAGATCCCATATAAGGTCCAATACCCAAACCGTATGTTCAATCCATAATAACCAACCATAAATAATATCAATAACACTTGGCAAAGGCATATTTGATGAGTTTGGCTTGAGCCACTACTAAGACCGATCTACCGTCCGATAATAATAATCAAAGTGTGTCCAATAATAATAATGCTAGGCACATGCTGTCAATCACGTGCAATAATAATAAATGGGTCGTGCCATGGAGACGACCACATAATATAAGTAGATTAGAGCACCCCTAGGCCGGCCGGCGATGAAGGCGGCCACGTAGGCATGCCAATCATCCCGCCGCCATCTTAGTGAGTGAGGGGGACGTAAATCCTAGTTGCGCAACCCTCTAACTACAGGCCTCCCCTTTCGGAGTTAATAGTAGTGTGACCGGGGACCAAGGTTGACAGAACTCAAGCTCATCATATTTCATATATCACATTGAACATACAATAACATTCCCATATAATCATCATTCGTTCAATATAGCATATTCATAAAAGAAAGCCATTTTAATTAATCATGCTTTTCACCCCGTAAGTAAAACACATAAAAGAGTTTGAAAGGGGGCTATGACTCACCTTGATATGCCGAGCATTATATCTACTTATCCAAAATGGGTACTTCCCATCTATAGCTTCCTTGATCATATATTCCTTACGCTCCTCATTCGCATTTCAAATCCAAGACCATTCCTACGCGAAACTAAGGCGAATAAGGTCCTATCTTAGGTTATCATATAGAAATGCCATGTTAAGTTATGTTTTCCTTCTTCATTATTGGATGTGTAGCCAATTTTTGTACGAATTCACTTATGTGATATCACTTCATAATTTGGTTAACGTAATTAGTTATGTTCATCCTTCTTAATTATCTTTTGTGTTACCTTAATTACACTTATCTCTTAACTCACATATTTCTCGATATGTCGTATGATTACTTGGGTTTATGAAATTCGTTTAAGTGTTATGGGCCATTACCAATTGGGCCTAAGTGTCATGGGCTTCTAAATGTTTTGGGCTCAAGTTAGTTGTTGGGCTTAACCTTATTTGGGCTATATGCTTGATGGGTCATATTGGTTATTGGGCTATATGGGTTATTGGGCCAAGTGGGCCTACTGATTTATGGTTCAATGGGTTTATTATTTGGGCCGGGTTAGTTCATTATGGTCCTTAGTGCATCTTTTAGCCCATTACACAAATTGTTAGTTTCCTTCAAACTTTCTGTTTTTGCTTCACATTTTTATGAAATGTTGGCTACTAATTAAGGGTCAAATCTAATTATTTATAACTTGGTGATTTTTATACAGTGAAGTATATGTATCCTATATTTATGTAAATTTTTACTTAATTTTTAGACATTATTTGCTACCTCTAAAAATTCTCACACTAAAACTGGTCACAAAGGTCCCTGCTGTGCGACCCAACATGTTTTATAAAATATTTCTATGATTAACCTTTAATAAAAATCCCCCAATTTTATTTTAGGTTAGGGACACTTTGAACTCAGTCCATACCAAGTTTAAACTTCTAAAACCTATTAGTTAAGAAATTAAAAATCATCAAATTTGACTCAACATTAAGACAAAAATTAAGTTTTGACCTCTTTTGGTAGAAAAATCATATCTTTTGTTTGGTTCAGTATTTTTAAGTAATTCCAGTTGGTGGTTAAAGTTAACTCGTTTATCTATAACTTTTATTTTGATACAAACACGAGATTTGGCCTATTTCAGTGTGTTTTACTCATTTGAAATACGAAGTTAGAATCTGTTCAGCCTTTCTTGAAAACACCAAAGCATGTCTTTACTTTGTTACTTCACCCAACACCAAATTTGACATTTTCAATGTACTTACTTTAATTTGAACAATATTCTACCATGTTAATGGGTAGAGATTACCTCAAGTTATTCCAACTTGAGGGGTAAAGTTGAGAGGATCTTGACCTTTGATTCAAAATCAAGGGTTAAGATTAAAATATGAATATTAAATCTTGACCCTTGATTTTAATTTAAGGGTCATGATCTTCCTAACTTTACCCCTCAAGTTACTACTAACTTGAGGGAATCCCCACCCCATGTTAATTGTGTTTCTACAGATTTCATATCAAATTTCCATAGATTAAATTGTTGGTTTAAAGTGAAGTGTTCATATTTGTGTTTCAAGCTTTCGGTTTGTGATTTTTGATGTTTTTTTTTTCTTGTTTGATTCTTATAAAAACCCTTACTTCTTGTTATATTATCTTTAAATCCAGATTGTTATCATATATTTGACATCCAACAATATATAAAATCATCATTCAAAGATCCATCTCAAATCCAAACTCCTAACAAGATTAAACTAGAACAAATCTAATGCATGCATGTTAAGATCTAACCATTATACATACAAATAAGCTATAATCTTTTACATACTTTTTGAAAACTCCTTTTTATTGAAAAACCACATAATATAAACACATAATATTCATCAAAAATCAGATTTTTAACAAGATTCATTCATCACTTTAAAAGCTAAATCAAAAGACACACTTTTGATCTTGACATAGGTTGGATCATCGAATCTCCTCATAGATCTTGACATGCATGTGTCTTAGTGAGTGATTCTACCAACATCAAGACTCCTTTCTCAATGTTAACAAGAAAATAAGAATAAAATAGAAGTTTTATGCAAATATTTTGAAGACACATGATTAAAACAAGTTTTTATTGAACAAGAAAAGAGTGTTTCTAACTACCTTCAAAGATTTGATTATATGTGAACAAGGGGCTGATTTTCGTGACATTCAAGACCACCAAATGGCTCCATACTTGACCTTAGATGATGGATTAACAAGAAAAGTTATTATTACAATAGTTTAGATTAGATTCAAGCTCCATTTCTCCTTGTAAAATCCGAAAATGATGAAGAAAGTGTAAAGAAAAGTTGAGAGGATGTTTTGAGATGTGTGTGTGTTGTGTTTTACTAAGAATGAAAAGAATGAGTGTGTGTATGGGTGTATGGCCGTGGAAGAGGGAGAGATAGTGGACTAGGAGTGAGTTTATTGGTCAAGTTAAGTGTTGGGGATCCTTGGATTGGTTAACCCATGTGGGGTGGTGTTAGGTTAGTTCCTAACTAGTGTTAACACATATGTATGAGTATATGTATGTATATTTATGTGTGTGAGTAAGAATAAGTGGGTTAGTTGTATGTTAATTGGTGGATTTTACAAGAGTTTATGTACACATATATGTATGTTTTAAGTTGTAATGTACTTCCATAATTTTAAGACTTATATGAAAGTTGTAGTATATATATATGTATGTCGTGTATGTATGTATATACACATATGTAATTGAATTGTAAATTTTATCGATGCACATTGTTATTAGTTGAAATGTTGATTTGTTTGCCTTCTTAGATGTTTGATTGTTTAATTTACATACTTGTAAGGTTGTTATTACTCATTCTCTTTGAGTTTGTCTTGGATAATTATAGTTATTGTTCATGGCATTTCTAAGGCAACTATCTATCTTTTGGCATTCTATTGAACTAGAGGGCAAGTATCACCATGACCTAAATGTCTGGAAGGTCAATTTTCTTAATAAACCTCTAGAGATAGACACCTAGATAATCCAAGTAAATTTTCCTAGTCGAAATTTGAGGGTTGTTACATCATTACCCCCTTAACTGAAACTTCGTTCTCGAAGTTCGCTCGTTCACACGGTGATAACATAAATAGATTGACGATAAGGATAGCTTCATAGAGACGTATAAAATGTGAGAGTTCAACTAGGTTTCATCCTGACCTTTTTGGTTACTTGCAAGCTTTTGATCTCCGTAGTTGAGGGCATCTCTTGCTTGGTTCCCTAACATTTCTCGTGATTAGAAACTTCGAAAAAGAAAAAGGTTACGAATGTCGCTCACTTCTTGAGACGACTAGAGATTAATCGTATGTAATCGTTGTGGGCTGTCAATCTTGCCTAGATCAATACTAAATAATGGGATGATGATAAGAATGTCAATACGGAGGTGTAAAATGAGCAAACGGTTTGTAACGTGAGTTACAATAAAAATAGTAAGAGACGTTGGAATATCCATCGTTGGTGGCTACTCTTTTCCATTGTCACTTTGTATGCCTTCCTTTATCGTTCTCTTTACCAATTAAGGAATCGTTCCAATGGCTTCTCGCCTGCTTTCATTTTCTTCAACTTTACGTTCGACATGCTTGCCGCTACTAACTTTGCCTTCGTTTGTGACCAAGCACTTGTTAAGGGATTACCCCCTTAACAAGAGTGATACCAACCCATTATGCCAAGTTGCACTAAAATTGCAAAGGTACCACTTCGTAGTACCTTACTTTAGGGTTTTCTAGTGTTGTCTCCGTTGTTTTAGGGCGTGCAAGGGAATCATGAATTGGTTGATGATAGTTCCATCTTACTCCTCATACTCACCTTTGTCCTTCAGCTTCATCCTTAGTTTCCTAAAGTCGCCTTTTTCGTTATTTGCTAAGACATATCGTTACCAATTTCTCTTGCTTTTGCCGATATTGGCTTTCAAATCATTTTATGGCACCTTTGATTCTTCCTTTTTAATGTAGAAGTACTACCATCTATGACATATTGCCGACTAAACTCCTTTTTAACATTGCACATGTAACCTCTTCCATTTCTCTTCTATTCCTACGCATTCCTCGCGATAGGGTTTACACAATCCTTATGCTCATAAATCATCATATCATATCATCACCGTCTTGGCAAGACTAACACTTCAAGTCCTTATTGGTATGGATCCCTTCTCAAGGACAATCCTTCTTGGGTCCTTTCAGACCTCTACAAAACTTCCAATGACCTTGCTCTCTAAAGCCTCATATCTATTTTTAGTTTTCTAAGCTAAGCTTCTTTTCAAGTACACTAGCCTAATGCTCTTAGGAATTGTGATGTAACGCAATTTAGGTGAAGCTTCACACCTCATCCTTTTCTCAACCATTTGGTTTTCTCCATTTTTCTTTCGTGTTCTTATGGATCACCATACACCTTATTATTTTGCCACTTAGATGCGTCCTTTCATAGAGTGATCGTTGTTTTGAATGTAACGCGCGCAGTCGCTTAGTCTTTGTAGTCTCCTCAGGGGTACTCCTCACATCATGCTGCTACGGATCCTTTAATCCCAATTCATTACTGATGCGAGTTATCCTTATCACACTTTCGTTCAAATGTTCCATAACTAGCTCCTCCCGGAGTTCGTAGTTGTTTGTAAATTGGTTCAGCGACCAACTTCCGTGGTCGTCGTGGTAGTATGTGCCTTGACTTCTAGCGTCGTATTTCTTCTTTGCTTTCACCTCCAACTTAGCGATTCCATATTGCTTTCCTTCTTCACTTTTCTTGGGCGCAATTCTCCTTGGGTCAATGGTCCTTCACAGCTCACCACGTGTCACAAGATTTTTCCTCACCCAAGTTTATCTTGTTTTAGCTTACCTCCATTTGACCGTTGACCTTGAGGGGATAACCATCACAGGTCATCGTGCTTCCTCTATTTATCGACCATACTTCTCCTCTTTAGTAAAGCTAGCTTCCATCTCACCATCCTTGACGATTACCGCTTTCGCTTAGCTTAGTTGATATGCTCTACTAATAGCTCGTATTTCGATAGTGGTTTTCCAATTGATATTCAGAGAATAACGTGTGGAGTGCCATAAAGATGAACGCTACCGGAACTACATCTAGTAAATGGCGTCAATGCCTTCACTTTACTTGTTTGAGTCAAATGACATTTCTTCACTTCATCTTCTACTCCAAATCATCTTCAATGATGCTAGTGAATAACTCTTCTTGAAAGATAAAGTATAATCTTGCACTTCATACTCCTTGTTCGAGTATCTACCTTTGCTGTGGTTACCCCCTTAACATTTTTCCTCTGGAAAAATGTAAGGGATTTCCTGCTTTCACTTCATCTCACCATCCTTGATGATCTTCAATTCGCCAAATTTCCTTATTCCTTCATGTAACAAATATCCATCTGCTCGGGTGTTTTGAAAAAGAAAAGGATAGCTCGGAATCCTTTTTGTTACTCTTCCATCTTGAGGGTTACTCGACACATCTTAATTATCTTATTGTCCTCGGTTTTCTTCTTCCAACTACTTTCTTTTTCCAACATTGTTAGTTATCTCCTCCAAGCTCTAGGGGAATCCTTATACTTAACCAAAGGTGACCTTCATGTCACACAACCTTCCTTTCGTTGACCACTCAATCTTTCTTTTTGGTCGATGAACATAGATAGGGAAGACCTTCAATTCTTTCTCCAAGTTAAGGCTTAGTATACTCTTCGATTGTGCTTCCTTGTACTTTGATTGACAAACAACATAACTTCCACGTCTTACGTTATGTACGTGACCCAATAGCATCTTCTATGCTATACAGTTATCCCAAGTATTCCACTTGTTCACGACTGTTGTCTGAACATCTTTCGCATCTATTGATGTCGCAGCGAGAGTAGGGTACTACTTACTTGATTTTGCCATTGCTGAGTGTTGCGTAAGTGAGTTATATGTTGTAAGGTTACTAACTTTTGAACAGAAGCGGTGGTGATCATTACTTCGAATCATCAAGAATATCAAGGATATAGAATTTGGTTTCGAATGAATGAAAAAGGAAATATAAATACAAAAGAATTATTAAGGCTCGAATCAGACTCCTTGCACGAGTTAAATAAATCACTTCTATGTCTTTCGTTGCCCAATGGACTCCAACTTTCAATGACGTCGATATATGTCGCACCGAATTAGATAATATGGATAACCGTTCATGTACGCGTGTTATTATAGAGATATCACACCAAATTTCGGACCTACAATCCCCAGGATGTGTCGTCTAGAATATGTATATCGGAATGTGTTCTACCAGCGTCGTCGAATCGTAATTTGGCTTTAATACCACTCGCCCTTCGCAAGTCTCCAACTTCACCCGACGTTTCCATAAGTTTCGCACCATCTCGGGTCGAATACAAGGGTTATGCGTAGTATCTAAGGGGGATAGAGTCGCGTCATATCTTGGAACTACAATTCTTAGAGTATATCGTACGACGTTCGTGAGAAGATGCTCCACCGATGATATCGCGTTGTCGTATGTCCATAATGAATGGTGGCGTCATAAGCAATAGGATGTGGGATAATTTTCAAAAGGGCACAAGTGAACGAATATTGGATTGGAGGAGTACTTAATAACAACTTTCATACTTAGAAGATATCAAATTTTATAATGAATTTCTCAGGGACAATCACTAGTTCTCAAGTGGTCAAATCTCATTACACAATATCTATCTCATTAGTAAGGACCATCAACCTTATCATAATATCTAGCAAATACTAGTTCTCAAAATTCAAATCTTAGAGCACAATAACTATATCGATACTAAGGCAAGACTATATACTCATTACATCATTCACGCACTAGTCCTCAAATAGCTCAACCTCAGGGCGCAATAACTATCTTAGTAGTAAGGCATGACTACCTAACTATCACAATATTCACGCGCTAGTTTCAAATATCTCAAACTTAGAGAGTAAGGGCTCTTATATCTATATCGTCCATGAAATTTCATATCAACTCGTCATGCTCATATTCTCTTTCAAATCAATCATAAATAATCAACCTCATTACCCAATAATTTAAACAAGTCATATTCCAAAATGATTTCTTGCCTCATAGTAATCATATTATTTTAAAGTGCATATGCTACTTAAAGTTCAACATCATAAACTACAAAGCTTTTACGCATGCATTTATTTCATAATTTCCACATTGCACATTCCAAACTTTCACATTGATATTACAAGCTTTCACATTGCACATTACAACTTCCACATTGCATATTACAAACTTTCACATTGCACATTATAATCCTTCACATTGCATATTACGACTTTCACATTGCACATTATAAGCTTTCACATTGCAATCAAATCATGATGAAATTCACATATCGTAGCATGGAATAGTATGTATCAACGAATATCTTTCATTTTTAGATTCATTTCACTTCTAGTGTGCATAAGGGAAATCCTAATAAACTAGCATAATCCACAAGTAAAGCAAATCTCGGATAATTATATATGCTTAGGTAAATGTCTAAATGCAACAAGTACTCACATAAAAATGGATTTATTAAAGATCTTCTTCTCTTTTGGTTTTTGAAAAGGAATCCTTTTGAACATAAGTCCAAGTGGCCGTTTGAGTTTTACATGGTCCTCTCATAATTAAACGTAGATTCATGACTCTACATTTAATTATGGTCCTACCATGTAAAGCTCAAACTAATCCGCTTAACCTTATGCTCGACTCGACTATAAAAATCGTATTGAAAAGCGACTATAGTTTTGAAATTCCCGGAGGAACCCCAATGTTCTCTATAACCTTAGGCCCTGATACCATTTTCTGTAACACCCCAACTAAGGCGGAACAATGAGATGTACAGAAAGTCGAGTATTCAAAACAAAGGATAATAGATAAACATTCACCATAGCTTTATTTGTTAAAAAGAATTTGGAAATGTACACGCATGTGAACCAATTCTCAAGTACAATGCGTCCACCGTACTTGGATATTAAGTCCACGAAACAAATAACAAATACATGAAATGGTATACTACAATGATCAAGGTGGATTCCATTGCCCATCACAAGGTTTGATCTTAGACTCCAAAGTGTAATGCAAACAATCATGATGCATATAATTCCTCAAAGCTTATGCTAAATCCTGAAAAGCATGAAGAAAAAGTGTCAGCTACGAAAACGTAGTTGGTGAGTGCATAGGTTTTTAAGTAAATCTCGTTGCATAACCATTTCGATACTTAGAAAACATATTATTAGATATCAATATACCCAACCCAAACCACATGACCGGCAAAATTCCCATATCAAACCATCAAGTTTTCCAAATACCACAATGTCATTTCAAAGAGTTGAGAATCCATGGTAAATTATAAAGTTCTCATTTGTCAAATTCATCGTGAGAGAAAAATATATAAATCGATTAGTCATACATCACACCAAAACCATTCGGTCATCAAAATTTCAATTTTGCCAATTTCAACAACTTTCAAGATCCCATATAAGGTCCAATACCTAAACCGTATGTTCAATCCATAATAACCAACCATAAATAATATCAATAACACTGGGGCAAAGGCAAATTTGATGAGTTTGGCTTGAGCCACTACTAAGACCGATCTACCGTCCGATAATAATAATAATCAAAGTGTGTCCAATAATAATAATGCTAGGCACATGCTGTCAATCACGTGCAATAATAATAAATGGGTCGTGCCATGGAGACGACCACATAATATAAGTAGATTAGAGCACCCCTAGGCCGGCCGGCGATGAAGGCGGCCACGTAGGCATGCCAATCATCCCGCCGCCATCTTAGTGAGTGAGGGGGACGTAAATCTTGTTAGGACCAGTTTGACTGGACCCACTCCAGACTTGAAGACTGGAGCGTCACTGAAGATTTGTCCAGAAATAATAGAAGACCAGTGAGTTGTTTACTTGTACAGGAATCTGGATTCCACCAGATTAGCTCACTGGACTTCACTCCAGTCAAAGATCGTTTCTACTAAAGACATTCTCACTGAAGTCAAAGACTGAAGTTTGAAGAAAGAAGACTGACAAGCAGTGGATCCCACTGACAGTCTTACCAGATCTCCTGACTGGAGCTTTGTCAGTGTTCTAGACCTTACGAGTCTGAACACCGATTACGAGGAATTGACTTTTGCCTTTACACACTTTTACACGGACAATCCATTTGTCTATTGATAAAAGTACAATACGTGTGTAAAGGTGGTTGGTTAAAAGGATGACAAGTCACATCAACTTGACTTTATCCTTGTACTTTAACCAATGCATTTAAGGAATTAAAGTTGTTGCCTTAAATGCATGCAACCATATTTGTACGGCATAATAAATTCACTGTTGAATTTATTTGCCTATAAATACCAAGTCACATACCTCGTCCAAATTACTTTTTTGCAATTTGGTGAACTTGCTAAAATACTCTCGATCCTAATAGTTATACTTCACAACTTTAAGTATATCGATCCAAGGAGATTATTTAGCAAGTATAGATCACTTGTAATTCAAAGATTGTTTAGATAGTTACACACTTGTAATATCTAGGTTCCGAAACAATCTTGTATTTTGTTTAACATCAATAAATAAAATACACTTGAAAATTACATTTGTGTTCCACCATTTATTTACTTGTTTAAATATTGCTTTAAGTCTTTATTACTTTATTTATATTCTTGCATTTATATTTAAAGTAATACTAGTCCAATCTAGTGCATACTTGACTTGTTATTTTACACTCGTGGGTTAAACCATCGTGTGAGGGACTTTACAATTGGTATCAGAGCAGAAGGCTAATATACTTGCCTAGATCTGTTTCACGATGGCCATCCCAGAAAATACACAAGAAACTCATGAACCTAATCTTAATGACCCACCCGTTGTCAATAATAATCCTCCACCTCCTCCTCCTCCTCCTCCTGCTTCTCCACATGTGCATGTGCACTACTCGAATAATCCTGTTCCTAAATTCAATGGGAGCAGTGATGAATTTGGTACGTGGAAAGCTAGGATGATATTACATGTTACTGGTATTGAAAGGAATATGATGAAAAATTTAAATGAAGGACCCTATGTGCCTAGACTTCCTATCAATGCACTCCTTGACCCAACTGGATCAATAAGTGGAAGGGAAAAGAGGGAGGAACACTGGTCCGAAGAGGAGAGGAGATTGGTAAATCTTGATACCATCCTTAAAAACATGATCCTCGGGGTTGTTCCAGAAACCCTAATTCCCACACTAGTTCTCTATCCCAGTGCTGAAACCATGTGGGATGAACTGGTGAACCAGTATGAAGGAGGTGATGACACTGTTGTTACCAGAAAGGTCTCCCTAAACAAAAAGTATGAGTCATTTTTTGCTCTCCCCAATGAGTCTCTAACTGGTACTTACACCAGATTTATGAGCATTATAAACCAGTTAAGAGGACTGGGGGTTGAGAAAGACAAGGATATACTTTTGGAGAAATTTTGTGATATTCTTCCCACTAAATGGTCTCACATGATTCTGGTCTTAAGACAAGGTAAAACCTTGCACTCCCATACTCTGTCAACATTGTATGGAGCCTTCAGATTCACTGAAGAGAATCAAGCCCAGAGGATTGAGGCTGAAAAAGATGCTTTAAATCATGCTTCCAGTAGTTCCACAATGGTCAGTAATTCTGAACCACCTTGTGCTGCATTAATATCTTCCGAGAATGTATTTTCTATGAAGAAGATGATGTCTGAACTAATGGATTCTGGAGTCACTAATAATATCTCTCCAGACTGTGATGAAACTGACAGTGATGACCTAGTTGCAATGATTGCTAAAACGTTTAATCGTTTTAAGGCAAGAGCAAATAGGCCCACTGGACAACATGCACCCAGTTCCTCTTCTGACAAGACCATTCTGACATGCTTTAAGTGTGGAAGAGCATGACGAGTTGATAGGAAATTTTATGGACGATAAAGATATGAAAGCTTTCACCCATAAGATTGAGCTATATGAAAACTAGCGTGTGAATATTGCGATGATTGTGTAGTCATGCCTTACTATTGAGATAGTTATTGCGCCCTAAGGTTGAGCTATTTGAGGACTAGTGCGAGAATGATGTAATGATTATATAGTCTTGCCTTAGTATCAAGATAGTTATTGTGCCCTAATATTTGACTATTGAGAACTAGTATTGCACGATATGATGACAATGTGGTTAGTCCTTGCTATTGAGATAAATATTGCGTGTTGAGATTTGACCGCTTGAGAACTAGTAATTGCCCCTGAAAATTCATTATGAATTAGAAATTTTCTAAGTATGAAAGCTGTCATTAAGTACCCCTCCATTATTCGTTCACTCGTGCTCTTTTGAAATATCCAACATCCTATTGCTTATGACATCAGTATTCGATATTGACTTTTGGCAACGCGACGTCGTTGGTGGAGCAAGTTCCCACATACGCTAGACGATACACCCTGAAGATTTAGTGCCTAGATACGACGCGACTTAAAGGTGTCTACGCATAACCTTTGTATTCAATCTGAGATGGCGCGAAGCATATGGGAACGTCGAATGAAGTTGGAGACTTATGAAAGACGAGCGGTTTTAAAGCCATATGACGATACAACGACACTAGTAGGACGCATTCCCATATATTCTAGACGACACGCCCTGAGAATTGTAACCCTGAATTTGGTGCGATATTTCTATTCTAACATGTATACGCGAACATCTATCTAAATTATCTAAGTCGGTGTGACATATATTGACGTCATTGAAAGTTGGAGTCCATTGGGCAAGGAAAGACATAGAAGTAATTTCTTTAACTCGCGCAAGGAGTCTGATTCGAACCTTAATGATTCATTTGTTTTTGTATTTCCTATTTCATTCATTCGAAACCAAATTCTATATCCTTGATATTCTTGATTATTCAAAGTAATGATCACCACCGCTCCTCTTCAAAAGTTAGTAGCCTAACAACATACAACTCACTTACGCAACACTCCGCTATGGCGAAATCGAGTAACTAGTACCCTGCTCTTGCTGCGACATCAAGGGATGCGAAAAAAAACATTTGAGACATCAGTTTTCCATAAGTGGGAGACTTGGGATAACCTTATAGCGTAGAAGATGCTAACGTACATAATATAGGAAGTGGATGTTGTGCTGTGTGTCAGACAAAGTACATGGAAAAACAATTGGAGTAGACTAAGCCTTAACTTATAGAAAGATTTAAAGATCTGTCCCATCCATGTTGATCAACCAAAAAGAAAGATTGAGTGGTCAACGAAAGGAAGGTCGTGTGACATGAAGGTCACCTTTGGTTAAGTATAAGGACTCCCCTAGAACTTGGAGGAGATCACTAGCAATGTTGGAAAACGAAGGTAATTGGAAGAAGAAAACTAATTAAGGACAATAAGATATTAGGATGTGTCGAGTAACCCTCAAGATTAAAGAGTAACAAAAAGGGTTCCGAGCTATCCTTTTCTTTTTCAAAAATACCCAAGTAAATGGATATTTGTTACATGAAGGAATAAGGAATTTGGCAAATTGAAGACCATCAAGGAGGGAGAGGCGAAGTGAAAAGTAGGAAATCCCTTACATTTTTCCTTGAGGAAAATTTTTAAGGGGGTAATCGCAACAAGGAAGATACTCGAACATGGAGTATGAAACGCAAGATTATACTTTATCTTTCAAGAAGAGTTATTCACTAACGTCATTGAAAGTTGGAGTCCATTGGGCAAGGAAAGACATAGAAGTAATTTCTTTAACTCGCGCAAGGAGTCTGATTCGAACCTTAATGATTCATTTGTTTTTGTATTTCCTATTTCATTCATTCGAAACCAAATTCTATATCCTTGATATTCTTGATTATTCAAAGTAATGATCACCACCGCTCCTCTTCAAAAGTTAGTAGCCTAACAACATACAACTCACTTACGCAACACTCCGCTATGGCGAAATCGAGTAACTAGTACCCTGCTCTTGCTGCGACATTAAGGGATGCGAAAAAAAACATTTGAGACATCAGTTTTCCATAAGTGGGAGACTTGGGATAACCTTATAGCGTAGAAGATGCTAACGTACATAATATAGGAAGTGGATGTTGTGCTGTGTGTCAGACAAAGTACATGGAAAAACAATTGGAGTAGACTAAGCCTTAACTTATAGAAAGATTTAAAGATCTGTCCCATCCATGTTGATCAACCAAAAAGAAAGATTGAGTGGTCAACGAAAGGAAGGTCGTGTGACATGAAGGTCACCTTTGGTTAAGTATAAGGACTCCCCTAGAACTTGGAGGAGATCACTAGCAATGTTGGAAAACGAAGGTAATTGGAAGAAGAAAACTAATTAAGGACAATAAGATATTAGGATGTGTCGAGTAACCCTCAAGATTAAAGAGTAACAAAAAGGGTTCCGAGCTATCCTTTTCTTTTTCAAAAATACCCAAGTAAATGGATATTTGTTACATGAAGGAATAAGGAATTTGGCAAATTGAAGACCATCAAGGAGGGAGAGGCGAAGTGAAAAGTAGGAAATCCCTTACATTTTTCCTTGAGGAAAATTTTTAAGGGGGTAATCGCAACAAGGAAGATACTCGAACATGGAGTATGAAACGCAAGATTATACTTTATCTTTCAAGAAGAGTTATTCACTAACGTCATTGAAAGAGATATGAAGTAGAAACTAAAGTAAAGGAAGGCGATTTAACCCGAACGGTAAAGTGAAGGTATTGACGTCATCTACATGATGTAGTTCTGGAGGTATTCATCTTTATGGCGCTCCACGCGTTGTTCTTTAAATACCAATTGGAAAACCTCTATCGAAAGACAAGCTATTAGTAGAGAATATCAACTAAGCTAAGAGAAAGCGGTATACGCCCAACACCCGATGGAGGCTAGCTTTACTAAAGAGGAGAAGTATGGTCGATAAGTAGAGGAAGCACGATGACCTGTGATGGTTATCCCCTCAAGGTCAACGGTCATATGGAGGTAAGCTAAAACAAGATGAACTTGGATGAGAAAAAATTTTGCAACACATGGTGAACCGTCAAGGACCATCGACCCACGGAGTTGTGCGCCCAAGAAAAGTGAAGAAGGAAGACAACATGAAGTCGCTAAGTTAGTAGTGAAAGCAAATAAGGAATACGACGCTAGAAGTCATACTACCACAACGATCAAGGAAGTTGGTCACTGAACTAAGTTTCAAACAACTACAAACTCCGGGAAGAGCTAGTTATGGAACGTTTGAACGGAAGCGTGATAAGGATAACACGCATCTGTGATGAGTTAGGATTAAAGGATCCGTATCAACATGATGTGACGAGTACCCCTGAATTAACTTCAAGGACTAGCGACTGCGCGTGTGTCATTCAAGATGACGATTACTCTAGTAAGAGATGGATCCGAGTGGCGAAACGGTAAGGAGTATGGTTACCCATAAGAAAACGAAAGGAAAATGGAGGGAACCGAATGGTTGAGAAAAAGACGAAGTAACCGATGTTTCACCTAAGTTATGATACATCACAATTCCTAACAACATTATGCTAGTGTATTTGAAAATAAGCTTAGCTTAGAAAGTTGAAAATGGACATGAGGCTTTGGAGAGCAAGGTAATTGGAAGTTTCGTAGATCTAGGTCAAAAGGACCTAAGAATGATTTCATACCAATGAGGACTTGAAGTGTTTGTCTTGCCAAGGTGGTGGTGATATGATTATTGGTGAGCATAAGGATTGTGTAAATCCTATCATGTGGAATGCGTAGGTATAGCAAAGAAACCGAAGGGGTTATATGTGCGATATCAAAAGGAGTTTAGTCGGTAATGGGCTATAGATGGTAGTCCTTCTACATTAAAAAGGAAGAATTAAAGGTACCTTAAAAACCATTGGCAAGCCAATTTCAACAAGAGCAAGAGAAAATGGGTGACGGGGTGACCTAACAAATGACGAAGAAGGCGATCTTGGAAAAATAAGGGCGAAGTGGAAGGACAAAGGTGAGTATGAGGATTAATATGGAACTATCGACGATCAATCCATGATTCCCTTGCACGCCTTAAAACAATAAAGACGACATTTGCAAACCCTAAAATGCCGCACTACGGAGGTGTACCTTTGCAAATTTAGTACAACCCGGCATAACGGATTAGTATCACTCTTGTTAAGGGGGTAATCCCTTAACAAGTGGTTGGTCACAAACGAAGTCAATATTCAAGTAGCGGCAAGCGTATCTAACGTCAAACTGAAGAAAGATGAAAATAGGCGAGAAGCCATTGGGACGTTTCTTTAATTGAGAAAGCAAACGATAAAGGAAAGTACACCAAGTGACCAATGGAAATGAGTAGCCACAAACAATCGATATTCCAACGTTTCTTACCGTCTTTATTGTAACTCACATTACGAACCGTTTGCTTATTTTACCCCTCCGTATTGATATTCTTACCGTCATCTCAATTATTACTATTTCTATGTGAGGTCACATGCGATCAATCTCAAGTCGTCTCAAGAAGTGAGCAACATTCGTAACATTTTTGAAAATTCTAATAATGGGGAATTTTAGGGCACCGGGGAATGGATGCCCCCAACTACGGAGATCAAAAGCTTGTAAGTAACCAAAAAGGTCAGGATGAAACCTAGTTGAACTCTCACATTTTTATACATCTCTATGAAGCTATCCTTATCGTTAATCTATTCATTTTATCACCGTGTGAACGAGCGAACTTCGAGGACGAAGTTTCTGTTAAGGGGGTAATGATGTAACAACCCTCAATTTTCGACTAGGACAATTTACTTGGACTTATCTAGGTATCTATCCCTAGAGGTTTATTAAGAGAATTGACTTTCTAGACATTTAAGGCATAGTGATAATTGCCCTCTAGTTCAATGAAATACCATAGATGACTAGTTATCTTAGATTTGCCATAAACAATAACTATAATCATTCAAGACAATCTCAAGTTATAATTTAGTTCTAACTGAACTTGATGAAATGTCAATTAAACAAAAATTTTATTTCGAGAAGATAAGTTATATAAATATTTAGAGTTAATTACAGAAATCGTCCCTGTCGTGGTACCCAGCTTGCAGGTTTCGTCCCTACCTTTCAAAAATTACAGTTTTAGTCCAAAAAACTTTGTTCCGTCAACACTTTTAGTCCAAAGCATTAACAGACGTTAAAATACCCATCACGTGACCTGCACATGATGGGTATAATGGTCTTTTCATTACCAATGGACCAAAAGTGTAATTAACTCCACTAAATAATAATAGATCTAAATAATAGATCTATAAATAATGACAGATGTATGTGGATGGGATGTAACATTGACCACAAAAATGAAAATCAAAATACCCTAAAATCACAACACAAATCTTATCAAAGTATATTTGTATCTTTTCTCTGTATCTTCAAAACAAATCAAACACAACAAATCAAATAATCAATCTCTCTCTATCTCTGTATCTTTTCTTCATATATATATTATAATATATATATATTATATATATATATATATATATATATTATATATATATATATACAATATGGGTATGGCGGATTTTTTGGGTTTCCGTTAAACCACTAAAAATATATACATATACCTAATTTATTTATATATATCTAATATTTTTATTTACATATCCTAATAATATAGTTATAGATAAATTTATATTAATTGTTAATTTAAAATAAACATAAATATTAAACCATATATATTGTTTAATACATATATACATAGTTTAAGAGTACTTACAGTGGATGTATACACAGCGGATGATTAAGACGAAGGATGATTATATATTAATAATATATATATATATTTTTATTTATTTTTATATTTTATATATTTATATAATATTATTTATATATATATACCAAAAGGGTATGGCGGATTTTTTGGGTTTCCGTTAAACCACTAAAAATATATACAATTATGTATTTTTTGGGTTTCCGTTAAACCACTAAAAATATATACATATACCTAATTTATTTATATATATCTAATATTTTTATTTACATATCCTAATAATATAGTTATAGATAAATTTATATTAATTGTTAATTTAAAATAAACATAAATATTAAACCATATATATTGTTTAATACATATATACATAGTTTAAGAGTACTTACAGTGGATGTATACACAGCGGATGATTAAGACGAAGGATGATTATATATTAATATATATATATATATTTTTTATATTTTTTATTTTTATTTTTTTTATTTTTTATTTTTTATTTTTTTATTTTTTAGTTTTTTGATGTTTTTGGTAGGATATATTATGAAGTGCTAAAGGGATTTAAGGGAATAAGGGATTTGAACTAAGAGACTTGGATAGGAAATTAAGCTGCCATAAAGACTTGAAAATTATTATTGATATGAAATTGTTGTGTGTGTACAACTGAAAACATAAGGTGCCTTATATAGGCATTACAATACAATAGATATCACTATCTAATAATTTTAAATTGACGTGTACAACAAAAAGGAAAATTATTGATTACAAAAAGACAACTTTGAAAAAGAATATGTCGTCCACTATGTTGTCCACCGAATCTTGAATTATTGAGATTAAAACGTCATGGTTTACGTCATCTTCTAGAAGTCTCTGTGTGTACTGTCGATTGATACGGGTGAATGTACATCTTCATTGTCTTCATAGTTTACTTCTTCTGTATTGATTATGTCCCCAATATTAATCTGTTCACTTTCTCCTACAAATGGTAAGGTCATTTGCCAATGGCTATGTCCCCATATTTGTATGTAATGTCCTTCTGCTAATAATTTATATGGAGAAATTCTGGGGTGTGGGATTATACTTCTATTGACTAATGGTGTTTTCTGTCCTTCTATTATCCATTTTCTTGCTAATGTTCTTTGTTCTTGTGGATTTGAAGTTATAATTTCATCTGGACGATATTGCCACCATTCTACCTCTATGTTTGAACTACAATTTGCTTGTTTTAGTCTTTGTCTATTTTCTGGTATTTCACTAACAAAGATTCTTTTTCTTGCAGGTCTATAAGTGTGATTATCCATTTCTGGAAATGAAGAGAGGATTTTACACCCAACTATTTCCATGCTTTGTGTTGCTATGTTTCCTGCTGTGAGAAGTATCTTTTCTCCTAATTTATTGAGAAGGAGTTCTACTCTTCTGCTGTATTTAAATTCGAAATAGTCTATCATTCCATAATGATAGAATGTAGCTATTTGATCATCTGTCATACTTGTTTGATCGTAGTTAATCTGTAGTAACATGTATGAAACTTCTTCATTTCTGTAACTCTGTACCACCTTTACACCATTATAGTGTTTTTCTTTGAATGTTATATCCAATATTTCCAATTGTAAATCAAAGAGAATTAAAGGAAATTCTCTTCGAACTTTGTCTGCTATAATTTGCTTTGCTTCTGGAAATTCTTCTATGAGTGGCTTTAGAGTTTCTTGAAAAGGAATATCTAAAAGCCTTGCTTTGAAACTATCGAGATCTCTGTAGATAAATGTATTTGTTTCTTTTTCTTTTTCTTCAAGCTTCCTTTGAAGAACTTCTAATTTTTCTAAAAGAATTTTTTCTTTTTCTTTTAAAACTTTATTTTCTATTTTGCACTGTGAAAATTCTGCATCTGTTTTTTGTTCTAAAAGTTGTTTTTGTAAATTTGCAATAGTTTCTTCTTGAGCTTTGATAATTTGCTCAGGATGAATTTTTGCCATTTCTGAAAAAGATTTAACCTCTTCAGGTTCTATAAAATAATTTTTTAAGCCAAACTGGTTTCTGGCTGCTGTTAAAGCATCTGTAAAACTGTAAAAACCTTTATACAAAGGTTTTGGAACCTGTATATGCTGTACAACTGTTTCCCATTTGTTAAAGATTCCAAGTTTTGATCCTCGGAATATAACATAATGAGTAAATTTCTTCTGTTGTTGTTCAGATTGTTTTATGGTTTGTTCACTAAAGTAAATGCTTAAAGCATTTAAAATCTGTACTTTAAAGGATGCTGCATTTGGCATGGTTTGGACATGCCAAAGATTATCTACTAAACACTGTTGTTTTTCTGTAAGTTCTACACCCACAAGAGGTCTGAACTTTCTGTTTATATCTGTACACTTTTGAAGTGCATAATTTCCAAAAAATATGGAATCTGTAGGCTGTTTAGACTGTGACACATATGAAGGAGTTGTTGTTTCAAACTGCCTTCCTTGTGTATTTTTATACTGTTGAAACTGTGGTCTAATTCTCAAATGAGGATTGGGATAGACTGTAGGAATTTGTGATTGGAAGATTTTTATATCTTCTAATCCTGGTGTATTCTGTTGACTGTTTATCATTTCTGTTTGTAAAGAATTTAATGCCTTCATACTTGATTGCATTAATTTATCTGCTCTGTTGATTTCTGTACAGGTTTCCATAGATGATGAAGTTTTCTTTGTCTGTCTAGGCTGTATAAGTTTCCTTTTTCCTTTATCCTTTGGATCCATCTGCATCAAATAATCTGTTAATGTTTCTAGATAGCATATCTGCTATTCCATTGTTTTTTCCTTTAATATGTTCAAAATTTATTTTATAGCCGCAACCCTGTATAATATTTTGTAGATTTACCCATCTTGTTCTATTAACTTTTTTACTTTGATCATTTTTAATAAATTTTACTATTGCTTCACAATCTGTTCTAACTGTAAATTCTTTATGTAAAAATATTTTAAATTTTTCTATTGCATTAATTAATGCTTGTATTTCAAAATCTAAACTTGTCCAATTTGTTCCTGCTTTATTAAAATTTCCACTTGTGTATGAACAAATTTTTTCTGTATTTTTAGAGCTATATTTATCGGGTTTACTAAGAAGAACTGCTCCCCATCCTTCTTTACATCCGTCTACTTCTATAATTATATAATCTGTTACTAATGGTAATTCTAAAGGTTTTATCTTTTTTTACTTTGATCATTTTTAATAAATTTTACTATTGCTTCACAATCGGTTCTAACTGTAATTGATTATATCCTGATTTTAAATCAAATTTTGAAAATACTTTCTTTTTCTGTATTAAATTAATTAAACTATCTTTATTTGGAATATTATATCCATCATCTTCTGTATTATCATTTAATCTTTTGTAATTATATACTATTCTAGCTTTTCCTCTTTTAATTTCACTATGGTTTCTTACTACAAAAGCTGCTGATCTATGAGGACTTTCAGATTTTCTAATCAATTTTTGTTCTAACATTTCTGGTATTTGTTTTCTAAATTCTTCTTTATCTAAAGGGCTATATTCTATATTTGCTGTTCTAATTATAATGTCTGAATTCTTTAGTTTAAATTTACAAGTATATTTCACTGTTGACTTTTTAATATCTTCTCCTATTAATCCTCTTTTTTCTAAATGTAATATCATAGGATAATTTATACTTTTACTAACATCTTTACCTTTCTCTAATTCATGTGACATGAATTCTGTTAATAGTTTTATGGCTTCATTTTCTACTTTTGGTGAATAATTTTGATTTTGTGTTTTTAAAAATTCTAATATTTTTGTAGAAATATGTGGTTGTAATTCTATTTTACCATTACCTATCTCTAATCCTAAAAACGATATTTTTCTTTTAAATAATTCCATTTTTCTTTTTGAAACTACTATACCATTCTTTTTAATCTCTTCGAAGATCTGTTGTAAATGTCTCTCATGTTCCTGCACTGTTTCGCTGGCAACTAAAATATCATCAATATAAACTAAACAAAAATCATATTTAAGAAATATACTATCCATAAATCTTTGAAAAATTGATGGTGCATTCTTTAGACCAAAACTAAGAACATTCCATTCAAATTGGCCTTCAGAGCATGTAAAAGCTGTCCATGGTTTAAAATTTTCTTCTAACTGTAATTGGTTATATCCTGATTTTAAATCAAATTTTGAAAATACTTTCTTTTTCTGTATTAAATTAATTAAACTATCTTTATTTGGAATATTATATCCATCATCTTCTGTATTATCATTTAATCTTTTGTAATTATATACTATTCTAGCTTTTCCTCTTTTAATTTCACTATGGTTTCTTACTACAAAAGCTGCTGATCTATGAGGACTTTCAGATTTTCTAATCAATTTTTGTTCTAACATTTCTGGTATTTGTTTTCTAAATTCTTCTTTATCTAAAGGGCTATATTCTATATTTGCTGTTCTAATTATAATGTCTGAATTCTTTAGTTTAAATTTACAAGTATATTTCACTGTTGACTTTTTAATATCTTCTCCTATTAATCCTCTTTTTTCTAAATGTAATATCATAGGATAATTTATACTTTTACTAACATCTTTACCTTTCTCTAATTCATGTGACATGAATTCTGTTAATAGTTTTATGGCTTCATTTTCTACTTTTGGTGAATAATTTTGATTTTGTGTTTTTAAAAATTCTAAATTTCCTTGTCCACCACGCTTCTGTGCAAACTCTGATGTCTGTGTATATCTAAGTGTAGGGTAACTATATGTATTTTTACTAAGTGTAATCATATTTTTTGAAATTGTAATTGATCCTTGTAAATTAAAGATAAAATTCAATCCTATAACAAAATCTCGTGATTTTATATTTTCAGGATTTATTACTATTTGTGGCATATCATATTTAATACTATAATTCCCTGAGAAATCTAAGAATTGTATTTTAGTTTGTAAGGTAATTTTTTATGATAAATATGTGGTATTAAGCTATATGATATTAAACTTTTTGTAGCTCCTGTATCTAATATTCCTTTTAAGTCAAAAAATATATTATTATCTATCCATAACCTACACTGTAAATTTATCATGTTTGTATTTCCAGTATTTGTTTGTAAATATATACTTTCTTCTGGAACTAATTCACTCATTTGTGATGTTTCTTGTTCTACATATTTCTTTTTATTTACTGAATCATCTAATTGGTTTAATTTATTTTCTATTTCTTTTAGTTTATAATCGTGTAACTCTATTTTTACTTCTAAGTATTTTATTTTATCATTTTTGTATTTCCAGTATTTGTTTGTAAATATATACTTTCTTCTGGAACTAATTCACTCATTTGTGATGTTTCTTGTTCTACATATTTCTTTTTATTTACTGAATCATCTAATTGGTTTAATTTATTTTCTATTTCTTTTAGTTTATAATCGTGTAACTCTATTTTTACTTCTAAGTATTTTATTTTATCATTTTGTGTATTTGTTCCTATATTTACTTGTACTTCCTGTTCTTCTATCATATCTTCATTAAATATTTCTCTGAGACATATACAGCATATCTCTTTAAAACATTCTGCACATTGTGATCTTTTTTCTATACTTGGCCATTTTCCACATATAAAACATGTTATGTGATTACTACCTCTTTTATTTATCCATTTATGTGTGCATTCTTGTTCTGTATTAACATATGTATATGTAACTTTAGATACTGCTTTATCTTCTTCATTATCGCTATATATACTGTAAACTGATTCATTATCTGAATCTCCTGCTTCTACTAATTCTATTTCATATTCTCCTATTTGTTCTACTAAATTACTTCTTTCTATATTTTTTCCTCTATCTGGACATTTGTTTGCTAAATGATTTTCGTTTCCACATATAAAACATTTACATTTTCTTGTCTGTGGTTTTCTAACATATTTATTTTTATAATAAGGTTTATATTCTTTTTTATATGTAGTACTTTTTCTAAGTTTTTTCTTATAATCTTTATGTCCATAAGCTTGTGGTGTATAAATCGCTGTTTTACAAAATGCAAAAGCATTCTTTTTTATTTGTTCTTGTAATACTAATTCTTTACATTTTTCTTCTAATATTTGAAATGTATGTGTTACTCTAGGTCCTAATCCTAAATCTTGTGTAGTACCATATAATTGATTCCATGATTCATGTATTGCTTTTCCTAAATCTCCTGGTAACTTTATAAAATATTTATCACATAAATCATTATTAACTGCTTGACCTGTTTGTGCTAATAATCTAATAAAATCTTGGGTATATTCATTAATATATTTCATATTTGCTATACTTAATTGTTCTAAATTTCTGATAGCTGAATTTTGTAGTAATGTATTGTTCTTTGCTGGATCTACTCCTAATATTAATGTTCTAATTTGTGATGTAAAGTTAAATGGATTATCTCCCATAGCTTTTAAGTTATTAACTTCTTCTGGATTCTTAGTCTTTTTACTTTGCCATATACCTAATGCTGTTGGTCCTAATGTTGTTTCTAAATATGCAAACATATCCATTCCATCTCTTTTATTAGTTTCCCACATTCTAACTACTGTTTGTTCCCATGCTAATACTTCATCTGCCCATAATTGTGGTTTTTGACTTTCTATTAACAACATACTACTACTATATATACTTCCTACTGGTAATCTGTTTCCTTTTCCTACTGTATTTGATTCTCCTGTATATTTTACAGTGGGTGTTGCCCAAGGTTCTCTACCTACATGTGTTGTATATGATGACGATGGTCCTGTCCATTCTTCTGGTTTTATTCTTTTTAATGGTTGAGTCATAAATGTATCACCAACTAAAGTTTGTTCTTGTTTGTAAAAATCTGATATCATAATTTTTCCTTGTGTTATATCTGTAGCTAATGGTAGATTAAAATATTCTTGTAATTTATTATAGCTTTCTTCATATGTTAATCCTAATTCTGTCATGCATTCCATTAACATATCGTCTATTTCTTCTTGTATATTAAATTCTGTAAATTTTCTATCTATTATTTGATCTATGGTTTTATTAGTTTCTTCTGTTTTAAAAACTGTTGTTTCTTCTTCTTCTAAATATTCCCATAGACTATAATCACATTCTTCTTCTTTGAATTTACTAAATCCTATATCTAGTATATTTTCATCTTCCTCTGTGTCATATACTGGTTCTGTATCATATTCTGTATTCATATAGCTATATTCTGTTTCAGTATCATTTTCATCTTTAGGTGTTTCTTTTGTAAAATTAACAAATCTAAGACTCTGTGTTCCATCTAATCCTTCATATATGATACTTTGTTTAGGTATTAATACTTCATTTTCTTGTTCTTTTAAATCATCTAATTGCCATTCTAATCCTGCTAATTCTTCAGGGTCTATTTTTATTGGATTTATCATTTGTATTGATTTTGAAGCTATAGCGTTTACTATTCCTTCTATATTTACTTTATATTTCATTCCTGATTTATTACTTGCTCTACCTAATACTCCTATGCTTATTACAAGATTATTTCCATCATAATTTTCGTATCCTTTAGTTTGCAATGCTATTTTTATATTTTTTAAATCTTTTATATCTTTTAATATATCTGGTGCACAATAAAATAAAGCTGTATTTTGGCTAAGGTCTACTTCCATTCCTGAAATTATTGCCTTTTTTAATTCTATTTTCCAACTTTTATCTAATAATAATGCTAATAATTTTGTTCCTAAATTTTTTCTACCTAAAGCTTTGATTCCTATAACTACTAATCCTATATCTAGTATATTTTCATCTTCCTCTGTGTCATATACTGGTTCTGTATCATATTCTGTATTCATATAGCTATATTCTGTTTCAGTATCATTTTCATCTTTAGGTGTTTCTTTTGTAAAATTAACAAATCTAAGACTCTGTGTTCCATCTAATCCTTCATATATGATACTTTGTTTAGGTATTAATACTTCATTTTCTTGTTCTTTTAAATCATCTAATTGCCATTCTAATCCTGCTAATTCTTCAGGGTCTATTTTTATTGGATTTATCATTTGTATTGATTTTGAAGCTATAGCGTTTACTATTCCTTCTATATTTACTTTATATTTCATTCCTGATTTATTACTTGCTCTACCTAATACTCCTATGCTTATTACAAGATTATTTCCATCATAATTTTCGTATCCTTTAGTTTGCAATGCTATTTTTATATTTTTTAAATCTTTTATATCTTTTAATATATCTGGTGCACAATAAAATAAAGCTGTATTTTGGCTAAGGTCTACTTCCATTCCTGAAATTATTGCCTTTTTTAATTCTATTTTCCAACTTTTATCTAATAATAATGCTAATAATTTTGTTCCTAAATTTTTTCTACCTAAAGCTTTGATTCCTATAACTACTAATCCTATATGTGAAAAATGTTTACCCGATTGTTTTATTTTTTGTATGGTGTCTGGGGAGAATAAATCTATAGTGACCGTCCTATCTACTACTCTTAAACTTTCTTCTCTACTACTTCTTATTAATACTGTATTAACATTAAATCTTCCTGTTTGATATAAGATTCTAGGATTTAAGATTTCTAATTGATGTTGATTATATAAATTAATATTTCTGTTTAAATCTATTTCTTCATTTGCAACTTGTTTTTCTAATTTATTTATTGTAGCTGTTGTTTTATTATTTTCTAATAGATAACTTAACTGTTGTATTTCTTGTTTATTAGGAATACTTTTTCTAATATCTTTTAACTCTTTTATAATAAGATTATTTTGTTCTTTAATATATGTTAAATTTTCTATTATTTTATTTGAAAACTCTGATCTTTTATATATATATTTAGATAATCTTTCTAATATACTATGTGTATTAGTAGATTCTTTTTCTAAATTAAATCCTAAATTTATTACTAAATCTGTTAATCCGTTTAAATGGATATTCTCTGTATGTAAACTATGCTTAAATTTGTTGTTAAATTTACAACCAACTTTGTAATTATCTAAAGATATAGTATTATTATTAAGTTTTTCGTCGTATTCTAGATTTAAAAATTCTAATTTTTTGAACGTTGAAATTGATGTTTTTGAATCAATGGTTATTTAACTCCTATCTCTTAGTCTTTTTCCCTTATTTCTTAGTCCCTTTTTCATAAGATATTCATATATCCCTTTTTTAATAACATGAAAACGAAAGCTAAATTATTTAAACATAAAGTAAATACATGATAAAGACATATACCAAAAGATGAACAAAACAAACCGTGGTTTAATTTTGACTAAAAATCAACCAATTCCATTTTTAATATTAAAACATAAAACCAAATTTTATTTTCTTCACCTAAGCGGGTTCTCATAAATAACGTGGACTTACATCCTTTGCCACAAAAACATGAGCCTATCCTAGTCTTTTAGATCCTAAAACCGATTTTATGCTCTGATACCAATAAGGGTATGGCGGATTGATTTTTGTTTAGTTTATATTGATGATATTTTAGTTGCCAGCAAAACAGTGCAGGAACATGAAAGACATTTACAATAAATAGATATATATTACAACATCAAACAAGTATGTAATCTATATCTTACAAAATTTCTATCGATCTATATCTATATCCATATCCAAATCTATATTCTATAAAACCGGATCTATAGATAAAATGGAACAACCCATAGACGAAGATTCGCGTGGTGGGCTTTGATGAAGAAGTAGTAACACTGCTTGATCAACTTACTTCAACTTCTATCAAGCGGATCTATAGATCTCTGTTTCTCAAGTTTATGTAGTTAAGACTACTCTGGCTAGACATTTGTTCACATGTACAGGCAGCAAGACCTGCTCATGTTTTGCGTTTTCGTAATAAAGTTGAAAGTTGGGATTTGTTTAAAAAAAAGACCTTTAGGAATGGAATATGTCCTCTTTCCCTGAGAGCTTGTGGAAGGGCGATTACAAGAAAATGTGAAGGTTTCGATTTGAGGGGAGAGAAATAGATATGTATGTATGTCTATTGGGTTTCCAGTTGTGGTGTTTTTCGGCAAGAGATAGGTATAGATATACTAAATAGATATAGATAGAGAGAGAGAGATAGATTGATTATTTCCGGTTATGGTGTTTTCGGTTATGGTGGGATCTAGCTGCATTTGAAGATTAATATATGTATATTACCAGTGTATATCTATATTATTTTTTGATTTGAAGATCTAGCAAAAAAAATTTGTTGGGATGTATTGATTTGAGATTGGATGTGTTGATTTGAGATTAGAGCAAAAAAATTTGTTGGGATGTGTTGATTTGAAGATGTAAATTGTTCTTGTATATATATGATTTTGATGATGATAGATATATAGATATAAATATAGATATAGATTTATGATGATGATAAATGAAATAAAATAAAAAGAAAAAAAAGTGCAGTGGAGTTAATTACACTTTTGGTCCATTGGTAATGAAAAGACCATTATACCCATCATGTGCAGGTCACGTGATGGGTATTTTAACGTCTGTTAATGCTTTGGACTAAAAGTGTTGACGGAGCAAAGTTTTTTGGACTAAAACTGTAATTTTTGAAAGGTAGGGACGAAACCTGCAAGCTGGGTACCACGACAGGGACGATTTCTGTAATTAACTCTAAATAATTATACAAGGTTCACAAGCTGTGATAACAACCAAAAATCATTATAAATATCCAACGATCCAAACACCAAGCTAATCAAAGTACATTTGGATATAAATATATAATGACCATCTCAAAACTTTATTTACAAACTATTATGTACATAAAAGTGAGTTTGAATAATAATAAGTTTATATATGTAACTAAAATAAATACAAGTATTGAATAATTAGTATGTAACAAGTTTTGAAAACACAAAAATATCTATATACATATATACATATATGTACGGCCATACACTTATACATAGACATAACTTGCTTTGAAAGCACTAATAACTAGTAATAAGTCAAGGATTACATGTATGTACCTACACTAAATAAACCTACATTACATACAAATATACATACACTTATATTATACACCAAAATTCAAAAACCCCTTCCTTTTTCCCTTTCAAAAACCGGCCCCAACCCTTCCCCATGCCACTTCACCAATCAAAATGCAACTAGCTTTTATTCTTGTAACTCCCAATACTTGATTTCACATAACACTCAACCTTCACTCTTCACACACACTAAAACATTTTAACTTTTCCCAACACATTTTCTCTCTCAAGGAACTCTTCCTCTCCATATTTCTCTTCATCATTTTCAGTCCAAAGAAAGCAAGAAAAAGGCAAGAAAAATCATATCTAAAGTATACTAATAATAAGGGTTTGTTAAGGATTAAACAAGGGTTGATTCAAGTAGGGATTAAGGGTTGTTTTGAGCAAGGAATAAGGGTTATTAGTAGCATAAAGGCCACAAAATTTCCTGCCCAAAATCATCTCCAAAACCGAGCTCTTGAAGGGTATAAATCTTAATCCATTTACTAGTTTAATCTTGTTTTAGTTTATCTTCAAAAATCTTTATCAAAAGCTTATATTATCTTCTTGTTTTCTTTGAAAAACACACTTGATGAAGTCAAGTTGATAGAATCTTCTTCCTCATGCTCATGCATGTCGAGATCTAGAAGAAAGATTCAAGGATTCAACCTTGGTAAGACCCAAAAGTGTTGGTTTAGTGTAAAGGCTTGTAAAGTTGTGATATGGATCATCATGGATCCGATTTTTATAAGTTATAAGGCTATGTTTTCTGTGATTTTTCATCAAGAATGATATTTTCAAAAGTTAGATTAAAGTTTATAGCTTGATCTTGTTTAAAAGTGTTAGATCTTAACATGCATGCTTAGATTTGCACTAGTTTGAGTTGTTTTTGATATGGGATTGAGATGGATCTTTGGATTAATGATTTTATATATCTTTGGATGTTAAAAGAAGCATAATATTCTGGATTTTGTGGATATATTACAAGAAATATGAATTTTATAAGAATTAAACCAAAACTATGTCAAAAATCATAACCGAAAATCACCAACAACACATATATGCATCCACCATGTTAATCAAGCAATCTATTCAGAATAATACAAAGAAAAAAAACTAGAGAAAACACTAACCAAATGTTAAGGGATGATTTAAGATGGATAAAAAGTATTGGGGTTACCAAAATAAGTGGTTGGGTAATTTAAGATAAAGCAACATGCTATTATGTTACCAAGAAAATTCACATAATCTATATTTGAACTTGGAACATGTAAAGATGGTTTAAATTGGACGAACTGGGACCATAAAATAGAAAATATAGATATGTGAGTCTAGTTTCATAACCAACTGGAATTACTCAAAAAGACCAGATAAAACTCAAGTTATGGATTTTTAAGTACACTGTGGTCAAAGCTGAGTTTTTAGTCTAAACAGAAGTCAACTTTGGTGATTTTTAATTGTTTAACCATTTCGATTCAGAAGCTTAAACTTGGTGGGGATCAAGTTCAATATGTCCTAAACTTAAAATAAAATCAAGGGATTTTTATAAGGCATACATCATGAATAACTTCTATAAACAATTTTGGGTCGCATAGCAGCTACCATTCTGACCAGTTTTGGTTTGGTAATTTTTAGAGGTAGTGAACAATGTCTAAAAATTTATTAAAAATTCACATAAATATAAGACACATATATGTAACTGTAGAAAAATCACCAAGGTCTAAATACTTCAATTCGACCAATAATGCCTAGTGATTGTGCACCGAACCGCGCGAGCCTTGTGAATAGGATTGTGGATGGAAAAGATGTTTTACGGAAGAAACCCTAAAGGGTTTTTAGGGTTTGTTGGCGATTCCCCGAAGGTAGGAGCGGTGCTCCTTTACGCCAACGAAGGGTGATTGAATAGCTTGTCGAATCGTGTTCGACTTTAGTTAGGGTTTTGGTCGATCCGTGATCATATATTGATATTGTGTATGATGGTGATCATGTCGAATGTGGAGAAATCCTCCTCCTTTTATAGGAGGAGGTTCCTTAGAGGAGAAGGTTAGGGTTTTCCCTATTCCTTCTTTGAATAAAACTCTACTTGCCATGTTTATCCGATTTGGTTTCCTTAGGAGATAATCCTTGGAACATTCCGGACTAGGCAAGGATCGTGTTTATCTTTGGAAAGGATTTGTGTTAATCCTTTAGCTTTGTTCGATTGAGTTGATCGCCTTCGGGGTTCTGTCCTTCGTAGATGTGCTTCGTTATGTTTTCTTTATATAGCAATTCGGAGGGGTACATCGTCAAGCCCCCCAGTCTAATGTTAGAGGCTTCAAAGACTGTAATTTTAGACTATTCTTCTTTTCCGTGTTTAGAAAATCTAATCCATATCGCGAAGGACCAAGAGGGAACTTTTATAACTTCATCGAGGACTAAAGAGCGGTGACTTATTGCGGAGGGACCATTTTTGAATAAATCCAAAAGATAGTGGGATCCTTTCGTTTTCCTGCGCAGAAACCGAAGTAGTAGGTGAGCCCTATTAAAGCCTTGTCTTTTCACTTTCCAAGATTATCACTTTCCCTGTTTCAATCAATCTCCTTAGAGAAAATTCTGTAATTCCGCTCGATATATCTTAATCTCTGATGGCGCGTGCTAAAATGAGAAGGACTGTTGGTGGTAATCAACCTTCATCTTCCCACGCCGGCGTATCTGCCGGTGAGACTCCTGCTCCGACATATTTTCAGGGTCGCCGGAAAAGATCCGTTGTGAAGACCAAGTATCCAGTCATTTTTACCGATTCTGATTCTGATTCAGAAGTAGATAAAGCGTCATATCGTAATCTGAGGTATGAATGGGCCCGTCTCCACCGAGAGCTTATGGAAGTGAAGGGCAGGGAGGCCCGTTTAAGAGGTGACGTCAAGTGGGCCGGTGATGAGATCCGCCGTTTGTTCCATGATATGGAAAAATCTATCCCTTTTATTGCTCTTCGTTGTTCCAATAAACGATATCAGGAGAAACTGAAGGAGGCAGAGGGAGTTTTTGACGATTTGGCCAAAAAGCTTGATGATTCTGAGAGGCGACTGTCGGAGAATAATATTTATGTTGATGGGGTTAGGAAGGTGTGGGGTGACAAGTGTGAGGAACTGCAAACTGCTCAGTCAAAGATCCAATTCCTGGAGGAGCAGCTGAAGAGATGGAGGAAGGAGATTGTTCCTCATATTTATCAAGCCACGCTTTCTAATCCTGGGGCTGCGAAGCGCCTAGTAGAGACGGCGGCTGCTTCGGAGAATGTTTCCGATGTGTGTGTTTCGGTCAAAAATTAGCTAAGATAATTTTATAAAGGATTTTAGACAACTCAAGAACCGAAGATTTGTAAGTGGGGTTTGGTGTTCAAGGATCTTCAATTAAAATTAAAAGTAAAGTTTTCTTAACAATAACGATTAAAACTAAGAATTTTAACTAAAAGGAGTTTTAAGAAAGCATTTGAGAGAGAATACTTTGAGTAATTAAGAAAACTGTTGAAGATAAAAGTAAAGCACTGCGAATTAAAGCTAGGATCTTAAAGAAAAACAGAAAAACACAACGACACCAGAATTTTGTTGACGAGGAAAAACCCTTGATCCAGTTAAGTGATCTTAGGTAAAAAAAACCCGGGAGGATTCAATCGATCCTACCTGCTGTTCTTTTATTATTATTCTTGTTTGTGAATGATTACAATGAAATGAATGAATGAACGAATGAATAAGAAAACTATCAATAGCTAAGTAACTAATTTGTTGTTGTTGAGTGAGTGAATGCTTGTATGATGATTGCTTGTGTGTGTAAAGTATGCGATCTCTGTGATGTGTGTGATGTGTCCCCCCTCTGAACGAGATCTTCTTCTATTTATAGAGCTAGACGTTGAACCATATCTCCAAAATATCTGGGATCTTCCTGGACTTGCTCTTTACTCTGAAGAAGTGGCATAGATGACCGTTGAGTGTTATTCTTCACATGGTAAATCTGTTATCAATCCCGATTCTTGTGGTTGAAGTGGTAAACTATCCGTTGAAACACGTTTTCTTTATGTAACACGCTTTTACTTCGATCCTGCATATAATATCTACTATACTATACATATATTCGTTAGTAAAATCATAGATCCTGAAGATATCAAGATCCTGTTATATTAGGATAATAACATAACATAGTCTGAACTAATAAACTAACCGGGATCAAGGATCCTTTAAGACTACACATTATTAAGTGTTTATTACTGAAGGACTAAAGTGTAAATTCTATTCAGGATCCTAGTAGCGAAAATTCTACCCCAAACAATTGTCCCCAAAACTTATATTTCATTGCAAATAAATATAAGTTTTCCAAGTCATTGTCAGCCACTAAAATCTTATAAACAGAAGTTGCTATCGTTTTTTAGGTTTTCATTCTTATGCTCCCTTTTATTTACTTTTGCAGTCCAGACTTATCTCAGAGAACAAGAGGTTAGTTTTCTATCCGTATACCTTCAATCGAAAAGTCCACTGTATTAGATCTAGGATTAATTTTTTTTCTTTTTTAATTATTCTTATAGCGTTAGTTTTTGATGTAGGAATTTGTTTTGTTAGAATTGCTTGATTGTTGTTTCTCAAAACCTTAATTAGCTTAATTTTTTATTTGTTGGCTTTTTACTCAAATTTATTAAGTTTACTTTCAATATTTCCCTAGACATGGATAAGGAAACTAAGAAGGTTAACGGAAAGAGAAAGACGCGTTCAGTGAATGTTAGGAAACTTATCAAGTTGTTGGAAATTCCGCCAAAGCTCCATTTACTGAATTAGTTTCTCGATTACCGGAAAATGTTACATTTGGGAGTTCAGTCAAGGATATTTCTACGGTACCAATTATTGCTTAATAATTAAGTTTTGTAATGGAGTTTTGTTTAGCATTTTTTAGTCTAATACTTTGATTTATCATTCTTAGGCCATTGAACACTTGATTTTAAGTTTTGGAAGGTCATTGAATGAGTGGGAGATGGATGTTGAAGTCCAGAAGGAAATGGTTAATGTTGAGAAAGCAAAGAATGATGACTTATTGGCAGAAGTTGAGGGCTTGAACACAAAAATTGCTAAGTTGATATATGAGCTTAGGGAATTCAAAAATGAGGAGGAGAAGAAACTCAAAACTCAGAAAAGAAGAGTCTATTTCAAGTGCATCTATTGCAATTCTCAAAATAGAATTGAAATGGCAAAAATTGCTAAGGACATGGGTTGTGAACCGGCAGGTTGGAACATTAAGGCATGGGAAAAAACTTTGGCTGGGCTGGTCATTAAAGAGGTTACTGATGATATTTTATCTACCCAACCTGAGAAGCCTGTGAGCAAAAGGCGCAAGAGGAAGATTGTAGGAGGAAATGGATCTCCAAAGGATGATGAGGACATGATCCTAGTTGAATAGTAGTGAGGGCACTACTTTTTAATGATCCTTAATGTTTATTTGGTTGTGTATCTTTTATGAACTTTGTTGACCCTGTTTAATATTTATGCCCCCAATGGACAATGCTTTAATTATGTCATGTTATTTTGTTTTTGAAATGTCAGTAGACTATTTCATATAACATATTATGTGTACTAAAGTTAATCTTAAGGTTTTATTTCGTGTTCCATTAAATACTTTATTTCTTCGAAAAGCATCTTTTCGACTTGATGTGAAGAGTTATGACTTTTCGGATTAGACTTTTAACTACCCAGCAATAAATTCTCTCTTATCCCCCTATTTATTCTCTACCGATCCCTTTTTTTAGATCATTCCCCTATTTTGAAAAAATCACTTCTTCTTCCTTTCCCAGCATTATGTCAAACGTCTCAACCCAGGTGATTATTTACTGATTTTATTCGTGTATATATTATACATATATATTTCTTATTTTAGTTATGTATTTTCTTCTTTTTATATAGGCTTCTGAAAGTTTTAAGCAGTTATCTGAAGAACTAGCCAAGAAACATGACAAACTTTTCAGGGATCTAGGGGGTGTTTGTCACTTTCAGAACAGATCTGCAGTGATCACCAAGGACTAACCCTAGAGGCTATCGGCAGATGGGGAAAAGACAAGTTAACCCTCAGAGAAGAACTAATCGAGGCCTATGGAAATCTAGACGACGTTCAAGAAGAACTCCGAAAGGCCAAAGGGAATGTGTTGGTTCTACAAGCAGTGGTTTCTAAGTTTGAAAGATTACATCCAGAGATTAACGAGGCTCATGGAAATTAGTCATCCTAGTTCTAGTTAGCGGATTAGTCTTTTAGTTGTTCTGTACTTTTCATTTCAAAAATAAATGTTTTAATTCTATGAATTTGCGTACCTCTTTGATGTTTTCAAGAAGATCATTCCGGATCTTTCTTGTCTGAATATTCATCTCCTTTTCTTTTTCTGATCTTCTTGTTTCTAATATCTTGACAAGTTTATTTCTTATCCTAGAAACTTTGTTTTATTCCTTCTTGAGAATAACATTTGATCTTTAATCAATTGAGGCATTTAATCCTCGCATCTCTTAAGAACCTGCATTTAAGACATATCTTCCACGAAATATCTTATCCCTAATGTTAGTATCCCAATGTTCAACGATTAATGTTCCTTACACGCTTTGATTTGACAGTGAACCTCCATTTTGTCGATTAAATTACCCCCAATTGACTTATTTATACCCGAGATAATCTTTTGTTAGACATACATTCTCATGCCCAAAGAATATATTAAAATTATCTTCTCCTTTTCTATTAATATCTATAATAATTCAATGGAGGCGAGTCATCATCTAGAAGTAGGGCACCTAAAAGACTTAGGGAGCGATCCATTTCAGTAAGTTTTTTTTTACTTTAACCATATATTTTAATTTCTTATTGGTTTCTAAACTTTTTCATTTTATTTTCATAGATCATCGAAAGATTGTCCGATGCCTACGAAGCAGAAATCATGTACAAAAATGAAACTATCAAAAGTGCTAATCGTCTTTTAAATTCAGTCATGGACACCATAAATTAAACTTTAAAAGAAATGGCAAGTTTGAAGAAATCACTGAGTGATACAAAGGCAGAAGTTAACAATTTGAAAAGCTTTTTAGGGTGGCTAAAAGTCAAATATCCTCAGATATTTGAGGAAAATGAAGCAGTTGAAGAAAGCAAGTTGGGGATCAATAGCAAGCCACCTTCCCATAACCGCAATAATAGGAGGCCTATCCCTTAATTCTAGTTTTAATTTTTTATGATTCTGTTTCCTAAATTAAATTAAGACTTTTATTCCATACATTTGTTCCTTGTGAATCCTTGGACAAGTCTTTTGTGCTCAAATCTTCTTCGTTTTTATTTCCTGTTCAAATGCATAAATCATTGCAAATGATAATTAATCAATCTAATTGTTAGTTTATTGGCCAATTCATTTGTCAATTGTTTGTATTTAATAGAGAGATTATCCCTATTCTTTTTGATGACCGTTTTTATCACTTGTGGTCATAACCAAATGAGTTGATTGCAAAATCAACAACCCTTTGAAAATTCCTAACCATGAGGGTCTACCCACAATCAAGAATTTTTTATGACGTGCGTCCTGGGCGAAATGAGGTGTTAATGTTAACCTCGGCGTTCGAGAAGGTGATCCCTTCAACCTAGGAATGAAGTTTTAGTTCAATCCACTGTAATCCGTTTGTAGGATTTAGACTTAGGAGAAACTGTTCTGATTCAGGATGTGTACCTTGGATAATAGCTTGTGATCTTCATCCGTCAAGATCCTAAATGTTGATGATCCTGCATAAGAGCATCAAGACAAAATACAAGCTAATGGTTCATGTTAGCCCTTATGGCTAACACTACTCATTTGCTTATGTTAGTATCATAATAAACCTACTGACTTTTATTTCGAAAATTACTTTTTTGCTAATATCCAATTTTTATTAGGAAGTATTTCATCCAATAAACCTTCATGTATTAATCTCCATAGTTCATAATTAAATGCTGCATACTCTTTAGTTTCGTGACCAAAAATACCATGAAAAACACACCATTTAGTTCTTTTAGTATAAAATTTTCTAGGTAATGTTTCTGGCCAATTAACCTTGTCCCCCAGACTTTTCATAATATTGAGAAGTCCACACATATCAGTGGTAAAATGATAATCAGAAAATTGTAAATATTTTTTATCACTTGTGGTCATAACCAAATGAGTTGATTGCAAAATCAACAACCCTTTGAAAATTCCTAACCATGAGGGTCTACCCACAATCAAGAATTTTTTATGACGTGCGTCCTGGGCGAAATGAGGTGTTAATGTTAACCTCGGCGTTCGAGAAGGTGATCCCTTCAACCTAGGAATGAAGTTTTAGTTCAATCCACTGTAATCCGTTTGTAGGATTTAGACTTAGGAGAAACTGTTCTGATTCAGGATGTGTACCTTGGATAATAGCTTGTGATCTTCATCCGTCAAGATCCTAAATGTTGATGATCCTGCATAAGAGCATCAAGACAAAATACAAGCTAATGGTTCATGTTAGCCCTTATGGCTAACACTACTCATTTGCTTATGTTAGTATCATAATAAACCTACTGACTTTTATTTCGAAAATTACTTTTTTGCTAATATCCAATTTTTATTAGGAAGTATTTCATCCAATAAACCTTCATGTATTAATCTCCATAGTTCATAATTAAATGCTGCACACTCTTTAGTTTCGTGACCAAAAATACCATGAAAAACACACCATTTAGTTCTTTTAGTATAAAATTTTCTAGGTAATGTTTCTGGCCAATTAACCTTGTCCCCCAGACTTTTCATAATATTGAGAAGTCCACACATATCAGTGGTAAAATGATAATCAGAAAATTGTAAATATTTTTTATCACTCTTACCTTTGTTGGCCATACCTGAATCCTTTTGGATCTTGTTAGATGATTTGATCTTCAAGAGATTCTTCTTGATCTTCAATGTTGGTCCCTGTTTGCGCTTAAATCTTTGCATGTAGCTTTTCACCGACTCGTCTGATCCTTGAATCAGCTCTTCAGTTTCTGCTTCAGGGGTCGATTCATAGAATCGATCAAAATGCTTTTTCCATAACATAGCCAAATATGGATCTACTGAAGGTATTCCTTCAGTTTTTCCTTTCAGAGTTTGCTCGGCTAGGAATCTTGCATTTTCAGGAGGGTTTCTCAAGCTCTCTTTCACATAAGGATAATCGTAGACCAAGTCAGAAGAAGAAGGATTTTGAGATTGCTCAGACATGATTTTATTGGGAAAAGTTTTTTCATGAAACACAAAATTTTTCTCTAGAACAAAAACTTTGTTTTTATGACACTGATCTTATTTGCAAAAAACACCTTTTTGCCCCACGGTGGGCGCCAAATTGTTTCGGTCAAAAATTACCTAAGATAATTTTATAAAGGATTTTAGACAACTCAAGAACCGAAGATTTGTAAGTGGGGTTTGGTGTTCAAGGATCTTCAATTAAAAGTAAAGTTTTCTTAACAATAACGATTAAAACTAAGAGTTTTAACTAAAATGAGTTTTAAGAAAGCTTTGAGACATAAATACTTTGAGTAATTAAGAAAACTGTTGAAGATAAAAGTAAAGCACTGCGAATTAAAGCTAGGATCTTAAAGAAAAATAGAAAAACACAACGACACCAGAATTTTGTTGACGAGGAAAAACCCTTGATCCAGTTAAGTGATCTTAGGTAAAAAAAACCCGGGAGGATTCAATCGATCCTACCTGCTGTTCTTTTATTATTATTCTTGTTTGTGAATGATTACAATGAAATGAATGAATGAACGAATGAATAAGAAAACTATCAATAGCTAAGTAACTAATTTGTTGTTGTTGAGTGAGTGAATGCTTGTATGATGATTGCTTGTGTGTGTAAAGTATGCGATCTCTGTGATGTGTGTGATGTGTCCCCCCTCTGAACGAGGTCTTCTTCTATTTATAGAGCTAGACGTTGAACCATATCTCCGAAATATCTGGGATCTTCCTGGACTTGCTCTTTACGCTGAATAAGTGGCATAGATGACCGTTGAGTGTTATTCTTCACATGTTAAATCTGTTATCAATCCCTATTCTTGTGGTTGAAGTGGTAAACTATCCGTTGAAACACGTTTTCTTTATGTAACACGCTTTTACTTCGATCCTGCATATAATATCTACTATACTAGACATATATTCGTTAGTAAAATCATAGATCCTGAAGATATCAAGATCCTGTTATATTAGGATAATAACATAACATAGTCTGAACTAATAAACTAACCGGGATCAAGGATCCTTTAAGACTACACATTATTAAGTGTTTATTACTGAAGGACTAAAGTGTAAATTCTATTCAGGATCCTAGTAGCGAAAATTCTACCCCAAACAGTGTGTCCTGAAAAATAAATTGTATTGTAATTTAAGTTTGTTTTTTTTTTGTACAAATTCGCAATGGATGTGTTGATTTTTTTGTTGTTTTTCTTTTTCAAGTATGCATGGTTCCGAAGGTTCCCCCTTCGGTGTTCCATGTCTTATTGTTTCAAATGCGTGGTTGCGAAGGGTCTCCCTTCGTTGTTCCACGTCTTTTTTATTTGGTGCGTATTATTATCCTAGGACCATGTCCTTAGGTTTCTGATTTACGCTATGTGGGCGTACATAAAAATAAAAAATAGGTTATAGAAAATAAACATTTCTAGTTTTAGATGGCTAGATGGCCTGATCTATCACAGGCCGAATGTACAGGGAACAAACACTTATAATTTTGAATGTTATAGATATCATTGGTTGACCTAGAAACTAACGTGGAACATGATACAAACATGTTAGAATCGGAGTTTTGGTAGTCATTCAAAGGTATAAAAAAAAAAAGTTTCAATCGGAAGGAATCCCTTAGATCTCCGATACCGCATTTGTACCAACATGTAATGCAGGCCATACAACACACTTAAAGATAGTGAAGCCTAGACTTTGTAGTTTTTATTCAAAAGTAGTCTTTATAACATTACTAATAATTAAAAAAAAAAAAAAAAGTTTTAATCGGAAGGAATCCCTTAGATCTCCGATACCGCATTTGTACCAACATGTAATGCAGGCCATACAACACACTTAAAGATAGTGAAGCCTAGACTTTGTAGTTTTTATTCAAAAGTAGTCTTTATAACATTACTAATAATTAAAAAAAAAAAAAAGTTTTAATCGGAAGGAATCCCTTAGATCTCCGATACCGCATTTGTACCAACATGTAATGCAGGCCATACAACACACTTAAAGATAGTGAAGCCTAGACTTTGTAGTTTTTATTCAAAAGTAGTCTTTATAACATTACTAATAATTAAAAAAAATGAAGTTTTGAAGTATATAATTAAGGCAAAATATGATAAAAAGTGGTATAACAATTTATATAATAGTTCAATAGTGATGATAGCCCAACACTTAATAAAATGTATACATTACATATCACAACAATTAACACAATATAACAATCTTGCAAGGTAGTACACAGTGGGTAAAACTTCCAGTAACGTTAAAGGGAGTGTGGTATATTACTTGTAATTCTTTTCCCATATATTTATTCCAACATGTCTTCAATGAACTGCTCAGCTTGATTTTGAACAGCCTTAGTGGTTGGCTTGCGTCTTCTGCTTAACTTTCAACCCATTTGAGCCGTTCTCCTTTTAGCTAATTCATTTGACATGAGTACATGAGTCATTTAACTCAGTTGAAATAAATAAAAAAAAAAAACCAAATCAAAACCACTAATTATTAAATTGGTTGAAATTCTAAGCTTCGGGTTTTAGTATGGTGCAATTGTGCAAAACGTTTGTAGTGGGAACTCGTAAGCAACACAATCTTCACTTATCGTTTTCATGGTGTATATCAATTTAGCTTAACAAAAGTAGTACAGCAAGATTACATAAAGAGAACATGCAGTGTGGCAATGATATTAAGATAAATATTACATCCTCAAGAAACACCCTTCGGCGTGTCCATAAAATATATAATCACAACAGAACGAAAAGGGGCATAACTAAGAACTAAACGGGCATAAACCACATGTAACGTAGCTCTACAATCTTAATGATCAAAGTTTCATGCATACCAGGTTGTAATCAACCTGATCCATTTATTTACTAGTAGCTTTGGGTTATGTTATATCTCAAACACGTCAATCTTAACGGGTCAAAAGGATTGGAATTTGCCCAAGGTAATCTTAATGGAATCTTTCCTTTTGTAACTAAATAATTCATTAAAAAATGTAGCAATCAAATCTAACACATTATAATATTTATTAAAAACAAACGTAGGACAATATATATTTTGTGGATCAACCACCTGACCTCTTTCGAGACATACCCGAAGAACTTACGTTAATATTTAGTTTTTATTATATATAGACAACTAATATATTATAAGGCTATCTCCAATGCTAAGGATGTCCTTCAGCTGCCACATCATATCCTTACAAATCCTTAAAATCCTTAAAATCTTTTAATTTTACCTCCAACCATACAAACATCCAAAACCATATCCTTGGTGAAGGATATATAGGCTAAAAAGATGTTGCATAGGCTATGGACATCCAAAACCATATCCTTGGTGAAGGATATATAGGCTATGGACAAGCAAGGACGAACGTGCTTCAATGCTATGGACAAGAAAGGATCTCGACGGATGTGCACAAACTTCTCCATTGGAGATAGTCTAACATTGATGAATCATTTTGAATATGCATTTTAAATTTACTTTAGGAGCTGGTCGGGGAAGCCGCGAAGCTGCAGATCGAGTCCATATGGATTTTCAGTGAAGCAAGAGTTGATGCTGAAACTGATCCAAGTCCTTCTTTCAACCCATTTGAAGGTAACAACTTTACTTCTTAGGTTGCTACTAAATGCTAGAATCTAACTTAAACTGTCGATAGTGTTACTTGCTATGAATTTTATGATAATATATTAAATTTGGGTAACATTATTAATAGATAAAAAGGTATATGTGAGATGATCTGGTCTTATTTGGCCCACATTATAATGACCCTTTACAGCTGGGATCATTTTGACCCATTACCCATACCGGCCAGGCGCCCATATCCCACCTCTGCTTCAAAGTAATCGAACCTACAATCAGCAATAAAATAATACAATGGTATTTACCACATTATGCATAGCCTACTAACATCAGGTGCTTCTAATCTAATTCGATACAGTTACCAAGAAAACAACATCTCTTGTGGCCATAATGTAAATTTATCAAAATGCCCATACCCCGACCATAAAAGTGACCAGATCAGCAGCTATAACATCTCAGCAGCCCAAACAACATTTGACCATCACCAGTCTAAACAGTAACCCGATCAGGCGATCAGCAACCCAAAAACTATAGCCGGAACTACTTGAAAAGTTCCTTGAACAGATCAAAACCGAAGTCAAATTTGCAAGTGACTGATTTAACTCCTCTAACTCCATAATGACACCTCAAATCATGTCACTAGTCATAGTTCTCACTCCAAAAGGTAATCCCATTTTTGGGGTAATATTTCTGTCTATAATAAAATCAAATAATGGTTGTCTGAAATCGATCGAAAGAAGTTTAACTTGCAAATAAGGCCAAATTCCCTATGAGCATTATCTACGACTAACGAAACAACCAAACTTAAGAACAACTTAATAATAATTGTAGGAAAAAAACAATGATCTTCAAACCTTTTATTTGATAATAATAAAATTAATTGCCAATATAACATTCCTGTTATTTCATTCCCCTAGAATAAAAATCAAATGTTGTAAACGCCAAGAAAATAAGTATATACAAATATACTCATTGAGGCATTTTATTGAACACCTATTGTGCATCATCGCAGCTCCTATTGTGTGGTTTATCAAACACATAATAAAACACATATTAATTACCTAATCGAAGTCAACAGAAAAAAACATGCACCAGGATTTGTTCTAATATATGTTCCTTTGATCGAATTTTGCATCCATCTGCAAGATTGAACAAAATTAAATTAGCAAAACAATATCAAGAGAAGGCATGGAAACCAAATCTATATACATAAATTAGAATGAGATCAGTATACAACTAATAGATCATAGATCAGTATACATAAATTGAGGTTACAAAATTTAAATAATTGACAGCAAAAAAATGAATTAGAAAGAAGAATGAAGAAACGATTATAAGAAAAGAAAATTTGAGGAACAACAAAAAAAAAATTAAAAATATATAGAGAAAAAGATTTTTTTGTTTATAATATATTATGAGTCCGCCTAAAAAATTAAAAAATGGGTAAATTACACTTTTCGTCCCTGAAGTTGGCAGCTTTTGCACTTTTCGTCCCTAACCTTTTTTTATTACAATTTTAACCTTAAACTTGTCAAATTTTTGCAATCAACGTCCAAGTGGGAAACGGTGTGAGATTCTTGCCGTTAGCCATGACACGCGCGACTCACGTGAGGGCAAAAAAGACATTTGGCCCCTCCCGCCTCTTTCAGCTTACATAAGAAGCTATTTCCATCGGGATTTTCATTTACAATCCCTAATATTTTCTCCCAAAATTCACACACACACATACATAAACACTGGCTTAAGAAAGTTTGTCAGATTATGGCCAAGAATGATGAAGAACCCGATTTACACATACGTGGAGAAGATTTTGATATTCTCACCCATAAGAAACTTTATGGTATGATCCAATCTGTAACTTTTCAAGTTTTTTAATTAAATTAAATTAGGGTTTTTGTTAATGTCAAAGCTGGTTTTCATTATAGTTAATTAATTCTTTTTTAAATCATATTTTATTTTCAACAGATCCCAATATATAACTTTTTAATTGTTTAAATTAAATTAGGGTTTTGTCAAAAATTGTGTAAATTAAATTAGGGGTTTTCAATATAATTACTTTTTTTTCAACATGCAGATATGTACCCTGAATTTTTTTCAATGGAACTGCATCATGCTGGCGGTTTTACCTATTTTCCAGGAAGACGTTACAAAATTGGAAAGAAGGTAATATGTGACTGGCTTAATTTCGACACTTTTAGTATTAGTAATATTACGCAAGTACTTGAGAGCCTTGGTCATGATCCTAAGAGTAAAATGTTTTACCATTTTAAGAAACCTGGGGGAAACTTGGATGATGGTCTGGTTGGTTTAAGTACTGATGTGCTAAATCGAGCTTTAAAAATATAAACAAGAATCACCTAAGAACTCGCTACTACACACTATCGGGCAGTGTACCCGACCGTTTGCAATATAGTTAAAAGGCAAGACCGTGTTCGTTCTCGGGGATTGGATCGAGCTAGTTGTTTAGTAAAATGGTTTGGAAAACGGGTGTTGCTTCGAAAATCCTTTTCGACAATAAAATGAGAATAAATTTGAAAGAACAAATTGCATAAAAGTAAAGAAAGATTTCAAACAATATAGATAAAAGTCATCCACCTTGAATTCACTCGACTTCAAATGTGATTGCGTATAGTTAAGACCAAATTCATTTGAGTTTAAAGACAGCCGTGAAAAGAATAATGTGCTCACGTGGTACCACCAACCGTGAACAAATCACCACTTCACCTAATTTACTAGTTAAACTACCCAAGCCGGTACCACCAAAGCTTTAGACAACTTTTCCAATAATTAGTTTAATTGACTATCAAATTACCAATTATTCCTATATAAAAATAACGTGGTACCACCAACCGTTATAAATTACGTTGACAAAATTACTCTTTTTATTAAAATAATACTCACTATCATACCATGAACTAGTGATAATTGCTTATAGATCTGTGCTAATTCAATTGAAAATAACTAGGGTTTCATTATTCTTGATAGTTTGTTTGATAGTTGTTTAGAAATCATTCCCCTCGATGACGGTTCGTATATAGATACATACATATATATATCATATGTTTTAATCTGAATTATTTAAGTTGTATGTAAATATATACTGTTTGTATTATAGAATATCATTCCCCTCGATGGCGGTTCGTATATAGATACATACATACATATATATATATATCATATGTTTTAATCTGAATTATTTAAGTTGTATGATAAAATTATGTTATTTGAATTTGAATGTTTTTTTTTATTTACTGAAGATGATTCTACACACAGAGGAATAAGTAGCAGCAGCAATGAATCAATCATCAGATTCAAAAAACAAACAACAACAAGGATGCAGTTCAACTTCGCAACAAGACCCATAATCTTAATCGCCTTGAAGCCCAGCGTAATCAATTGAACTCCCAAGGTATTCTTTTCCTTTTTTTTCTCTTAATTAATATATAAACAAAACCCTAATTAATAAATTAAAATATTACATATTAATTAAAGTGTATGTTTTTGGTTGATTATATATGAAAGAAGGTATTTAGGTGTCAATTCTATGGCTGAAACCAGAAAATAAGCAACAATACAATTTAATTATGTTTTATATAAGGGGTGATCAATATTTGGCTTATCATATTGAAACCTAACCAAGTTTAATTTTTGGATTTTGGTTTTGTTTTACCCGAAGTTTAATTTTCAGTTTCAAATTGAAACCATAGCGAATTCGAATTCGGATTTCGGATCGGTTTGTGTAAACTGAATTTGCTTTCGGTTACATAAAAGATTGAGGGTGTTTGGTTACCTAATATAGTGGTCAAAACATGATTATATTCTCTTATTGAATTAGCAAATGTGTTTTTGTGCCGAGTGTTTAGGTGCATATTGTCATTGTGCAAGTAAGCTGGTATATGCAACAGGCTGAATTGGACTTACGGATGGATTAGCTTATTGTTTTCTGTGAATTTCATATGATGCGACTTGTATTGATTAGTTGTTAACTTGTTATAAGGTTAGAGTTTGGTATAGTTAGAAAGTGATGTATAATATAGGAGTATAGTTGAGAGGTTGAATGTTTTAAGATGGGCATGTCCATTCTGAAGGTTTAAAGCTGTAACTTTTTATTGGTTTTAATAAAATGGTGAGGTACCGTTCGACTTAGATGATTATCACATTTTCTCATCATTTTTACGTTAATACTGTGACGACCAATTGAAGCTTCTTTCTTCCACTTTAGTTCTATAATCTGATACATTTTTATAGCTTGAAATGGCCTTACAAGACCAGGTTATGGAAGAAACCAAAGACAAAAAGAATGTGGCTGAATCCTATGTCTATGACGTGCCTATGCCTATAGACATGAGTAACTAGGTAATTTACTTGCTTTTGGGCAATAGTTACACAATTGGCACACCTCTTAAATGTTTCCATAGCTTGACTGCGAGGTAGTTGTTCAAGGGCAGGGTCCTGGTCCTCATCATGGCCATGTTCTGGACTTTGTTGCTTAACGATACCTTGTTACTTTTAGTGCAATTAAGTTCTGTGAAATGCTATTTTTATTTGAATATGGATTATCTTTACAGGTGTTTATGAAGTTCAGTATGATAACTACTTTATGTACTTTATTTGTTTAGTTACCTAATATAGTGGTCAAAACATGATTATATTCAACTAATGGGCATAACGTGAATGTTCTTATTCTGATCCTCAATATTGTCCTTGTGTGATATCTTATACTTTATTTTTATAAGATTGGGTTTGTTGGTAACGTTATCTCTTAATGTCTTGCGTACATGCAGTAAGGATGCTTAAGGAAGAGTTGCAGCTGCTTCAGGAACCTGGATCCTATGTTGGTGAAGTTGTCAAAGTAATGGGAAAATCAAAAGTTCTAGTCAAGATTCGTGCCGCTGTGGTGCCGTGCACATTTTATATTCATGACAAGTATATGTACAGTTTTGCATATACATATCAGATTTAAAAACCTCATTGTTTTGATATATATATATGAAATGCGTTATTTTGATATTTGTGTTTTTAATTTTGTATTATCAGGTTTTTAATTCTCATTTAATAGAAAATTAGGAACTGAAAAAAATTATTTTTTTTAATAAAAAAATAGGTTATGACGCGCAAAAACGCACGTCATAAAAAGGGTCATAAATGCGTGTCATAAGTGCGCGTCATAAGTGCGCGTCATAGACGGATGACGCCCAAATGCGGGTCATGAAAATTTATGACCCGGTCCTTCCTTGACGCGCATTTGCGCGTCATCTGAGCCATTTATGACGCGCATTGCGGGTCATAAATAACTATTTTTCTAGTAGTGATGATGGTCTGGTTGGTTTAAGTACTCAGGAAGATGTAGACCTAATGTTGAAGCATGCAAAGAGAACTAGGTTTATAGAGGTTTATGTTGAACATGAGAAAACTATTTTGCTTAATCACATTATAACAACTGATAGAGGTGAGACAAGTAGCATGCGTAGGCTGTTTGAACAGAATGATGATTTAGTGGAAAATGACAATAACATTGATGGTTTAGAGGGTAATTGTAATGAGGTTGTTGTTTTGGATGAACCTAATGGTAATGAGGGTGGTGGATTTGAGGGTAATGAGGGTAATTGTAATGAGGTTGTTGTTTTGGATGAACCTAATGCTAATGAGGGTGGTGGATTTGAGGGTAATGAGGGTTTTTTCAATAATGAGGGTGATGCTGGTAATGAGGGTGATGCTGCTAATGAGGGTTTTGTCAATAATGAGGGTGATGCTGCTAATGAAAGTATGGAAGATTTGCTTGAAAAGGGTGACCTTGTGTTTGATGTAGATGTAGATATGTCTCACTTTAAGGGTAAATTTGAAAGGTATGATGTAAACTGGGTTGGGAAAGGGGTTGAAACTGCTGTTGGTGAGTTAAATATGGCCAATGAAGTGTTAGCTATAGACTTTGATGAGTATGATAGTGGATGTGGCTCTGATGAAGAAGGGATTGAAAGAAAACAGAATTTAAGAAGGTTGAAGGTGGAGCATATTTCAAGGGGTGAGAAATATATAACACCACCATTCCATCTTGGTCAGACCTTTAAGGAGAGAAAAGAGATTCAAGTGTTGTTGAAAAATCATTTAGTTGAGACTAGAAGGGATATCAAGATAGTGAAGAATGATCATGAGAGGATTAGGGCTGTTTGTCATGGTTATATCCCAACTTTAACATCAAACAGGATTCCTACAAAGTTGCCTGTGAGAAGGAAGGGGTCCAGTAGCCCAACTGTGGGGTCCAATAAGAATAACAATAAGGGGCCCAACAATGAGGAGGAATCCAACAACAAAGCAACAAAAGGGGAGACAAGTGAGGGTAAAAAGGTCAAAACCAAAACACCCACTTGTCCTTGGACCCTACATGTGTCAAAACCAGGAGAGGAAGAAAATTGGACTGTTAAAACTTTTAGACCACACCACACTTGCTTGAAAACCAGAAGTTTAACACAAGCAAACTCTACTTTTTTATCTCAGCATGTTTGTGACATAGTTAGGTCAGATCCAGATATCTCAGGTGAAGCTCTTCAAGATCTACTAACTAAACAGTTTGAGATAAGTATCAGCAAGATGGCAGCCTACAGAGCAAAAGAGAAAGCTGTGAAGAAACTAAGAGGGGATTATCATGAGCAGTTTGATTTGTTAAGAGATTACATCATGGAACTCAAACAAAAAAATCCAAACACCACTGTTAAGCTAGAATTTGCATACCAGTCAGTTAATCCAGCTTCTGAAAGTAGGGTTTTCAAGAGGATTTATGTTTGTTTGGGGTCATTGAAGCAGGGATTTAAGGAGTTAGGTAGGGAGTTGATTGGATTAGATGGGGCATTTATGAAAGGTCCATACCCTGGTCAACTGTTGACAGCTGTAAGTGTGGATGGAAATAATGGCATTTATCCTGTGGCTTATGCCCTTGTGGAGAGTGAATGCAGAAATTCATGGGAATGGTTTTTAGAGTGTCTGGGTGATGATCTTGAACTGCCACATAATGCAAACTTCACATTCATTTCTGATAGGCAAAAGGTAATTTATGTTTACTTATTTACCCTTATATTTAATTATGTTTTAATTATGTTTAATTCTGTGTAAATCTGTTTAAAACTGTTTAATTCTGTTAATTTCTGTTTAATTCTGTTTAATTATGATTTAGGGTATCCTCCAAGCCATTAACAGGCTCTTCCCAAGTGCAGAACATAGGTTCTGCCTGAGGCATATCCATGAGAACTTGAAAAACAAGTTCAAAGGATGTGGGTTAAGACATCAACTGTGGTTTGCAGCTACCAGGACAACTGTGGTTGAATTTGAGCGTGCAATGGAGGAGATAAGGAGACAAGATTTTAGGGCTTATGACTGGCTAAGGGCTATACCAGCAGAATCATGGTCAAGAGCTCACTTCTCTGGTAAGTTAAATGTTTATTTGGATGTAAAATGCAAGTATTATGTCTATTTTGGTTGTAAATTACATTATTAGTGGTCTATCTTCATAACAGGTAGGGCTAAATGTGACATACTGTTGAACAATATATGTGAGTCTTTCAACAGTAAGCTTGTTAAGGGTAGAGATAGACCTATTATCACTTGTTTGGAGTTTGTGAGAGAGTACCTTATGAAAAGGCTAGTTGGTGTACAAGAGGTCATAGATGTATCTACTGGTCCACTGACCCCAACAGCAACCCTAATTCTAAATGCAACTAAGGAAGAAGCCTCTAGGTACAATGTCATTTTCAATGGGGAGAATATGTACCAAGTGACAGGGCCATGGAATGACCAATGTGTGGTGAATATGGTACAGAGGACTTGTTCTTGTAGGAAGTGGCAATTGACAGGCATCCCTTGCAGACATGCAGTGGCCACTCTAGATAACATGCATAAGTATGGTTATGATGTAGGAATACCAGAGGACTGGGTACACACTGCTTACACACTAGAGACATGGAAAAAGGTTTATTCATTTAAGATTCAACCCATTGTTGGTGCAACTTACTGGCCTGTTAGTGACTGCCCAATCAAGATACTACCTCCTTATCACCATACCCAAGTTGGTAGGCCAAAAAAGAAAAGAAAGAGAAGTGCAACTGAGAATGAACCATCTTTTGTCAACAATGGGAAACTGTCTAAGAAGGGAAAGACAGTCACTTGTGGAAAGTGTAGACAGAAAGGTCATAACTCTAGGGCATGCAAGGGTCAATCAGAAAATGTACCACAAAAAAGGTATGTACTTGTCTTTAATTTATAAGACAAAGTGCATTTTTTAGTCAAAATTGTCATTTCTTTACTAATACTTGGTAATTTTTGTCATAGTGCAAGAGTGAGGAAGCCAAAAAAGCCAACTGAATCAAGTCAGCCAAGTGAATCAAGCCAGCCAACTCAATCCAGGGAGCCAAGTCAATCCAGGCAGCCAAGTCAATCAAGTCAGCCACCTGAAGCAAGTCACAGAAGTCAATCAACTCACCATGAGCCAAGCAGTCCAGTTAGGATTGTTCTTCAGGAATCAAGCAGGGGTCCAAGGGCTGCTGTTAGCCCTAAAGGCAAAAGGATTATGGTTGCATCATCTTTTGCAGGTGTGAAGACAGTTCTCAACTAGTGTGGTTCAATTTCAAGACAATACTTTTGTTGATGACTTAATTTCAAGACAGTTCTATGACTTAATTTCTATGTTTTATGTATTTGTAATGTGTATGTGCAACCTAGACAGTTTGGTGATGACTTAATTTGCCTATCATGTATTTTGAACCTTAATTTTGTTAAACAATTGATACATGAAAACAGGCTATGCAATATGATATTTGGTTTGCAAAATCTTAATTTTACTTTGTATTAATCTTGTGCAAAATGTTGCAAAAGACATTACAAAAGACCATCACTAAGGACATTGTTCTTACAACACATAATCTACATAGTACATTCCACATTATCTACATATTACATTCCCAAACTACAATTGTTCTTACCACAACTGCCCAAAAAATTGACTTTTAGTAGTCATATTTCACATTTCTTCAACAGATAACCGATCACCAAACCAGAAATACACCAACTGAGGAATAAAGACCTCTTCAAGCAGCGGTTTTCATTTTCCTTCTTCTTTATTGTTGCTTCCAATTTGTTCCTTCCCTTGAGCAATCCGGGTATGATATCAACAGCTCGCTGGCACATTGGTGGGTCAATCCATGCAAATAACCCACAGCTAGGGATCTGGAATTTCATTTTACATTATACATATTCAAAGTTTATAACTTTTTTCAAATAAATAAAGGTTTTCAAAAATTTTACATTATACTTACTTGAGAACAACAAAAGAACCTTCTTCCAGGGTTCCTCTCAGTCCACGAACACTTGCTATTAGACCGCAAAAGCAACGAACAGCCATGGAAACTTGATTTTCGTTCGAGCAGATATGGGGTTTGACCTAATTTTTGGGGGTTTTCAAGCAGATCGATTTTAGGGTTTATGTGTGTGTGTTTTTTGTTATATTAATCGTAAAATGAGTGAAAATAAGGGAAAAGGGGAGTATATATATGAGGGGAGTGGCGAAATGTCTTTTTTGCCCTCACGTGAATCGTGCGTGCCATGGCTAACGGCCATAATTTCACACCGTAAGCCACTTGGACGTTGATTGCAAAAATTTGACAAGTTTAAGGTTAAAATTGTAATAAAAAAAGGTTAGGGACGAAAAGTGCAAAAGCTGCCAACTTCAGGGACGAAAAGTGTAAATTACCCTTAAAAAATATATATAGAAAAATAGGAGAGGCGTTAGGAGAGAGTTTTAGGGGGAAAAGGGGGATTAGGGGTGTCAAGTGTACCCCAACCTTCTCTTTTAGTTATAATAATATAGATAGATAGATATTTGAACATAGCGTTTAGGATTGTATATGGCACAACTTTGTTTTACATAAAAAGTTACTTAAAGGTAGACTTTGAGGGAGTTGATATCATGACATATTTTTTGAGGGACTACTTGCCTGAAGACATGTTTCTGGAGATTCTTTTCAGATTTAGCACAAGTTTTTTTATTGATTAGATTGAACATTTGAACCTATGTTCAATTACTTTTTATAAAAACAAGAGCTTGAAGCTCTTCTAGTTTTTGAATATTTTTTCACACAATATATGCTTTTAACACTATATGGTGGGAGGCTTAAGGGGAGGCGGAGTCAGCACGGGTTGGCCCAGCCCGCCCAAAGACACCGCCAGCGATAGGCGGGTTGGCTGGAGGGTTGAAGCGGCGGGCTTTGAACCATTGGAGGGATGGTGAAGGGTTGAAGGATTTAGACGGTTCAACGGTCATAATTTGTGGGGCCACACCCAAAAAATCCCCTTATATATATATATATATATTATATATATATATATATTATATATATATATTATATATATATATATATATATTATATATATATATTATATATATATATTATATATATATATAATCTATATATATGTGTGTTGTAAAAAAAAAAAAAAAAAAAAAAAAAAAAAAAAAAAAAAAAAAAAAAAAAAAAAAAAAAAAAAAAAACGTGCTGGGAAGAAGGAAATGGCGTGCAGGGAAGCAAGAGGAAGAAGAAGAATAGATTTAGGGATATCATTTTATTTAGACTTTTTATATTTTTATATTTTCAATTTAAACCTTCTACTTTTAAGTTTATACAAAAAGTACCTTCAAGTAATATATTTTTTTATATTATTATATAATCTATATATATATGTGTTGTTAGAAAAAAAAACGTGCAGGGAAGAAGGAAATGGCGTGCAGGGAAGCAAGAGGAAGAAGAAGAATAGATTTAGGGATATATTTTATTTAGACTTATTATATTTTTATATTTTTCAATTTAAACCTTCTACTTTTAAGTTTATACAAAAAGTACCTTCAAGTAATATATTTTTTATATTATTATCATTGTTATTTATATCTTTTATCATTGTTATTTATTTATTATTATGATTATTATATAAATTTATAAATAAATAAAATAATGTTTATTTTAATGAAATGTTTAAGTTTTTGTTATAAATGTTTGGTTAAATTAAATGAAAATGAAAATAAAAAAGTTTGAGAGAGTTGGAAAAGTTATGAATGTAAAATGGTTGGGAGGGTTGGTTGGAAGGGTTGAAGGGATAAAATGAGTTGGAGAAATATGATTGGTAGATTTGAGAGGGTTGAAATTTTGCTCCTTCATGACTCCTCCTCCCCTAACCAAAACAGATCCATTGTTAGTTAGAGCTAAAGGAAACCCTCTCTACAACATGGGTCTGAAAAATGCAAGTTTTCTGTGACCCTTACATCCCCACTCGAATCCAGAAATGAATAAATGATGTACGACTAATTAAAAGTTCACATACAAATATAAATCATAATTACATTAAAATACCAAAAATTAAAGGTACGTCGTATCCCTTTGTTCATTTAGGACCAAAGTTCAATGATATATAGAAGAAGATCGATCATATAAGATAAATGCACCCCAAATCTCATTTTCGTATGCACGCTTGTTTCTATAAGCAACAGTCTCATGATTTTGCGCGATCCGAACATGTAAAACAAATGGATGTTGTCTATAGTCGATTACTACATCATTGGATAGGAATCATAAACAGCCCGATCTTAAGGTCTAAGGCAGGTTTTTTAGGTAAAGATTAGGGAAAATGTATGGGAATAAAATGAAATATAAACCTTTAAACTAATAAAAACGTCTATTTTTACCTAATTTTGTTTGACATCTTACCAATTTGATTTGTGTTGTACGTAGATTCCCTTTACTAGAAGCCATAAAAGGATCTGAATGCTGATAAAAAAAATGTTATACTTGTAAGAATTAAAAACATCTGAATATACATATATCTAATTTATTCACAATATATATAACTATATTATATGGGCTTAGCTTATATGCAGTTAACTGCATCATTTTTCGACGAAGTTACCTTGAAAATCAGGAGGACATTTTTGTAATATATCAATCATCTATATGATATGTGTGTGTGACTGCATCTATGAACTTTGCAGTCAACTGCATATTCGATTTTCCTTAAATTATATTAATTATTTTATAATAGCTAAAGATGTATTTTATAATAGTGGAGATCAAGACATTTGGTATTGTTTTCGGCATTTCCTTTTGTCAATTGTGGATAGATGTGGTATAGGTTGTGTTCGTTTTTTCTTGCATCTTGTTATCTTGGTCCTCTTCCTGAATTTGTTTTGGATGGCACCAAAAACATCACGAAGTAAAAACCGATGGTCCGGCTTTCGTTTGATGGGGTTACTTCTTGTGTTTTCTTCGTTTACTATAATCGACGCAAGTTTTTTTTCAAACTCTTGTACAATCTTAGTAGTTCAAGTTCCGATGTGGTCCTAGATATTGATATCGTGTTGTTTATTTAGACTTAGGCTTTGTACTTTTTGCAGCTAGTATCTTGCTAGTTGCATTCTTAATAAATTTATAGAAATGGACTTTTCTGAATTAGAATTTCGAAATGAGTGATAGAAGTAAAACACAATTTCCGTACGAAATTGGATAAGCCATTGTTCACAATGAATTCTTTTGTCCTTACAAGTTACAAATAGGATATGTATTACTTCTTAATAAAGAGTATTTAAGGTCAAAGTTACAAAAGATGTACTTTGAAAATTAAAAAATAAACATTTTTAATGGGACGTAAGGAATATATGTTTAGGATATAGATTTAAAATATGCATGAAATTTTAAAAAGTGATACATAATTTCCATGTATTCTCTTTTTAAATCTTTATCTTCAATTATGTCACCATGACCAACATCAGATACTTTAAATATGTTTGTAAAGCCTATCGAGTTGGTTACAAAATTAACATTAGTTAAAGCAAAAATGGTTTGAAATACAACATCCTTGGCAACAAAATTCAAACCGAAAGAGTTGTTGTAAATTGAAATATTGTTTAAAATTCCTAGTACCCCACCCTGCCACCCACCACTATCTCAGTGGCGAAGCTAGAAAATTTTCAGTGGGGGTCGGGATCTAATTTTTTTTTCCTAACGCTAAAATGGAGGGTCGAAACCGAGTATATCGAAATTTTTCTACACGAAACTATATACTCCCTACATCGAAATTTTTTTTCCCTAACGCTATTAAAATGGGGGGTCGAAACCGAGTATATCGAAATTTTTCTACACGAAAACAATATACCCCTACATCGAAATTTTTTTCCAGGGGGTCCCCCCCTTATTAAGCTGCGCCCCTACACTATCTAGTACGTGTTGACATAAATATAATCTACGACATCTAATATCCAACTAAACCTAGCTCGAACCCAAAAGTCCTAAACAATACTACTATCAAACTACTTCATATCTACTTCATATGTGTAGTTTTCATTATCTCATAATTCGAATTCAAAGGTAAAATTTAGAATGCGACACATCTAATACTATACTAAAAGAGGATTCTGAAGAAGCATTTGGAGTCACCAAGGGTCCTCTTGAGACCAAATTCCCGCCCACCCCTCCTTTTATTTTTCCATCTTTTTTTTCTAACTTACTTTAATTTAATACAACATGAAAAAAAATAAATTGAAACCCCTCCTGGACGGCCAACCTCCCCTTTATTTCTTTTGCTTCTACTTTTATGTTTACAATAAAAATTGAAAAGAAAATAAAACCTCAATCAAAAATCTTCCATAACTTCTAACAATTCAATCTAATCCTATCTTGAAAATTTTTGCAGAACATTCACACACCGATTATTCTTTCCCCCATTTAATAATGTATACAATTGATTATGTATACAATAAACTCTCATCCAATTTATGTAAATGTACCTATTGAAAATTGTTCTCTATTCATTTACTGTAAAAATGTATATCTTAGCATGTAAACTATAACTAATTGATACATAATCTATAATACGTATCGTTTAAAGCGAAACCTAATTTCCTTAAAACGAATCCTGAAAAATATTTTTTATCTACCCGTCCATCGGACGGGCCTAAAAACTAGTTATACTATATTCGCGACTATTACTACTATCTCCACTACTCTTATATCGCTATTGCCGGCCTCTGTCAACTACGATCGAAGGTTGTCGTTGATTGTTGTAGAGATAAGTGAAACCATCTAAAATCATCATCAAGCATCAACAACCTTGGATGATCACCAATTTTTTTCCCTAGAAAATCCTATCCGGCTTTAATATATAAGTGGGTCAAGCAGCTGCTTTTGGCCCCCAAGACTACAAGACCCCCAATTTTTATATAAAAGACTTAATTGGGAACGAGGCACAAGAATTAGACATGCGCTCAAAAACAGTCCTAACATCCTTGAGAAGTGAACCCGAAAAGTGAACCATGTTGATTTTCTTTCAAGATATGATGACAACATCCTTGAAAAGTCCTACATGTTGAATGTTTTTATGCTCAAAAATTCGTATATATTGTTGGGTAAGTTTTTTTTCTTTGTTTACTTACTTTGTATGCTAATAAGCTAAGCCCCAAAATTGATCTCGTTTAAGGCCACCAAAAAACTTGAGCCGACACTGCATATATATCAAGCATTTCGCATGTTCGAAAAGAATAATTAAAGCAATAATAACAACAGTTAGCTTAAGGACTTGCCAAATAGATTTAGAAACCAATCAAAAAAGTTATTAAGTGGGACGTCCAAATAAAAGGGGAAAAAGAGAAAGGAAGTAAAGAATGCCAAGACATAATCATAACCGAACCATGCAAGTGTATGTGGGTTAATATGCATCATCATTCTATAAATGCTTTAGAATAATTTTTATCTAACTTATATTTTCCTTATAGAGAAATAACTATAATTTCAACCTGATTAGATCGAGATTGTTACTTGAGTTTATAAGTTATTTAACGATTAGGTTACATTTTGGTGGAAAACGGAATTACTACATTTTAGGATATGTTTTTTTTTTCTTTTTTATTACAGAGTTTGCTATTCATAGTTTTTATAGTTACATATTGATTTGTTGTTTATGGTTATTTTAATATAGATTATTTTACTATATGCTCTATTTATAAACTAAAACAATTACAAAAGTTTTTTTTTAATCCAAATATCCTGAGTTAATGATGTTTTCAGCTCATTTTTTATACTTGATCTCGATAGACTTGAAAATTAAAATCAAAGTCTCAAATGATCTCAACTCTTAAGTTCAACATAATGCTAATTAAATTAATATTCCTTTTACATATATTGCTTTTATCAAAGCTTTAGCTTAATATAATAACGCATTATGATAGAATCTTTATTTTGCACATTTTAAGAAGTACAAAAAAGAAAAAGTGATGGGCATGGACTATGGACAGTCTTGTCTTGTTATTCACAAAATATTTTGGTAACTTTAAAAACAAATCATATTATTTACGGAATCCATTTATTTACATAATAATATATTCTTTCCCTCCTTTTCTTTCAAACATCCCAGCACATCTTTACACACATTTTTCTTCCATTTTTCTTACTCTATCCCACCTTCCATGACTTTACAACCATAAAGCCAACTACTCACCTCTCCAATTAATCTTCATCATTCTTTGTATTTAATCAACATCATTAATTCATGATCCCCTTTATGCATTTCATGTTATTATCTTTTTTTAGTTGAACAATCAATATCATAATCACATACATTTTTTTGATCATTCATGGGCTATCTTTCGTGCAATGCCGAATCCGCCATTTCAACGTGTGATTCGTACAATTTTTCTAAAAAGAAGCTCAAACTGTCCAAGATCCGTAACTTTTCTTTCACGGATCTTGAAACAGCAACAAATGGTTTCTCGGAAACCAACTTCCTAGGAAAAGGAAGTCATGGTTCTGTATACAGAGCAGTATTAGACAACGGCGAATTAATCGCCGCTGTCAAACTGCACCGTTATATAGAACCAAAACAAAACACCCCCACAAATATATCCACTCCTGCGGATAACGAGATAGAAACGCTATCTCAAATACAGAACCCGAGACTAGTCAACCTTTTCGGGTTCTGTTCAAACCCAAATACCAAAACAAAATTAACAATAACCGAATACATGCCAAATGGCTCATTATTCGACTTACTACACAAAAACAATACCAAATTACCCAGTTTAGCAAAACGAATAAAAATCGCTATACAAATAGCGAAAGCTGTACATTATTTACACAACTCAAATCCACCTGTAATTCATAGAGATATAAAATCATCAAATATATTATTTGATGAAAAATGGAATGCCCGCCTTGGCGATTTCGGGCTGGCATTAAGAGGAAATGTGGAAGATGTCAAAGTGTCGTGTACACCACCTGCCGGAACTTTAGGATATCTTGATCCATGTTATTTGGCACCAGGGGATTTAAGTGCAAAAAACGATGTTTTTAGTTTTGGCATTTTGTTGTTGGAGATTTTTTCGGGTCGGAATGCGATTGATTTAAGGTTTAGTCCGCCGTCAGTGGTGGATTGGGCTGTTCCATTGATAAAATCCGGTGACTATTGGGAGATTTTTGATGGGTGTCTTGGGGTTGATGGCGGTGACGCCGCGGCGAGACAGCTGGCGGTGTTGGCGGCGAGGTGTGTGGTGTCGAAGGCGGAGAAACGGCCCGGGATGGCGGAGGTGGTGGAGTGTTTGAAATCGGCAAGAAAAAGGATTTCCTCTGTTTCATGGCGGCGCGTGAGAGTCACGGTTTCGACTCACGCTCCTTTTCGCGAGTGTGACTACGCGCCGGCGGTTGTGAAGTATGAGGCTTTGACTGAAAGTACCGAGACGGTCAAAGTTTGTAAAAGTTCGAGTAAGAGGAACAGAAAATTGTCTAGTGTGATATGTGGTGAAATGGGTGATTTCCACGTGGCAAGATCTAAGTCGATAGGATGTGTTAGTGATTTGAAAGATAAACCGTTGGATAGGTCAAAGTCAACAGGTGAAATGGGGTACAGAAGAAGAAATGGTGGTGGGATTGTTTTGCAGATGATTAGAAATCCTAATATTAGAGAATTTGAATCATCTAAATTGCTTGTGAAATTTAGTTGATATGATATGATATGATTTTAGGAACAGTTTTTGTATACATAGTATCAAGATATATTTGACAAAGATAATCTTTTTTTTTGTGAGTTTAAAGGTAAGGATTTGGTGAAATTTGTCTCCCTTTTGAATTTGTTTTTGTATAGTATTCATTTACATAGAATTTCTTTTAGGTGTAGTGAACTAGGGATGAGCATTTGGACCGAAACCCGTGACCCGACCCGGACCGACCCGTCCGAAGGGCTAACGGGCCAGGTCACGGGTCACGCTTTTGTTGCATTTTCGGGTCACGGGTTGCGCGGGTCGGGCCGGGTCAAGCCAAAAACCGAAAAAAGGTGAAGGAAACCCGTAAACCGCCCGCGACCCGCCCGAACCCGACCCGAACCGAACCATCACGGGCCGGGTCACGGTTCCGATTTTCATGCACTTACGGGTCACGGGTCGGGTCGGGTTTTCGCGGGTCGGACCATTTGCACATCCCTATAGTGAACTAGTGATACGTTTTGTGGTTGATTGGAGTTTTTGATTCGTAAACCGATGGCATGTTACTTGTAGTCAACTTTTGTTTTGTGTGCATTTAGCGGATTCAAATCTAGGGCTAGGTTAACTTGAGTCCACCTCCTAAAAAAAGTCCAGGGGTCCAGATCTAGACCGTCCATTTTCCAAATGAGATCAAAAACGCGGAAGGGCATAATGGTCTTTTTACGTCTACTATTATAAATACCAATAATTCGTTCCATTCTAACCTAAAACCCGACTTTTCCATTCACCGTCATCATCTTCCACACCACTGTCGTCCTCCATCATCTGCCACACCACTGTCGTCCTCCATCATCTACCACCGTTGTCCTCCATAACCGTCGTCCTCTCAATCAACACCTTAAACACATTTATCAATAACCTAATCCTAAACAGATCTCTTCCACCATCACGCTACAACAACTCTTCCACCATTAAAACTCGCCACCGTCACGTGACTGTCTCCGCCACACTGCTGCCCCTGTCACCACCAGATCGCCACCATCATTTCCACGAATCTCTGAACCTCCGTCTTCATTTTCATTAAAACATGAATAATCGCCCTTACTAATCCGTCAATTATTGGTAAGTTTAACCTAATTTTAATAATTTTGATAATTGTTTTAAGAGTAAATTACAATTTTCGTCCCTGTGGTTTGTACCCACTTTCATGTTTCATCCCTAGGTTCACGAAATTACATTTTTCATCCCTAGGTTTGGAACTCTGTTAACAACTTTGGTCCACGACACTAACTGACGTTATAAGTGGGGTCACGTGATTTGCACGCCAAGGGTAATTTCGTCATTTGCTTTGTTACAGGACCAAAAGTGTAATTCTTATAAGAAAAACTCTTGTATAAAAATATACTACAAGTAGTATTTTTTTTATCACATGGAACTTTGTCTCTATCTCTTATTTCCAGATTCATTACCAACCACACAATCAAAAATGTATCATATCATCATATCATTATCATACATACAAATATATTCATATATTCTAAACAAAAGTTTCCACCTGTGATAATATTTCTCCATATCTATTTAACATATATATAAAGAAAACTCATAAATCACAAGAACATTAATAACTAAATTACCAAAAAAAAACCCACGTTAGAAATAGGGGGAAAAAGAAAAAGGTTGTGAATGTTGTGCATCACACCATTGTTGCTCATATAAAGTTCTATATATAGATCTAATATATACATACATAGATATATATACATCGGAGGGAGATGGAAGTGCGAAACGGGGATGCAAGTTGTACCAGAAAGGAAAGAAACATGGGGATCCGAGTGGTGGTGGCCGGATGGGAATAGTGTTGGTCGGAAGTGGTGGTGACCGGAAGTGGCGGTAGCTGGAAGTGGTGGTGGCCGTATAGTGGATTAGTGGTGGTCGGGAAATATTATATATATCCATCTCTACCTTTACCTTCAAGATCTATATCTATACATGTATCCATCTATATCTATGTATATGGCGGTGGTGCGAGTGACGGTGGCAGACCGTGGTGGTTGTCGGAAGTTCTGGTGGTTGGGAACATATCTTGTTTAGAGAGAAAAAGAGAGATTGGATTTAAAGAATAGATCTTTTATGTTGTTATTACTAGCCATAGATATATTCATATATATATAGATATATGTATATGATAGTGTGTATATGTAGGTATATATATTATAACATATATATATATAATATATATAAAGAAAACTCATAAATCACAAGAACATTAATAACTAAATTACCAAAAAAAAAAAGTGATGGTGAGTTTGTTAGGATGTTGAATTATTGTTGTTATTGTTTGATGATGATGATAGGAGGAGTGATATTCAAGATCTGAAAAAAAGAAAATGTTGATGATAATAATTTGAAGAATTGAAAAAAAGATTTATTGTTATTTATTTATTTATTGTATCTTTATTTATATATTACACTTTTGGTACTGTAACAAAGCAAATGACGAATTTACCCTCGGCGTGCAGATCAGGTGACCCCACTTATAACGTCAGTTAGTGTCGTGGACCAAAGTTGTTAACAGAGTTCCAAACCTAGGGATGAAAAATGTAATTTCGTGAACCTAGGGATGAAACATGAAAGTGGGTACAAACCACAGGGACGAAAATTGTAATTTACTCTTGTTTTAATTAAACAGTTTTCAATTTTTTATATTTGATTTTTTTTATAATTAGATTAATACGTTTTGATACATTGATTGTAATTATATGATTGTTTTTTGGTATGGTAGGAGTAATTGATTTGTTTGGATTTTTGATTTTTTTTTTGTTTTGGGATTGTTAAATAAGTTGACCCTGGTTTTAATTTCAAAAAAACGTTGATACATTTTTTTATTATGTATGTTTGATTCTTGGCTGGTGTACAAAGACTTGTATATTTGATTAGCGCTGATGCTATAACTGTTACCTGAGACTTGTATATTTGATTAATGTTAAATTATAGTCATTGATGCCAAATTTACCTTCAATTATGTTTGTGAAATGACATGATTAAGTAACTTCAAAGATATATCGGGGTTGGTGTGATTGTTTTTCATGAAAATATTCTAAATTTCTGTTCTAAACACTTGTTAGTACATGAAACAATGGATAATCATCTTGCAATCCATCAAACTAGCAATGTTTTGGTTCTATGTAGTTATGTAAAATGTTGAACATATCAAGCGTCTTAACCAAGTACCAGCATCACCATAATGTTCATGACTTCTGCTTGAATATTGGCCCTCCCATTCGTCAATCTCACCGGTCTTTCTGTGTTCCTGCCCCTGTCAGTCGTGGTTTCTTTAATCTTTAGAAAGTGAAAATAGGGAATTACATGAAACCTCTGTCGTTTGCAATTGTTGCGCCCGTGGCAGAACTCATTGCAGTGCTGATCTGTTTTGTTCCCTTCTTGAATGTCTTTTCCGTAAGAGTAAACACTAACTACTTGTTAATCCGTAAGGTATTTGCCTTTTCATATTTATGGCTTGTGTTTCTTTATGTAAGCACTTTTGAATGTCTAGACTAAATCTATAATTCATCTTAAATGATCCAACTTGTTATCTGATTGAACATGAAAATGAAGTTGAACTTGTTACATCTTGTAGTATTAATTGAGTTCAACTCTGAATTCTAGGGTATGGGTAACTCGGGGCTTAGGTTAGGGGTGCAAAATGCTCGGGTTGGGTCGTGGGTCAAGTTGGGTAAGGAAAAAGGTTAATCTTTTAATTCATATACTGCAGATAATTGATGTGTTATATAATGCGACGCATAACTATGTATCACAGTACTAATCTAGTTTCATTGGGAGGTTCTATGCATTTTAGATTTAAAATTAGCAACACATGGCATGTTCAATCTGTTTTCATTTAGTTAGTACGTCATTTTTCTGTTTTTCTTTTTACTGAACAAAATTAGGCATTATCTACCCATACACCATTGTAGTTTTAAAATTGTAAAATCTAACTATTATCAATTGAGACATAAAAAGTTTTGTGAATCTTATGAACAGGCTTGCATACGGCATATCAGTGTTGTTATCTGTTATGTAAGTAAAAAGACCTAAACTTCATTAGTATCTTTTGTAATTCAAATTTCGCAACTCTTTAGTGAGATCTATTATAGAGGTAATTAATTTGCTTAAATTAGCTTATGATATCTATAAATAATGAACAAAGTCTTCGGGTCGAACAAGATATACTCCATCTGATACATTTCTATAAAAATTGATACATATTTATTAGAATCTAATACATTATTAGCCTTGCTACTTGCTATTATATAGAATTGTCTCTTCTTTTTCATTATATAGAATTGATACATATTTATAATTTTCAGCATATCTGAAGTACGTGGTATTTATCTTGTATATTTTCCATCATCTTCAATTATCCATGTGGTAATGGTCAATCCCTTCCCCAATAAAGAGTTAACAACAAATATTTTAGAGAAACAGTTTCGTGAAGCTTGCCAAGCTTTATCAATTGAACCTTCCATGTCTGGGGATGTTTCCAGTTTTAAGGTCAGAGTTGACTTTGTTAATTTGAAAGTGTGAAATAATGTGATCTTTGTTTTTGAATAAATCTAATTTTGAACTTTTACATGCAAACATTCAGGTGGACTATGTCCGAAACCCCAAAGAAGCTGAAAAGAATTTACAAAGAACAATAATTGAATTCAGGTATTACAATTTCTAGATTTTAGCACCATGAAACGGTAAAAGGTTTACAAAATATGCTATTATGTTTAACTCTTTACTAATTGACAGGAATCAGCTTCATGGACCTGCAATTGCTTTAATTGAGTGCCCAGATGTTGACTTAATAAAGTCAAGTGTACGAGCTTTAGATGATTTTCCCTGTGTCAATATTCCTTCAAATGCTCGTGATAGTCAATATCAGGTAGCTGACTAACTATACTGGGTGCTTAGTATTATTTTTGGTACTCACTATACTATTTTCTTGCTCTATATAGGCTCTTGGTTGGCAGATAGTAGCTGCGAAAATTGGGATGCAGCGTTGTGCTGTATCATCTCATTGGTTAAACGAAAGAATTTCTCTTTCCAGATATTCTCATGTAACAATCTCTGAATTGTGTTTATATGTATTTGGCGTTTATAATTTTATGGTCAAGCTAATGATGATTGTATGCAAACAGATTCCTTTAGGCAATTACGAACTAGACTGGCTTATCCACACTGCAGATATCTTCTTTGCAAGAGCACTGCGTGATCATCAACAGGTTGTCTGTGTTTCCCTATTATATAAGTTAGATGCTGCAATTGTGACCACCACTTTTGAATGCGCTGATTCGGGTTTTAATTGGGTCAGATAAAAAAGTTATCTTAAAGAAAAGAGGTAAAATCAGTTAAAAGTCTCATAGTGTTTTTTCAACCAAAATCTTTTTCATTAATTCAGAAGTGTTATAACATAGTTTTTTGAAGTCATATTTGAGGCACTAGTGGTTATAAAAGGTTGCGGAGACCTGTGTTTTAGGTAAACTGTCGCCCAGGCCTGGTCACTGCGACCTCCTTTGTGAGGAGGCACTCCTTCTCCCGAAGTTACGTGGCTATATTGGTTTTCGGACAAAGTGTTGACCTTATGATATGAACAAAATTTTATTGCCCGTGTTAACCAACCCGTTTCGATCTGTTACCCAAACTGCCGGACCCATTCAGTTTGCCACCTCTAGTATCATAGTTAGCAATGTTTACTTGTGTTAAACCCTTTCATCAACTTGCTATATGCATGCTAGTGTATTATGTTAAACTATGTGTGTTTATGACTTATGTGTTTGACTTTTTGTTCATATTCTTTGAATCCTTAACATGGTTATTAGGTTTGTTTATTTACTTTGAGTTCGTCATATCATTTGCAGATACTTTGGGTATCAGATAATGGATTTCCAGACCTTGGAGGGGATATTGAAGAAGAGTTTTGTTACTCTGACGAGGTCAATTTTATTCATTGATTTTATATTAGGACCTGGTTATCCGTTACATTGATCTAATTAACTTTTTTGAAAACAGGGCAATCAACCAGTTTTCACAAAACCCGGTGCTTATAGGAAATTCACAGGGATATCACTAGAGTCTTATACTTGTCGTAGATGTCTTATACTTGTCTTATACTTGTCGCAAGCCAATCCTTGGTCAGAGAAATGTCATCACTGCGTAAGGAAGATTAGACTCGAACCAAAACACAGGGATATCACTAGAGTACTGCAACATCTTGTTTTCTCCTCACTATAGCAACTACAATCTCAGGCGTTACATTGATCTTCTGAATAGGAGTTTTTTTGGAATACATAGTGTTTATCACATGAGATTTTATATAGAATGTCATAAATATAAAAGCATGTATAAAAATGTATCCGACATTCTATAAAAATGTATCAGGATTTTTATATAAATCTCTGTTTCTTACTTAACTCTTGAAATGATGCTATTGGCTTTTTTGAGCTGTTGGTTGGATATGATATTACGGTGGTAACTAGTGAAAGAGTTGCCTTTTGATAGTAATTCAAGTATGGGTATAGCGGTATGCACGGTTATAAATTGTAACTTACACATGTGTAAGTTATATAGCTCACACATGGGTAAGTTATATAACTATAAAAAAATCTTCTGCCACTTGTAACTTACACATGGGTAAGTTTGGTTAAGTTATACAAGTATAAGAAAGTGTTCTGCAACTTGTAACTTACACATGAGTAAGTTAATACAAGTATAAGAAAGTGTTCTGTAACTTGTAACTTACACATGTGTAAGTTATATAGCTTACACATGGGTAAGTTAATACAAGTATAAGAAAGTGTTCTGTAACTTGTAACTTACACATGTGTAAGTTATATAGCTTACACATGGGTAAGTTATATAACTATAAAAAAGTCTTCTGCAACTTGTAACTTACACATGAGTAAGTTAATACAAGTATAAGAAAGTGTTCTGTAACTTGTAACTTACACATGTGTAAGTTATATAGCTTACACATGGGTAAGTTATATAACTATAAAAAAATCTTCTGCAACTTGTAACTTACACATGGGTAAGTTTGGTTAAGTTAATACAAGTATAAGAAAGTGTTCCGCAACTTGTAACTTACACATGTGTAAGTTATATAGCTTACACATGGGTAAGTTAATATAACTATAAAATAAATGTTCTGTATGTAGCCTTTGTTGATTGAGATTAATGAAATTCGCCATTCAAAAAAAAAAAACTTACACATGTTTAAGTTATAATATTCACGAATTACATCAATACTTATAGCATTAATAGCAAAATAAAAAAATTTATGTGAAACAATTATCTTTATATCATAAAGAATGATTGATATAACTCGTGTTCTCACTATCGATCTCAAGATGAGTGTATAGCAAAAGCATACTTACATATACAAATTATCCCTAACAATAATGAAAAAGAAAAACCATTCGCAATAAAACTCCATGCTTTTAACTTTTCTAAACCTTCGTTAGCCTCTAATGTGATCCTCCCCTCTACAACACTGCAAGAAGAACACAAATTAATTCGCAAGATTTAGGTAAGACTCAGATTAAATTATCTAAAAGATGGGTTAGACGGTTCGGGTCAAAATGGCTTTTACTACATGGGACATTTTGGGACATGTAGATACAGTTCGGGTCAGACCAAGTTGACCCAAAGCACTCTTTTTTCGGTTAATAATTAGTGTATGAAATAAATTTACAATTAGGAAATATTTTGGATCAAATGATCCATAAGGTTATACACATGTGTAAGCTATATACTTACACATGGGTAAGTTATACAACTATAAAAAAGTCTTCTGTAACTTGTAACTTACACATGAGTAAGTTAATACAAGTATAAGAAAGTGTTCTGTAACTTGTAACTTACACATGGGTAAGTTAATACAAGTATAAGAAAGTGTTCTGTAACTTGTAACTTACACATGGGTAAGTTAATACAAGTATAAGAAAGTGTTCTGTAACTTGTAACTTACACATGAGTAAGTTAATACAAGTATAAGAAAGTGTTCTGTAACTTGTAACTTACACATTGTAAGTTATATAGCTTACACATGGGTAAGTTGTTAATATACAAGTATAAGAAAGTGTTCTGCAACTTGTAACTTACACATGTGTAAGCCTGACCTGCCCAGTTTTCCACCACTAGCTGTTTTATTGGATAGGAGGAAGCTAAATGATCACAGGAAATAGAACAAAAGGTGAAACTGACATACCGTACGGAAAATTGTGTAGCACAAGATAATAGGTTTTGACTTTGAAATCGTAACAGGAGATGGCGTGAGTGTGAAAAAATACATCTAACAGCCTTCAATAACTTGTGCCTACGTGGTTTTTTCTGAGGGCTACAATAAAAATGACATCTTATATAATAGGTAGATATAACAGTAAGACTAATAATGTATTAGATTGTCAAAAAAACATGTATCACATTTTTATAAAATGTATCAAACTTTTCATAAAAAATATATATAAGAGGTAGAAAATTCTACCTCTCAATAGGAGACGGGTCAAACAGATCCGATTTCTACGAAGTTTATTTCCAATTCGTATAACCACGTCATTGAAATATTACTGCTATTTGACACTCATTAGTTATATACTTATATGATTATAATAATTTTGGCCAAACAGTGTCTCAAGTCAGCCTATATCAACTCGTATAACCTGTATCCAACCCGTCCATTTTGTCAGCTCTAGTAGAACTGATGCACACAGAGGTATTGCTAAGTTTGGTTGAACTTTGGACTATTATCACATGAGCAAGTACATGTGTGAAGTTTGGACTTGGGTGGCCAAAAGACTTACAAATGCATCAGCCTATATCAACTCGTAACAAAGGTTACCGGAGGACACATTTTACATTATAATTCCTATTATTCGCAAGCATGTCTTTTCAAAGGCAAAATAGCTGATTCTAAAGTAAGGTACAACTTCCAGGAGATGAGATACATGTCATTAGGTTTAAAGACTCAGAAGTGAAGAAACATTGTCCCATTTTCAAACTAAAAATGTGTGTTTCGCTGTTCCCATGATGATAAAGTACACTAGTAACTATATGTAGATTGGTCCATGGAATATCCCTATGTCAAAGGATATATGAGACAAATGACTAATAGGCTAATAGCATGTGTAACTCATTTAGTCATGATACAGAAAAAATGCATCAAGTAGTTAATAAAGGTACCAGAACTGATCATATATAGTATTTGGCATCAGTTCATTGTTTCTGGACCCGACCTAGCAACTCAATTTGCAAAAAACCACCAACGCAAAGTGCAGGCTCGGGCAGCTTGAACTTCTGTAAACGGTTCTCCTGTTGTCACAAGCCCTTTAAATCAAGTTACTTTAACAAGGTTACAAGTACACAAAAATGTGAAAATAGCATGCCAATACTCACCTGAAGCATTGGGAAAGTTTGTGAAGTATACGTCCAAACAAACTGTCATCTGCACTTTGTTGAGAGTCCAAAAAATCACAATCTATGTCTTTAAAAGACTTTGGATGTCCCATTCCGAATCGCACAAATCACGCTGAATAGATTGGAAACAAGAGTTGAAACATGGCTGATGGTGTATGTCACCCTTCGTGACGGAACATGACCTTCGTGACAGAGTCGATCCTGCGTGACGAAGGTATCCGCTGTAAGCCTTATCTAAATATGGAAGAGATTATCTCAATCTCTTCCTCCTAAATTAAAGAGATCTATTCTTATCTCGTCATAAATACCCAGATCCGGCATATTATTAAGATTATTCTCTAAAACCCTAAACTTATTCTCCAAGATAACCATCCCTATATATATGGATGAGTTCTAAACCTAAATTCTCATTCTCCTCCTCTCCAGAAAACACACACACAGATCTGGACATCCTCTTCTCTCTATAAGAGATGCTCCAGCGACTTACAATAATATCCTCACATATCAGCAACATGCGGCGGGACGATGACTCTCCGTCCCGAAGCCCACACAGCCTAATATCCTCACATATCAGCAACATGCGGCGGGACGATGACTCTCCGTCCCGAAGCCCACACAGCCTACGATGATTAGGCAAAAGCATCCTTGAATATCGGGATATGATATTATCCTGATATGAGCATGCTAAACAGGATCGAACAGATCCATAATCATTGGCACGATCTCAATCGGCCATATATCAATCATATTCGATTGGCGTAAAGAGACACGAACTCTACCTTCGGGGAATCGCCAACAAATAACCAAAAACACCTATCATCTCCTTTCTAACCTAATGTCAGTTTGGTGTACAATCAATGGCTGGGTACACATATAACAACTAATGAGGCTAACAGATCTGATCCATACATTGGTATGGACATAAAAATAAAACTATAAGATCACAAAATGTTGTCATTGTGGTAGGGTCAACGGATTTGGCACATTGGTAACATACAGATGGGAGTTCCTAAAACAGAAAATCGTATTAGATACAAATATAAATATAGTCATGGTAGATAGAACACATTTACCTAGCAGCATTGAATCAAAAATAGACATTCATCTCCATTTCGACCAGCTTCCTCATCCTCATAAAGTTCCTCAAAAAAAATTGTTCATTATATTGTCATAAGTTATCATTATTGAGCCTTGGTTTTGTTCTGCTATTTCAATGGTGTATATTAGTTATACTAACAAGGCTTAACTTTTACTTAATGGGTATAAGAGATTAACAATCAATAATGAACAAGATAAAAAAAACTAAAAAAGCTGGATTATTATTTATCAATAACTTCTCATGCCAACAATGTCATACTATTACGGTTAAGTTACTAAACAACAAGACTTATTAATGGTTATTTAGCCGACCAAAACCTTGTTTTGCTTATGGTATCTCTTTTTCTATTTAAAGACAAATTTCACTATTAGTAGCAAGTGATTATGCAAACCTCATTTTCTTCAAAAGCATCCTCATCCATGCCCCATGAGATACCATGAGCAAGTGCTGCTTCATGTGGATCACTGAAAGGAGTTGTGTTGGTGGACGGGCGACCATGGATGGCTTGTGATGTGGCGCCTACGTAATCGTTGTTTGTGGGGCCTGCTGGTGTATGTCACCCTCCGTGACGGAACCGAACCTTCGTGACAGAGCCGATCCTGCGTAACGAAGGTACCCGCTGTAAGCCTTATCTAAATATGGAAGAGATTATCTCAATCTCTTCCTCCTAAATTAAAGAGATTTGCTCTTATCTCGTCCTAAATACCAGATCTGGCATATAATTAGGAATATTCTCTAAATCCTAAACTTATTCTCCAAGATAACCATCCCTATATATATGGATGAGTTCTAAACCTAAAAGATCATTCTCCTCCTCTCCAGAAAACACACACACAGATCTGGACGTCCTCTTCTCTCTATAAGAGATGCTCCAGCGACTTACAATAATATCCTCACATATCAACAACATATCAATATGTTGCGGGACAGTGACTCTCCATGATTAGGCAAAAGCATCCTTGGATATCGGGATATGATAATATCCTTCCATGAGCATGCTAAACACGATCGAACAGATCGGAAACACAATATACACAATACGATCGATCAGATCTAAAACACATTCGCTAGTACGATCATAATCGGCTGTAACACCCCAAGCCAAGGCTCAGAATATCACGGAAATCATATAGCGCAAGGTGGGATTAATGTAGAACATGAACTAAATGCGAATAAAGGATTCAGTGAATCCATACAATAAAAGAAACAAGTATCAAAATGTAACAGAAGCAAGTAATCGTCAAGGTTTACAACACGACATCGAAGGAGTACTATCAATCCTAAGTACAATGCAACATAAGGCAAATGGATCCTTGATCCATATAAGTCCCGTCCGGGTTCAACAGCAAGCAAACAATCAAACTCCACGCCCTGGATAACCTGGTTACCTGAAAAGTGTACTAAGCATAGTCAACACAAGGTTGGTGAGTTCGTAGTAATGGTCCACAAGGAAACCATCCACCAAATCATAACATACCAATAGAGGCGAAACCTGACTTACAGTGAGCCTCTAAGTAACACAGTAACGTCCAACAACAAGATCACACAAAACGAGTAAGCGTGAAATAAGAGTGCACAAATGATGTAAATATCAACACAAACGCCAAAAGCATAAACAATCATAACGCCTATTGTGATACATATCGAATTCGTATCAACCCTGCCACAACATACACCAAACAAAGTATACTTGCGTGTGAACCGCATGCGTGTGAACCGCATATATAAACAGGTCATACTTGCGTGTGAACCGCGTATGAATATATATATATATTATGCTTGCGTGTGAACCGCGTATAAATATATATATGCTTGCGTGTGAACCGCGAATAAACACCAACCACAATTCAAAATCGTCAACCATCGATAATTAACTCAAAATAAACTACACGCACGTACACTTAGGAGGATTCTGCTTTCATCAAGTTCTAGATGCTTATATATAGGGTCACCCGCAGCCTTCCCACCACATCTAGAACTCGTTGAAGGCGTAACCGACTTCCATGTATGCACGTCCATCCTAAATAGTAATAATAGTCACAATAATATATATATATCAATCCTTTATTAGAATCAACCATAATTACATTGCACATACATTTCATACGACTTTACTTTTAAGGAATCATAGATGCTTATATATAGGGTCACCCGCAGCCTTCCCACCACATCCATAATCCATTAAAGGTATCGTCGTCTTCCCTGTATGCACACTATCCTAATCACAATATCAAATCACTACAAGATCATATAGGGTAAAGCAACATCGTGTAATAAATGAGTACGCGAATTATTAACGTCGGATCATGAGCCGTACGTATGTAAGACCATGATGTATATATCAAATGCGTATCCATAACGTCATCAATGCAACAATAAAAGTATGTTTGAGTGTGCACCGCACAAGTCAAGTATAACAAAGCGTATATGAACATTCCAACACATGCCCAATATCCATCAATCACTCTAAACCACGCGTACATACACTTCGGAGGATTTTACTTCCTTCGAGTCCCAAATGCTTATGTATAGGGTCACCCGCAGCCTTCCCACCACATCTGAAACCCAACGAAGGCATAACCGACTTC
>CM067167.1:272976170-273046721 GCA_034093135.1 Erigeron breviscapus
AGAACCCCCCCGAAATCAAGATAAAACAAAGATCAATCTGCTACCTTTAGAATGCTACCGAACAGGGACGAATTGATGGCCAAAACCTTGAAGAACTTGGAAGAAAAGGAAAGAATATACGACTGGAGGTTTTAGGAAACGAACGAATGATTATGGGGTGTTTAGGGCTGCCTAAAGACCCATTAAATAGTTGGAGTCTAACCCCAAATCATACTTATCCAACTAATCCCGTTTTTATGTTTGACCACATGGCGAAATTGACCCCTAAAGCAACTAATGACTTCATTATACCTTTAAATGACCCGTTATCATATACCTAACATATAAGAACCTTTTTCTACTACAAATAAGGCACAATCATCATTTTATAGCACAATTTTCCGTCAACGATAAATTAACAACTTTCAACTTAGCATATATATCGATTTTATCGAAATAAATTAATAAATGACCCGACAACCACGAAATGAGTAACGATTTAACTATTTCAACTTTTTGGGAAATTAATGTTTATAAAACATCTAATTTATAATAAAATTCAACTAAATCAACTAATGGGTCGTCTAAGCACTAACGAAGTTAACAGTCAACTAATGGGTCAACTAACGGAGTTAACGGTCAACTAATAGTCAAAGATCGAAAAATGATTAGGATGTTACAATATTTATATGATAGAACGTATAATTAAGATATATATTAGCTATTATTCTATTGAATATATATTAGCTATTATTCTATTGGATATATATTAGCTATTATTCTTTATCTATTATATTGGAATTAATGGTTAAAAAGTGTAAATTTGTGATTGAAAACAAAAAAGTGTAAATTAAAGTCAAAATTGAAAACAAAAGTCAACTTTGTGATTGGTCAAAAAATGTAAATTTGTGATTTGTCAATAAGTTTTAAATGCCTTTTAGTATATTAAAAGATTTTATGGAAGAAAAAAAAAATGTGAATTTTTTTTAATTAGTTAAATGATGAAAATTTAAACAAAATTCTGAAGTTGATAACTACAAATTGTAATAATTATAAGTTAAGTATTTAGTGAGGGTAAAAAGTATAAATTAATTGATGGAAAACAAAAAATATAAATTAGTGAGATTTTTTCTACAAACATTATATAATTAAATATTAATTAATTTATAAAATTAAATGATGACATCATCAATTTCAAATTGATAAAATGAGTTGTGATTGGTTAATAAGTTATTAGGTCAGTGTCTTTTAGTATATATAAAGATAATACGTAAGCACTTGACTTATAAGATTTAAAGTTATATTTATTAAATATAAATATATTTCATTCTGTGATAACTGACAATAATGTTGTTGGAATTCGTCTGCCCAAGACACATATTAAATTGACGTGGCTAGTACGTGATGATCCAAGTCGGGTCATACCCAATAACAAGCTAGACAAACACTAATGATTTTATTTACAAGATATGATCTTTAAATAAATATCAATACTTGAAACATTTAGAAAGTGGTTTTCTAAATAATTGCACTTGAGATATGTAAATAAATTATATGGATGATTTATTTTGAGAGAATATGTTTATAAGACCAGAGAGTTCCCACTGCGGCGCAGTGGGAGCGTGTCAAACCCACTGCGGCGCAGTGGGGGTTTTTGCACCCGAAGGCCAGAGAGTTCCCACTGCGGCGCAGTGGGAGTGTATCAGACCCACTGCGGCGCAGTGGGTTAACGTCCATGTGATGGGCTAAGGGGCCGGCCCCCCCTCCCCATGTGGTGTTACATGCAACTTGACACTTGTTGTCTTGCATGTTACACAAGACATAAGGCACATGGACTTGGAGTGTGAATATACACAATACACACATAGAGTGCATCAACACAACTTAGATAGTTTTTTGTAAGACAAGAAAAATATCTCTCTCAACTTTCTCAAGAACAAAAGTCTTCTTCTTATTTTTGGTTCTTGGTAGAATCGGCCAAAGGGAAAAGGAAGAAAGGGGTTTCAAGTTTAATTCCTAGCACATTTAGGGTGTTTGTTGGAAGCTTGGGGTATACTAGCTTGAGGTTCTTCTAGGTTGAAGACTTGCATTTGAAGACATCATCTCCTTCATTCAACCTTCTCATTAGCTTGGAAGAAGGTAGTCTTCTAAACACCCTATGGTTGTTGTTTTGTATGTATGCTATTCATATACATGGATCCTTATTGTTTGGGTTTTATTTTATAAGTTAAAATTGGTTTTAACTAAATATGTCAAATTGAAATAGTTCAATTTTCCGCTGCGTTTTAATATTATAAGGATAATATTACTTTGATAAAAACCCAAAAATCCCAACAATGGCATCTAGAGCCGGTTATATGGATACATACATCAAAAGTTGATATTTTGTTTGGACAAAATCCAATGTTTTGGTCATTTGGTTATGGCCAAAACTAATACACAAAAAGGAGGTTCCTTTTTCTTGTGTATTTTAGTGTCACAACTTAGCCAAGAGACCTTGTGAATGTTTGTGATGTGTGGATGTGTTTGTTTAATTATTCAATGGTTGTAATAGTTAAATAGGATTTTATTCATTCATTTGGTTATGTAATCTATTTATTTCATTTGGTATGTAATAAGTAGATTAGTTGCATTTTTCATTATAAATGTAATCTCCAAGAAGGCATCAAAAGTTTGGGGCTAAAAGTTGGAGGCTAATGAGAAGACAGTAACTTCCCACTGCGGCGCAGTGGGAGTATGTCAAACCCACTGCGGCGCAGTGGGGGATAATGCAATCGAGACCAGTGACTTACCACTGCGGCGCAGTCTGAGTGTATTAGACTCACTGCGGCGCAGTGGGTTATCAAAATGAAGAAAATCATTCAAATCACATCACAAAAGGTTACTTGAAGCATTTGGATGCAAGATCAAGTGGAGCTCAACTAACACAATATTTTGTGTTACTTTGTCCCTTAGGTTGAGACCTTTTGGCCCACTTGTTTCGGCTAACAAGTGTGGTCAAAATAGTTGGCTAATGTTGTGCACTTATTATTTTTGTGTGGTTGTTTGTTTATTTTGTCATATGGATGCTCAAAACCAACAAACTTGATGACTACATAAAAGATTAAAATTGGTTTTAATATTGACATTAACTTAGTAAATTAAAATGGGTTTTATTAAAAGTTAATGGTCACAATTATAAAAATGGATTTTATAAAAGAACCTTGAAATTTGGATTTCAAGATTCATTATGGTACATGTTTTTAACTAGAATATAAAAACTCAACGACCCTTTAAAAACAAGTTAAACGCCATCCTTTTATACAACACTTAATTATTTGGGAACTCTTTGTAGGATAAAGGTCACCTAACTACTTTGAGGGAACTTATAAGTTAAGGTAAATTTATTGTACTTATGGGATAAAGGTCACCTAACCACTAGTATAGATAAATTTACATGTGTGTATAAGTAGGACAACTTGATTTGGAAGCCATGTGATTAGGGTCACCGAAGCATGGTAACCAAAGGTGTTGATGGGATTAAACATGCCAACTTAATATAAGATATTAAACCGGTCCCATACCACTAGAAATTGCAAAGTGTTGCAATTGTCAAACGTTGACTACCTTGTTAATTTAGATCATGGGATAAAGGTCACCTAACCATCATTTAAATGTAACGTTGGATTCTAGGTTTTAATTATTAATTGTCTATGAGACATGAAAGGGTATTAACAATTAAAATTTATATTTGATATCGAAAATACTAATAAAGAACTTTGTTAATCTTGTAGATGGCCGCTAACAATGCAATAAACCCCAACCAAAACGTCCATAATTTTTCACTAAGATCCATCCTTGAAAAGGATCGTCTAAACCAAAACAACTTTGTGGATTGGTTTCGTAACTTAAGAATTGTTCTTAGGCACGAAAAGAAATCCTATATTTTAGACGATCCTATTCCTGATGAGCCCGAAGAAACTGATGTTGAGGCCTATAATGATTGGGTTAAATATGTCGAGGACTCCGTGCAAGTTAGTTGCATAATGCTTGCGAGTATGACTCCCGAACTCCAAAAGGAGTTCGAGCATCATGGGGCATACGACATGATTACCCAACTCAAGGAAATGTTCCAACAAAAGCAAGGGCTGAACGCTTCGAAACGGTTCGAGCGCTTCATGCATGTCGCATGGATGATTCACAACCCGTATCAACATATGTTCTTAAAATGAAAAGCTACATTGATCGCCTCGAAAGGCTTAATTGTCCCGTCTCAAATGAGTTAGCTACGGATATGATCCTTAACTCATTATCTAAGAGATTTGAGACTTTCGTGTTAAACTATAACATGAATGGATGGGACAAGACCGTTTCCGAGCTTCATGGGATGCTCAAAACGGCCGAGGCTAGTATGGGAGGAAAGTTCAACCCGTTCTCATGATCAATGAAGGCGGAAAGAAAAGGGCTTACTCCGGACCCAAGGCAAATGTTGCTAAGGGAAAGGGTAACTTCAAAGGGAATTTTAAAGGCAAAGGAAAGGGAAAATGGATACCCAAAAGGCGAAGAAGCAAAAGGTTGCTGTCAATGACCCATGCTTTGAGTGTGGGGAGGTAGGACATTGGAAACGTAATTGTCCAACCTACCTCAAAGAGTTAAAGCTAAGAGGGATGCAGGGCAAACCTCAGGTACAATATTTATGATATATATTGAGCTTAATACAGTTTTTTCTTACATATGGGTATTGGATACCGGATGTGGAACTCATATTTGTAATATGTTACAGGGGTTCATAAGAAAAAGGAACATCAAGAAGGGGGACATTAGTCTCTTTATGGGCAATGGTGCATTGGTGCATGTTGAAGCCCAAGGAGACTATCTTTTGAAACTTCCAAATGGTTTGGAAATTGTATTAAACAATGTTTTGTATGCACCTAGTTTGACTAGGAGTATTATTTCTGTTTCCCGTTTAAGACATGTTGGATATGATTTTAATTTTGTTAACAATGATATCCATGTTTCTCTATGAATGATGTATTTTATTTTAAAGCTATGCCTTTAAATGGTATTTATGAATTAGTTCATGAAAACCAAACATATGATAACTCAATGTACCAAGCTACCACCAAGAAACTTAAATTAGATTTAAGTGAAACCTATATTTGGCATTGTCGTCTTGGCCATATAAATAAGAATCGCATACTAACACTTCAAAAGAATGGTCTTTTGAAAACAAAATCGAATGATTCATTTAATGTATGTGAATCTTGTTTACAAGGCAAGATGACTAAAGCACCTTTCAAAGGCACAAATGAAAGGGCAAAAGATTTATTAGGTATCATACATTCGGATGTATGTGGTCCTTTTAAGCCAATGACTAGGAATGGTGAAAGATACTTCATTACATTCACCGATGACTATAGTCGTTACGGTTATGTATACTTATTAAAGCATAAGAGTGAAGCTTTTGAAATGTTCAAAATTTTCAAGAATGAAGTAGAAAACCAACTCAGTAAGACAATAAAAATTCTTCGTTCTGATAGAGGAGGTGAATACCTAAGTGATGCCTTTCAAGATCATCTTAGAAGTTGTGGGATTGTCTCACAACTAACTCCACCTGGAACACCACAACATAATGGTGTGTCTGAAAGGAGGAATCGAACTCTATTAGATATGGTTCGTTCCATGATGAGCAGAAGCTCACTACCTCTATCATTTTGGGGATATGCCATAATCTCTGCTGCCCGAATTTTAAATATGGCTCCCACCAAGAAAGTGGAGAAAAACACCTTTTGAAATATGGCATGGAAGAGTTCCATCTTTATCATATTTAAAGGTATGGGGTTGTGAGGCTTATGTAAGACATGATGCCTCAAACAAATTAGAGCCCCGATCCACTAAGTGTATCTTTGTAGGATATCCCAAAAATGATTTGGGATATTATTTCTACAATCCTAATGAGCAAAATGTATTTGTTGCTCGAAAGGCTGAGTTCTTGGAAACTAAATTCCTTATGGAAGGAACTAGTTCCAGACAGTGGAACTTGAAGAAGATCAAGAACCACTGACAGATACACACTTGGTGACACTAGCATTCAACAAAAGGATGTTGAAGATGATCAAAGGGTTGATCAAGACACACAAAACGTTCGTAGATCTGGTAGAGCTACTTATCCACCTGAGAGATATGGATTTCTCGTGGATGAATGCTACATGGTAGTTTCTGATGAACCTACCACCTACCATGATGCTATGTCCAAATCAGATTCGGACAAATGGCTAGAGGCCATGAACGCTGAGATGCAGTCCATGTATGACAACCAAGTTTGGGAATTGGTTGTTGAACCTCCTAATTCCAAAGTAGTTGGAAGTAAGTGGGTGTTCAAGTTGAAACACGATATGCATGGAAACTTGAGTACTTATAAAGCTAGACTTGTAGCAAAAGGTTTCACTCAAACTCGAGGGGTCGATTATGATGAAACTTTTTCGCCTGTGGCAATGCTAAAGTCTATTAGGATATTATTTGCCATAGCCGCATATTATGACTATGAGATATGGCAAATGGATGTCAAAACCGCTTTTCTAAATGGATATCTTGAGGAAGATGTCTATATGGATCAGCCTGAAGGTTTTGTCGATCCTAGCATCCTAATAAAGTATGCAAGTTAAAGAAATCAATCTATGGATTGAAACAAGCATCAAGAAGCTGGAATCGTCGTTTTGATGAAGAAGTCAAGAAATTTGGCTTCATCAAAAATGCCGATGAAGCTTGTGTGTATAAGAAGGCTAGTGGGAGCATCATTACTTTTCTAGTATTATATGTCGATGACATTCTACTATTTGGAAATGACATTCCAACCTTGGAAGGTGTAAAAGCCTGGCTTGGAAGTTGCTTTTCCATTAAGGATCTTGGTGAAGCCGCCTATATTTTGGGAATAAGGATCTATAGGGATAGATCAAGGCGCTTAATAGGTTTGAATCAAAGTGCATACATAGACAAGATCTTGAAAAGGTTCAAGATGGAAAACTCCAAAAAGGGTTTGGTGCCTATCCAAAGAGGAACTATATTGAGTACTTCTCAATCTCCCAGCTCAAAAGTTGAGCAAGAGAGAATGAGTGGAATCCCATATGCATCTGCTATAGGATCCATCATGTATGCTATGATATGCACGAGACCGGACGTGTCATGCGCTTTAAGCATGACAAGTAGATACCAGCAAAATCCAGGAGATAGTCATTGGATGGCTGTCAAATATATATTGAAATATCTTAGAAACACTAAAGATATGTTCTTAATATATGGATCTGGTGAGGAGGAACTCGTTGTAAAGGGTTACACGGATGCGAGTTTCCAGACTGATCGAGATGATTCTCGATCACAATCGGGGTATATCTTCATTCTAAATGGAGGAGCTGTTTCTTGGAAAAGCTCAAAGCAAGATGTGGTTGCATTGTCCACTACAGAATCGGAATACATCGCCGCTTCTCTAGCAGCACAAGAAGCTGCATGGTTGAAGAAATTCATTGCCGATCTAGGGGTTGTTCCTTCCATTCAAGGACCCCTAGAAATTCTTTGTGATAACGAGGGTGCGATTGCTCAAATCAAGGAACCTCGTGCACATCAAAAGACTAGGCACATTGAGCGGAGATTCAACTACATAAGGGATGAAGTTGAAAAGGGAAAGATATGTATTCACAAAGTTCACACCGATCAAAACATTGCGGACCCACTCACGAAGCTCCTTGAAAGGCCTAAGCATGAGAGTCATACTTGTGCCATGGGACTTCGATATTCTAGTGATTGGATTTGATCTATTTTATGTATTTGGATATCGGAACACTTGTAGTTATTAACACATTTATATGAATATTGGTATTATGCATTTAAATTGTGTTATGTTCCATTTTTGCATGTTTAAATCCATGAATAAGTTAATTATTCTAAATGTCCGTAGTCGATCATATTTGTGGGAACAAATATGAATGTAAGATTATTATGAACTTGGATTGGTAGATATTCAAAAGGTTTTGAATATAGAGCAAAGTATTGCTACCAAGGTTCATAGATATTTGTGGGATACAAATATTGGACTGACCTGCAATCAAGCATTACTACATGGAATCTCTGTGATTGATCATAAGTAATCTTGAGTTAAAAGGCGAATATCATTGTGTCCTCAGACCTGAGATACATATTGGGTCTTGATATTCACTGAATATTATACTTTGACTTAGTTCTTCACTGTTCTGAAACATGGCAGTACATAAGACTAAGCTCAGGTATGATATAAGGTGATTGTGAGAGACGTATGTAGTCGAGATGGAATTTGTCCCTCTTATTCGTTGAGAGTAAGATGTCTAAGGCCTGCTACAAAGTTAAATCAATAGAGAATGATCACTCTGTGTCTCTAGGATTTAACATGACATCTGAGACAAAAGGATAAATGATCGATTCACCTAAATCATTTCAAGTAAGGGACTTGAAAGAGGATGATGTTATTGAATGGCACTTCGTCATACGTATTAGGGGTAGCAAACCGTTGTTAGGCGGTATTGCTGCTTGCGTCAATCTTCTATGAATCTTGTGCAAGTGGGAGATTGTTGGAATTCGTCTGCCCAAGACACATATTAAATTGACGTGGCTAGTACGTGATGATCCAAGTCGGGTCATACCCAATAACAAGCTAGACAAACACTAATGATTTTATTTACAAGATATGATCTTTAAATAAATATCAATACTTGAAACATTTAGAAAGTGGTTTTCTAAATAATTGCACTTGAGATATGTAAATAAATTATATGGATGATTTATTTTGAGAGAATATGTTTATAAGGACAGAGAGTTCCCACTGCGGCGCAGTGGGAGCGTGTCAAACCCACTGCGGCGCAGTGGGGGTTTTTGCACCCGAAGGCCAGAGAGTTCCCACTGCGGCGCAGTGGGAGTGTATCAGACCCACTGCGGCGCAGTGGGTTAACGTCCATGTGATGGGCTAAGGGGCCGGCCCCCCCTCCCCATGTGGTGTTACATGCAACTTGACACTTGTTGTCTTGCATGTTACACAAGACATAAGGCACATGGACTTGGAGTGTGAATATACACAATACACACATAGAGTGCATCAACACAACTTAGATAGTTTTTTGTAAGACAAGAAAAATATCTCTCTCAACTTTCTCAAGAACAAAAGTCTTCTTCTTATTTTTGGTTCTTGGTAGAATCGGCCAAAGGGAAAAGGAAGAAAGGGGTTTCAAGTTTAATTCCTAGCACATTTAGGGTGTTTGTTGGAAGCTTGGGGTATACTTGCTTGAGGTTCTTCTAGGTTGAAGACTTGCCATTTGAAGACATCATCTCCTTCATTCAACCTTCTCATTAGCTTGGAAGAAGGTAGTCTTCTAAACACCCTATGGTTGTTGTTTTGTATGTATGCTATTCATATACATGGATCCTTATTGTTTGGGTTTTATTTTATAAGTTAAAATTGGTTTTAACTAAATATGTCACATTGAAATAGTTCAATTTTCCGCTGCGTTTTAATATTATAAGGATAATATTACTTTGATAAAAACCCAAAAATCCCAACAATATTTTGATTTACCATGAAATCAAAATTAATAAAGTGGCACTCTCTTAAAGCTTATCGCAAAATTTTGGGACTAATTCTTTCTAACAGTTGTCAGTTCATCTGTGAGCAATAACACAACATAATATAAGTAATAATAAATTTTTAAACATCAACATTATTGTTATAAAAAAATATAATGCGAACCTCTTGATTAATAAAGATAATCTCAAGTGTTTGAGACAACAATGAATTGAAAAATAAGACGTTTGCCATGTTCGATTCATACACAAACAAATATAAAGATCAATTTCTTCGAAAGTAATATCCTTTACCAACGTGCAGTAATAGCTAGGGTGTAACTGTTTCGGACAAAAATTACCTAAGATAATTTTGTAAAGGATTTAGGATAACTTTATGACCAAAGATTTGTAAGTGAGGTTTGGTGTTTTAAGATCTTCAAACAAAAGAAAGTTTTTGTTCAAGATAACGGTGCAAAATAAGAGTTTTGGCAAAAAAGAGTTTTAAGAAAATCTTTGAGATAGAAATATGTTGACAAGGCAAGAAAACTGTTGAAGATAAAGATAAAATGCTCAAATTCAGTGCTATGATCTTGAAGATAAATGCAAAACACAACGACACCAGAATTTTGTTGACGGGGAAAAACCCTTGATTCAATTAAGAAATCTTAGGTAAAAAACCCCGGGAGGATTCAATCGATCCTACCTATGTTCTTTTATTATTATTTGTGGGTGATTACAATACTACGAACAAAGGAAAATGCTAACAATTAACAGCTAAAAAATAAAGTTGTTGTGTGTGTTAAGCGGTTTCTTGAGTTGTATGCTTGTGTCCCCCTTTGCAGAAGATCTCTTGCTATTTATAGAGCTAGACGTTGAACAATATATCCGAAATATCTGGGATCTTCCTGGACTTGCTCTTCACGCTGAAGAAATGGCATAGATGACCGTTGAGAGCTTTTCCACACATGGTAAAACTGTTATCAATCCCGATTCTTGTGGCTGAATTGGTAAACTATCCGTTGAAGCACGTTTCTTCATGTTGCAACCTTGTATTTTAATCCTGCACATAACATCTTTTGTACTAGATATATATTCGTTAGTGATGTCATAGATCTTGACAATTTCAAGATCCTGCCATATTGAAATAATAGGATAATACAGCCAAAATTATTAGGTTAAATAAGACTAGGGATCCTTCGAACAGTATCGTTTAAGCAAATATCTTTATAAGTCCAAAATGTAAATTCTACCAGGATCCTAGTAGTGAAAATTCCACCCCAAACAATTGTCCCCAAAACTTATATTTCATTGAAAATAAAGATAAGTTTTACTATTTGCAGTTATTTGTAGCAGCTAAAGCAAAGTCAAGTGGTAAAGGTAAAACTACTTTAAGAAACATCAGTACTAAGTCAACCAAGCGTCCTAAGACTACTCATACGGATCTGGCCCATGAATTGGATACTTCAGTGCAAGCCATGAGCCCTACTCCTATCAGTCAAGTTGCTCCTAATTTGTCCTTGAATGCTAGCCTGGGTCAAGCTGTGATGGTATGCAATATTCTACCTTTAACTTCTTCATTTCTCAAAATTTTCATCTAATTGTTGTCTTTTTATTAGTTGTTAAAAGTGGCACAAGAAAAAGCAAATGAAGAGAATCAAAAAATGACAACTCTGTTAGAGGAGAAGAAGTCGAAAGAGGCTAAGATCAACACTTTAAAGGCTGAATTAAAGAACCTAAAGGAGGTGAATGCTGGTCTGGCTAATAAGAGCAGTTACTACAGGAAAAGAGCAGAGACGGCTGAGAAGGGTAATCAGGAAGAAATGACATAGATGACCGTTGAGAGCTTTTCCACACATGGTAAAACTGTTATCAATCCCGATTCTTGTGGCTGAATTGGTAAACTATCCGTTGAAGCACGTTTCTTCATGTTGTAACCTTGTAGTTTAATCACATAACATCTTTTGTACTAGATATATATTCGTTAGTGATGTCATAGATCTTGACAATTTCAAGATCCTGCCATATTGAAATAATAGGATAATACAGCCAAAATTATTAGGTTAAATAAGACTAGGGATCCTTCGAACAGTATCGTTTAAGCAAATATCTTTATAAGTCCAAAATGTAAATTCTACCAGGATCCTAGTAGTGAAAATTCCATCCCAAACAGTAACCATTATGTTTCATAGTTTCACCAAAAATATATAACATAGAAACACACCATACCTAAAATACAAACATAACTTTATTATATACTCGTAATAAGCAAAAAAAAATAAAAATAGAATTAATCGAATATACTAACACTAGTCCTAATACTCGTACGATGTACGGTAGCTATATAGATTGTATCATAAAGAAATTCGAATATGCCTCATACATGATTCGTAAGTATGAGATAAATTGTGATTTAAGTAAATGGATGATCGAAGCTAAATTATAACAAACAGTAATGATAAATATAATATATGTTTAGTTAGAGTTTTGGATTTACCTTAAATTTTTACAATTACATCAAAATCGGAACTTGTAAGCATAGTGGATGACGGCAAATAGCTTTGTGATTTCGGATCGTAAACTCAAATTCAAAATTTTAAAGTCTTCATGTTAATAACTTATTATAAGTAATAGGAGTTGAAAAGTTAAGAAAGAAAAAGTAACAATTTTATTAATGTGAAAACGATCAATCAGATAAGGTTATAATGTGTTTAGTATCTATAAGCCAAGAGTTAGAGTTTAATTCTAAGTCTAATAAGAAAATTGAATCTATATAGAAAGGCATTAGATGATGCAATTATGGAGACATCTAAGGCTAGATCCAAGCTCCATGAAAATATCGCCTGGCACTACGCAGAACATGAGGCATTACTAAAGGCTTCTCATATGGATGCGGCCATCCAAGTCTTAGAAAGTAAACTACAAATGGCAGCAGAAGCTAAAACTATGGGTTTCGAATTTCCTAATTGGAATGTGAATAAGTGGAATAGTTTGTTATCTAGCCTAGAAGAGTCATTTGCTAAAGAGGCATTTGCTAGTAAATTGGCCCAACATAGGAAATCTCTACAATTGTTTTAAATATTGTACCTTCATTTTTTCGTGAATAATATTTGGTCTTCAACTGATCAGGATATTTTATTCCTGTATCTTTATTTATGAGCCTGCATTAAAGACACAACTTCGACGAAATATCTAATCCCTAATGTTAGTATCCCAATGTTCAATAATCACTATTCCACACGCGCCTTGATTTGACATTAAATTTCCCCTTTGTCGATTTAGTTACCCTTTATTTACCTATTTATATCTAAGATCATTCTTCTTATACACATACTCTCATGCCCAAAGAATATATTAAAATTATTTTCTCTTTTTCTATTAACATCTATAATAATACAATGGCGGGCGAATCATCATCTCGAAATAAGGGTCCTAAGAGACTTAGGGATCAGTCTATTTCAGTAAGTTTTTATTTTTGAAAAAGTTTTTTCATTTCTTCTGATTCCTAAAACTTTTTTGCTTTATCCTTGTAGATCATCGAAAAAATGTCTGATGCTTACGAGGCAGAGATCATGTATAAGAATGAGACTATCAAAAGTGCTAATCGTCTCCTAAATTCGGTGATGGATACCAGAAATCAAACTTTAAAAGAGATGGCGAATTTGAAAGAGGAATTAAGTGAAGCAAAAAGAGAAGTTAGTAATTTGAAAAGCTTTTTAGGGTGGTTGAAACTCAAATATCCTCAGATTTTTGGGGAAAACGAAGCAGTTGAAGAAAGCAAACTAGGGATTGATATTAAGCCCCCTTCCCATAACCGTAATAATAGGAGGCCTATGCCTTAATTTTAGTCTTACTTTGTTATGCTGATTTTGTTTTCTAAAGGCTATTTAAATTAGGACTTTATTTATTCCATACCTTTGCAATATCTTATCTAATCTTGAGAATCCTCAGATAAATCTTCGCAACGATTTCCTTTATCTTTATTCCCTGTTCAAGTACAAAAGTCACTAAAAAGGATAATCCATTTGTTAATTTATTCGTTAATCGGTTGTAATTAATAGAGAGATTATCCCTATTCTTTTTGATGACTGTTTGATCGTCAAAACCAATTGAGTTGATCGAAAAATCAACAACCCTTTGAAAATTCCAACCATGAGGGTCTACCCACAACCAGAATTTTTTATGACGTGCTACCCGGGCGAAATGAGGTGTTAATGTTAACCTCGACGTTCGAGAAGGTGATCCCTTCAACCTAGGATCGAAGTTTTAGTTCAATCCACTGTAGTCCGTTTAAGGACTTAAACTTAGGAAGATTACTTCTGTTCAGGACCAATACCTTGGATATATGCCTGTGATCTTCATCCATCAATATCAGGATCCTGGATGTTGATAATCCTGCAAAAGACCATAAAAAGAAAACAAATGCTAAGGGTTAATGTTAGCCCTTTTGGCTAACATCACTCCCATGCTCAAGTCAGTATTATTGTTATCAAAAATACAATAAATCTAATAACCTTTATTTTAATAATTACTTTTTTGCTAAAAACCAATTTTGGTTAGGTAGTATTTCATCCAATGAACCTTCATGTATTAATCGCCAAATTTCATAATTAAATGATCCACATTCTTTAGTTTCATGGCCAAAAACGCTATGATAAGCACACCATTTAGTTCTATCAATGTAAAATTTTCGAGGGACTCTTTCAGGCCAATTAACTTTGTCCCCCAGACTTCTCATAAAAGTAAGAAGTCCAGATATATCAGTTGTAAAATGGTAATCAGAAAATTGCAAATATTTCTTATAACTATCTTTCTTACCTTTATCAGCTGTACCTTGATCCTTTCGAATCTTACTTGATGATTTGATCTTCAAAAGGTTTTCCTTGATCTTTGATGCTGATCGCTGATCATGTTCAAATCTTTCCATATAGCTTTTCACCGACTCGTCTGATCCTTGAGTTATTTCTTCAGTTTTTTCATCAGGGATCGATTCATAGAATTGATCAAAATGTTTTTTCCACAGCATAGCTAGATATGGATCTACTGAAGGTATCCCCTCAGTTTTTCCTTTCAGAGTTTGTTCAGCTAAAAATCTTGCATTTTTAGGAGGATTTCTCAGATTTTCCTTTACATAGGGATAATCGTAAATCAAATCAGAGGAAGAAGGATTTTGAGATTGCTCAGACATGATTTCTTGAAAAATTTTCCGTGAAACACAAAATTTTGTTAAACCAAAAACTTTGTTTTTGTGATAACGATTTGATTGCAAAACACCTTTTTGCCCCACGGTGGGCGCCAAATTGTTTCGGACAAAAATTACCTAAGATAATTTTGTAAAGGATTTATGATAACTTTATGACCAAAGATTTGTAAGTGAGGTTTGGTGTTTTAAGATCTTCAAACAAAAGAAAGTTTTTGTTCAAGATAACGGTGCAAAATAAGAGTTTTGGCAAAAAAGAGTTTTAAGAAAATCTTTGAGATAGAAATATGTTGACAAGGCAAGAAAACTGTTGAAGATAAAGATAAAATGCTCAAATTCAGTGCTATGATCTTGAAGATAAATGCAAAACACAACGACACCAGAATTTTGTTGACGGGGAAAAACCCTTGATTCAATTAAGAAATCTTAGGTAAAAACCTCGGGAGGATTCAATCGATCCTACCTATGTTCTTTTATTATTATTTGTGGGTGATTACAATACTACGAACAAAGGAAAATGCTAACAATTAACAGCTAAAAAATAAAGTTGTTGTGTGTGTTAAGCGGTTTCTTGAGTTGTATGCTTGTGTCCCCCTTTGCAGAAGATCTCTTGCTATTTATAGATCTAGACGTTGAACAATATATCCGAAATATCTGGGATCTTCCTGGACTTGCTCTTCACGCTGAAGAAATGGCATAGATGACCGTTGAGAGCTTTTCCACACATGGTAAAACTGTTATCAATCCCGATTCTTGTGGCTGAATTGGTAAACTATCCGTTGAAGCACGTTTCTTCATGTTGTAACCTTGTAGTTTAATCACATAACATCTTTTGTACTAGATATATATTCGTTAGTGATGTCATAGATCTTGACAATTTCAAGATCCTGCCATATTGAAATAATAGGATAATACAGCCAAAATTATTAGGTTAAATAAGACTAGGGATCCTTCGAACAGTATCGTTTAAGCAAATATCTTTATAAGTCCAAAATGTAAATTCTACCAGGATCCTAGTAGTGAAAATTCCATCCCAAACAGTAACCATTATGTTTCATAGTTTCACCAAAAATATATAACATAGAAACACACCATACCTAAAATACAAACATAACTTTATTATATACTCGTAATAAGCAAAAAAAATAAAAATAGAATTAATCGAATATACTAACACTAGTCCTAATACTCGTACGATGTACGGTAGCTATATAGATTGTATCATAAAGAAATTCGAATATGCCTCATACATGATTCGTAAGTATGAGATAAATTGTGATTTAAGTAAATGGATGATCGAAGCTAAATTATAACAAACAGTAATGATAAATATAATATATGTTTAGTTAGAGTTTTGGATTTACCTTAAATTTTTACAATTACATCAAAATCGGAACTTGTAAGCATAGTGGATGACGGCAAATAGCTTTGTGATTTCGGATCGTAAACTCAAATTCAAAATTTTAAAGTCTTCATGTTAATAACTTATTATAAGTAATAGGAGTTGAAAAGTTAAGAAAGAAAAAGTAACAATTTTATTAATGTGAAAACGATCAATCAGATAAGGTTATAATGTGTTTAGTATCTATAAGCCAAGAGTTAGAGTTTAATTCTAAGTCTAATAAGAAAATTGAATCTATATACAATTAAAAAAACTAATTTAATAAAATAAATAAATTAAAAGGACACATGTCGATCAAGGATTACACCACGTGTCGTTTGAAGAACATCTCAATCCTGTCTTAGTTTATTTGTAGATAGTTAGAAATCTACCAATTCATCCATTAATTAATAAATAAATAAGTAAAGATGTATATATAAGGCTATAAGTAGGGCGTGAGATCTAATCTTTAGTTGAATAAGAAATTTTGTATTAGAGTTAAATTAGGAAACTATAAATGTTCGATCTATGAAATTTTTAGGAAAATGATAAATCCTCCTAACCAAATAGCCTAATAATCCTCCTAAAACATTAAGAAGGTGACATGTGGTATCCACTAATTCTCTTTCCTAATCTTGCCCCCTGATTTTTTCACGTGTCATCATCTCATGGTTAGGAGGATTATTAGGCTATTTGGTTAGGAAGATTTATCATTTCCCATATTTTTATTTATAACTAATTGATAAGTTTTTTAATAAATATACTAAAGAACACATGTCGTTTTAATACAACGTCACGTGTCCATCAATAAAAGCTACAATCCTGTTTTAATTTATTGGTAGATGGATATTCTTATATTTATATGTTATAGACTAGTATAGTAGGACATGTGTAAGTTTAAAAAAAAAAGAAACGTAAATGGGTGGGTATCTTTGATCTCATGAACCATCTTGATACCCATAATGCACACGACATAGACTTTATATGCCCGATGACTCACCATTCTCACACATAGATCAGATCATAAGATATAGTTTCGCCACTTGCCTTTGATAAGATTTGAACATGTGACTTGCAGTCGTCATGTGTGGGCTCATGTGGTGACATGCACTGGCGGAACCACTTACAAATGAGGGGTAGCCCGGGCTACGGGTCCGTTAAATTCTGTAGTATAATATTTCTTAAAAGTGATGTATTTTTTATTGGTGATACGGGTCAAATAAATACGGGATACCGGTCAATATAACTAACTTTAAACTTTTAAAAGATTTTCTTATCAATATAACTTATAACGATGTATTTGTGCAAATAAATGTGAAATGAATACGACCAAATGTCCAAAAAAACTCTTTAAACCCGTCAAAAATAAAAAAAAAAGAAACTAAAAAAGCTATAAAAAACGTAACAATCTGGACGTTATAGATACTTTACGCTGATACGATGCTAATGGAAAAAATTTGTGCTATGAGCACATTCATCCTGGTTACGCCACTGATCATACGGTGTCGATACTAGTTGATATATGAACAATTGGTTATATGTGTAAGTTTAAATTGATTGTAGTAAATATAAATCATTCTTTGAAAAAAATCAAATATATTTTTGCATATAAAAAATTTAAGAAATTTAACGGCCACTTGAACAATCTTTCATAAAGGTATATAGATATTCGGTTGTACTCAACTACTTAAGCTTGGATAGGATTTGTAATAAAATCTCATATCCGGCCTTTCTCTCTATATATAAACTTTCATTCGGCCATGAAAATACCTCTCATCCTTTTCACTTTTTAATATAATAATTGATCTATTCGTGAGTTTTCTGTGCGAGGCATCTTGTTGCTATAAATCAAAGCAGCAAGCCTTGAGGGTTTTGTGATCGAAATACGCATCAAACCATGGCAGAACCCTATCCTCGCCGTATGAAGGTTTCCACAGAGCTTCCACTTGACATAATATTTTCTCATATTCTTCCAAAACTACCGGTTAAATCCATACCCCGTTTTAAGTGTGTTTCAAAACAATGGCACTCGTTCCTATCATCACGTACGTTTTCTAAGACGCATCTCAAGTTTCTACAAAACGACCGCAATCAAAACAATCTCAAACTCATAGTCTTATCAAACACAACACCATCCAACATTTGCACCATTGACTGTGAATCTCCTGATGATGGTTTCACTACTATCTGTTCTTTGCCATTTGAAGCCAGTCGCGAAAAGATATCACTAATAGCATCCGTGAATGGGCTGGTATGTGTCGGCATAAAGAGTTTTACGAACAAGAATGAATATTTTGATCTTATTTTATGGAACCCTTTGACGGGTGATCATAAAGTATTGTGTAGAATAAATTCTTATAAGATCAAAGAAAGAGGAATCTTGTTTTATTATTAGCTCTTCTGAAGATGACTACAAGCTTGTATGTGTAACGCGGTCTAATGATGTTTATATATACTCGTTGAAATCCAACTCTTGGACGAAAGTCTTGCATCGTGTTTCAGGTGATTGGATTCCAAGTACAGCGTTGAACGAAGGAATTTATTTGATTAACCAAACGGGATGTCAAGAATCATGTTCAATTATGAAGATCGATTTAAGGACTAAAATGTTCAAGATAGCAACTCTTCCTTTGAGAAATAAAGCAACAAATAACAGTGATTATTGGAGGACAGGTTCGGTTGTTTGAGAGATATTGCGCGGGTGATATGCTTATGATTGAATGGTTAAGGTGGCCGAATATGAAAGGAGATCGGCCCAAGGGAACCATGGTAAGTAATTACCCCATGTATTCGAGCCCTTGGTTTCTGAGGCCAATACACATGATGAAGAATGGAAATTACCTCATGCATTCGGAAATTGGAAATCATTTGTGCATTGTAGACGCTAAGAAGCAAACGAAGCAGTTTTTGTGTTCGTGTACCACGAGATACGAGGATATCCAAATTGGAGCGAAGTTTATATGAACAATTGGTTATATATGAAGTAACAGCTCCATAATAGACTCTTCTAATTATCTATTTGTTGTTGGTTGTACGTACTTGATAATATTTCAGATTTGTAAGTTTAATTTTTATATGTACCTATGTATTTTCCTTCATCCATGACAACGCAAAGTGTAATACTTCTGTTTGTGTTAATGAATGATGCAAGCGTAGCGTAAGTATATATAAATGTATGTAAAAAATATATGTATATATATATATATATATTTTACATGTTTATACTTATGTATATCCAAGTACAAATCCGTCCCTCTTTTCGTGATATTCTTATGATTTCTTGGTACATGTATCGTGTTGACGTTGCCAGATTCTAGCTCATTAGACATCTACAATCCCCTATTGACTTACAGCTCCATTAGGGTTCCACTCCTAATGGAGAGCATAATACTTATGGCAGTTAAGGGAAAGACTACAATTCAAAACCATGTAGTACATTATAACGGATTGATTTAGAATATTATTTGGGATTATATATTATCTCCACTAATAGCATTAATGGCAACGTAAAAAGGAAACGCTTTGCAATTGCAACGTAAATGTGATCGTGGATGATATATATTTACCGAGAAAAATAACCAAGAAGAAACAGAAACATAAAATGGTTAGAGCAATAAGCTAGCTAGCCTGGCTTGTGTCAAACACAATTCCTTGTTAAAATGGTCTATATTCTCTAGTAAATGAAACAAGTAGTTCATATTTAAAGAGCAAACAGAAACCGATTGTTGAATTTCTCAATTCATCCTTGGTAATGATCATTATGTAGGACATTATGTCTACTAATGATCATTAAAAAATTAAAACAAGATAGATGAATCAAAATGAACTTCATTTCATCAAACACGTACCCCACTTATAGATTCGATATCTCATTCATACCAACTCTATTTTAAACACATTTTAGTTCGTTGTAAAGTCCTCATTAAAGACTATATATGTCATTTAACAATATATATGTAATTGTGTCCAAAATTTAGTAAAAACCATTAATCAGTTTTATATATGTCACGTCAACCTTCATACTTGTTAAGATTCATAACTATTATCATAAACATATTCACGAGTACGCAGCGAAAAGAATCATATATGCAATATAATACTGTAATTAACAAAGTATAGAATCGAATATGTACATTTTAGCTTAGCTTCCAATAAAATTAATAATAAGAATTATTATTATTTAGGGTTTAAAGTAAAACCCCTCTACGATCGCACACTTGACACCCCTACATATGTATGCTAGTACCCGATCACGAACTCACAACCCCTTGTGTTTTTCTCCTAAAAGTCGAACCAAACAAAAACCCGAAAACCCTTTTTCTTCTTGCTATGTGTCGAACCAGAGAGAGAGAGAGAGAGGAAGAATTACAAATCTAATTGTCTTGTATGTGTATGTAAAACCCTTAACCCTTAAGCCCTATATATAGGGATTAATTGTAAGGGTTTTTAAACTTGGTGAAGAAGTTTGAGGAGGATTAGGAAACCTCCTAAATTTCGGCCCCCTCTCTTTTAGTGTAATTAGAAAACTTCCTTAAATTCTAATTTACACTTTAATCTTCTCTTTTAATTAATAAACATTTATTTAACATTTAACTATCGTTTATTAATCATTTCGTGATCATATTAATTAATATATTACATTAACATATTAATTAATTACATAGACACTACAACAATATGTTCCATTATTCACATTTTTTTGATATAGGTAGTCACACTTGAAAATGTGAAAAAGTTTTTAGTTCACATCTAAATAGAGCGTGAAAAAAGTAGGTGTTACAATATGATATCAAGTTATCACACACTTGAAAGTGTGAATATATTTCCATAAATCTTCACATGTAAAAATGTAAATAATTTATGATAATACTTCACACTTGAAAGTGTGAACTATTACTTCACACTTGAAAGTGTAAACATATTTGTCAAAATTCTACACACTTTCAAGGTGAAGATAATTCTTCAACACTTTCAAGTGTGAAGATATTACTATAATTTTTCACACTTTTGAGTGTGAATTATTATGATAAAATGTTCACACTTTATGTCCAAGTGTGAAGATGTTTGGATCAATTATCTATCAAATAACTTCCTGTATTACAATGGAATTTCATATTCAAACAGAACCAATATAATAGTATTTGCAAACTGAAAATTCAGAAACTAAAAAACAAAAGATTCTCATTTATGAAATCCACGTACAATCCATTCAATGAAAATTCAGAAACTGAAAAATAAGAGATTCTCATCTCATAAACTGCCATCGTATGTCCTGCATCAAAGGTAAGAGTACTTACACACCTCACTTTTTACAGCACTTTCTTTCTACAAGTATAATCAGTTTTCCATTCATTTATGTTTAAAAAAGACTGTAAATTACACAAACTGCTTGATCATTCTTGTATATTGATACTCGAAGTTCACTCTAACTTTGTAATTCATAACCTGCAAATTAAAATTTTTATAAATTCCATGATCTATTAAAATCTACAGCTACATATACTAAAAAAATGTTTGAAAACGTAAGATAAAACTGTCAAAATGGGGAATGACAATGCAAACCTCATGTGACATTGATTGTGTGCCTTGTGAAAAGCATTCACTGAATCTTCGTGTGATGTGCCTGCGAAACACTGATAAAGAAATTTTAATGTTATAAAACGCCTAAATATAAGATCATAGAACTGGCCAATACACGAAGTAATATCATATTTCAAAACAATAGGTATAACCTGTGTTCGAGATGCATCTTCGCTTGAGATACGCGCCATAGATGTAAGATTTCCGTAATTATCTTGAAATATACTCTGGAAAAGCCGAAGCTCCACTCTAAAATCATCAACAGTATGATGCAAGAATTTAATCTCCTTATCTTGAGCTTCCATTTTCTGGTTTTGAGATTCTATCTGCTTTCTTTGAGTGAACTTTCCGCAAACTGGACATGCTACACGACCCTTTGTACTCCAACCAGATAGATTAGCATAAGCTGGAAAATCACTTATAGTCCACAAAAGAGAAGCTCGTAACTCAAACCGTTGCTTAGAAAAAGCATCATAACAATCTACACCATCCCACAACAGTTTGAGTTCGTCGATTAATGGTCTAAGATAGACATCTATATCATTTCCCGGACCTTTTACCCCCGGAATAATCATTGAAAGAATGAAAGACTCTTTTTTCATGCATAACCAAGGAGGTAAGTTATATGGAATCAATATTACGGGCCATGTGCTATGTGATGTACTCATCGTACGAAAGGGATTGAATCCATCACTAGAAAGGCCAAACCTCACACTGCGGGAGTCTGAAGAAAACTCGGGATATCGGACATCAAAGGCTTTCCAAGCAGCACCATCTGCTGGGTGTCTTAAGTTTCCATCCTTTGTTCGTCCCATGTCATGCCACCTGAAATCCTTTGCTGTTTTCTCGTTCATGTAGAGCCTTTTCAATCTAGGAATCAAAGGGAAATAACGCAAGACTTTGGCTGGCTTATTTGACTTATGTGGTTTTGAACTTTGACCATGTTCACTACCTAAATATCTAGAAGTCTTGCAACGATGACACGATTGTTGGGCTTTCCGGTCACCCCAATAAATCATGCAATCATTAGGACATGCATCAATTTTTTGGTACCCAAGCCCTAGATCCTGAGTCAATTTCTTGGCCTCATTGACAGATGAAGGTAGTGATGTCAAATGAGGAAATGCATCACTTATAAGCTCTAACAACATGCCTAAACCTTTGTTAGATATACCAGCTATGCATTTGATTTGATACAAATGTAAAGTGAATGACAAATTAGAATATTTGCAACCCGGATAAAGTTCTTTATCGCATTCTTCTAACAACTTCGTATACCGATTGTTTTCACCACTGTTATCACATTGATTTTCACCAGTGTTATCACATTGTTGTGAGTGTGGATTAACACCACCCGTTTCAGCAATATTTCCTACACCGATATTTCCTTCAACCTCATAATCCCTTAATTCTTCGTTATTCAAAGGTGGGGAAGTTACACCAAAAGCATCTCGAACAAGACGTTCCATATTGTCTCCATCATGAAACATTTCTTGAGCACTAGTGACCTGTGGTAGTGGCAGAGGTGTACAATTTTCCCCATGAAAGGTCCAGGTTGTATAACCCGGTAAAAAGCCATACCTTAATATATGTACATGAGCAATATCCGCATCTAACCATTTATCATTACAACACTTTAAGCAAGGACAGACAATTGACCCTTTAATAGCTTTGACACGTGCAAAATCGATGAAAGACTCAACTCCATCTTTAAATGTTTTGCTTGTTATTTGAGTTTTCATCCAACTTTTATCCATTTTTCAATTTACCTATATAAACCATAAGATCAGTCACATTATATACTACATTGGGACCTGACGACACTACAAGTAGCAAATATGATCAACTCATTTGATAAGCCTAAAGTGATCAGTTTCTTATATCACAAACTAAGACCAATTAGAAAAGAATCAATTAGAAAAGAATCAAAATCAGTTCTGATCAACTCATAAGAATCAATTAGAAAAGAATCAAAATAAGTTCTGATCAATTAGAAAAGAATCAATTAGAAAAGAATCAACTAAGACCACACTACCAGTTTCTGATCAACTCATTTGATAGGCAACACATAAGAATCAATTAGAAAAGAATCAAAATCAGTTCCATATCATAAAACTATAACCTGAATATCAAAATATACGATGAATGTAAGGATTTTAACCTTTTCAACGGCTTTTCTCTTTACGCGTATAGACAGCCTTGATCCATTCTCTATCCTTCACTGCACAGAATTACAAAAAGACGTAGAAAAATAGATCAATTAAACGAGATTAATTCACACATAAATCTATATATCTATATATAAATTATATGTATAAATCACAGGCACACACATACACACACAAATCTCTAGATACATACATATATATATATATACAAACGAATCTGTATATATGTATCTACACACTCAAATCACACAAAGGAACATACATATATATACACACACAAATCTATAGATACATACATATATATACACATTCACACAAATACACACGAATCTGTATATATCTATAAAAATCTATACATAGAATATATATATATATATATACACCACAAATCTCTAGATACATACATATATATATATATATATATATATATACAACAAATCTACACAAATGAACACCAACTCTATACAAATCTATACATACGAATATATATATATATACAAATATATATGTATATATATATATATATATATATATATATATATATCTTCAGATTTATATATATTTATAAATCGTACCAGCTAGGGTTCCTGTTGTAACACGATTTGAGCTTGAATTGAAAGTTAGTAACTGAGCTGAAGATATGAACGAGTAAAACGAGTGAAATTGAAAGTTAGTAATCGCACCATGTTTTATTTGGGGAAAATTGAACGGGGGGATTTATTTAACAAAATAATCAATTGAACAGTGTGGGTGTTTATCAAACTAGTAATTTGGGGAAAATTGAACGGGGGGATTGGGGTGGGTGGGAGTTTCTTATTTGAAATCACATTATATATATATATATATATATATATATATAGGGGGAAGTGAGTATGGGGTTGTCCCCCATCTAAGCTTAGATGGGGAACCCCTCACATTTGATTTTTATAATCATGAAAATCAGGGGGGGCCATGTATCTGTTTTAAATTCAAACAAATAATAAAATATTTGTATGTGAGGGGTTCCCCATCTAAGCTTAGATGGGGAACAACCCCATACTCACTTTTCCCATATATATATATATATATATATATATATCTGTTAATATATATATATATATATATATATTTAATTTAATTTAATTCCGGTTTTAAGTTTGTTTCACGTATAATGGTGTGAACTTTTTTTCGTCAATTTGTTCACGGCTATGTACGAGAAGTTTTTTATCCTTTTAATTCCTCACAGTTATAAGCGTGTATTTTTTACATCAAATTGTCTACACTTATTCGCGTGAACATCTTTACATTTTTTTCACACATGATGATGTGATAAAAAATATTTGCTTTTTTACATTTAAATATGTGATAAAATTTTATACTTCTTCACATATTTAAGTGTGAATTAGTTCTATTATATTTACTTCACTTTTAAAAATATGAACATTTTTTTCACATTTAAATGTGTGAAATTTTTAATAGTTTTTTATATAGTAAACACTTATAATTGTGAATAAATGATAAACGCTTTTAAATGTGAACTTCGTAATAATAAAAGTTCACGCTTTCATAAAATGTGAACAAAAATATGTGAATAATAATTGATAAATTTGTTGTAGTGAGAGTATACGTGTCATTTCGTGTGACCCCGTAGGCTTAAATACTTTCCGGACATGCGTTTATTTAATGTGATCATATTCCAACAGCTCCCACTTGAGCATGTTATATAAAGGCAATAACATTGGTTAGCGTCTAGCAACACGCCAATGCTCCCGGAAATATTTAAGTATAGTTTCTTAAAGTATTTTGAAACAGTTTCAGTGTTTATTATCCCTTTGTTTCAGATACCTTGTTAATTATGGATATGGATCAATGTCATTCCATAATTTAACGATTCTGTTTCTCATTTCTACAACTAATTAAGATTACCAAATTAATCGAGACCACATCTGGAGTTCATTTGGGTACGGCCGTACAAACATCTTAATTAATCAATGAGGGCGCCAAATGGTATCATTCTTCAATTTCAAGTTGAAGGAACAAATCTTATTTTGACTACACATGTTTTTTTTTGTAAAAGGTCATCACCCCTGGTTATATTACTACACGTGTTAGTCATGTCATTTCACTACATTTCTGAAAATAGCCCTTTGTTACTACCTTATTCAGAATAGTTAGAACTATATCAAGAAAATGCAATCCACACATGCATAACCTGCTTGTATCTCAAGTCTAAGGATAAATAAAGCAACCATTTCACGAATTTCACTTAATGACACCGATCCATAAAGTGATGATTCGTTAAGTGGGGTAGTCCAATATGCATCTCTATGGATATTATGTGAGTTTGGTAGGACCATCTTCAAATATTCTTAAGAATATTACCAATCACTCAGATTTGTCTTAGTTTAACTATATTCCCATATAGTTAATCGACAATGGACATTTAGAATATTAAATATTCATGGATTAAACATGCAAATATAGGATACAATTATATATTGAAATGAAAACAAACATACCAAGTATTTTAATTCATTTATTAAAATAATAATTGTTCAACATCCCTTATCCAAATACCAATCACAGATTTACATGATATAACTGGCTAATTTAAGTCCTATGCCCTCGGCATGCTTATCGAGCTTTCCTTTTGACAATGCCTTTGTAAAAGGATCAGCTAAGTTATAATCTGTGTGAACTTGAGTAAATTGATTTCACCTAGTTCGATTTGCTCACGAACATAATGATATCTTCTTTGATAATGTCTGACACCTTTCTGAACTCCGGGTTCATTGGCAATGATGATTGCACCAGTATTGTCACAATACATATCTAAAGGTGTGTTATTTGAGGGCATCACGTTAAGCCCAGAAATAAACTTTCTAATCCAGACCGCTTCCATGGCGGCATCCGAGGCGGCAATATACTCAGACTCTGTCGCAGACATAGCAACTGTGGTTTGCTTCTTGCTCTTCCAATCCACCGCGCCTCCATTTAAAACGAAGACGTATCCCGACTGAGATTTTGTATCATTTTTATCAGTCTGAAATCCAGCATCACAGTATCCAGTCACTTTGAGCTCTGTACCGGGATTTCCTCCATACACCAGAAATAAGTCTTTAGTAGCCCGCGGGTACTTAAGAATATTCTTCACAGCAGTCCAGTGATCCTCACCCGGATTCTGTTGATATCGGCTAACGATATTTTACGTGAACACGATGTCAGGTCTAGTGCATCTTACCGCATACATAATAGATCCCACAGCCGAAGCATAAGGAACCCTTTGCATACGCTCCACCTCCTCAGGTGTAGAGGCACCGTGTTTGCTAGATAAGTTAAGTCCTTCTTGCACAAGTACGAAACCACGCTTGGAATTCTCCATCTTGAATCGCTTCAAGATCTTAGTCCAATCAACCGTTTACTCCTATCTCTATAGATCTTGATTCCAAGAATAAATGCTGCTTCTCCCAAGTCTTTCATAGCAAAACACTTTCCAAGATGGGATTTTATATCTTGCAACATTGGAATGTGATTTCCTATTATCAATATGTCGTCTACATATAAGACAAGGAAAGTAACATTACTTCCACTAGCTTTGCGATATACACATGACTCATCAAGACTTGATTGTCTTTCATGGATTTCATTTCCACATTCGCAACTTCAAGCCATTTGTCAGACTCTAGATCTGATAATGCAGCTTTGAAATTAGGAGGTTCATTTAAGTCTCCTAATGTGTGTTCTTCAGATTCAATATTAAGATTCAATCTTTCACGAGCACGTATTGTCCTTGAGGACCTACGAATTGGAATCGCATCAACTTGAGGTTCATCACTTTGAACATATTCCCCCCCAAGTTGATGATCGCTAGTGTTTTCAGAAGGTGACGCATCTTCCTCTTGAGTCTCATCAAGTTCGACAATCCCCCCACTGTTTTCTTGAGTGATGAGATTCTTTTCAAAGAACTCGGCATATCTAGCAACTTTAACAGTGTTCTTGGTAGGAAAGTAGAAGTAGTAACCCATCGTTTCCTTTGGGTAACCTACAAAGATGCACTTAACTGATCTAGGTTGAAGTTTGTCAGGCGTATCTCGCTTCACAAGTGCCTCACATCCCCAGACACTTAAGTAAGACAAATTAGGGACACTTCCATGCCACAATTCATGCGGTGTCTTGTCCACCTTCTTGGTTGGAACCATATTGAGAATGCGTACAGCAGTCTCTAGAGCATAATCCCAAAATGAAAATGGGAGAGTCGTAAGGTTCATCATTGATCTCACCATGTCCAACAAGGTTCGATTTCTCCTCTCAGATACACCATTATGCTATGGAGTATATGGAGGAGTAAGCTGTTGAATAATTCCACAAGCTTTTAGATAATCCTTAAACTCTTGGCTTAAGTATTCTCCACCTCGATCCGAACGAAGAATCTTGATGGTTTTACCGAGTTGATTTTCTACTTCATTTTTAAACTCTTTGAATGTTTTGTAAGTCCCTACCGTTAAATGGATCGTAAATAAGACGTGATTCGTTATGTCAAGAGTGCGGAATCCTCTTGAGATAACTAGATTGCTACTGCCTTTCGTCAATTAATCAGTAATTAATCAACCTAAGGTCACACACGAAGTGCTAGTTCGTGTAGGAGGTCACACGAGCAACAATTCGACTTCTAAGTTCTTAATTCGTTGCGAATCGCTTAAAATTACATGTATTTATACTACTAGGGTTTGTGTTCGTGTGGGCTTGGGCTTCACACGAAGTAATTAAGCCCAGATCCATCATACGGCTTGCCTTCGTGCTGACGTCAGCACGAGGACACCACAACGTACTGATGACGTCAGCACGAAGTGCGTATCTTGGATGCTTATTTTGCTTAGTACATAACGTTTAGCCATCGTTTAAGTATTCAATGACACTTATAAACCTTGGCTCTACATTCTTGTACCTGCAAAACAATTATATAACACACAAACATAACATGATCTTATATTAAAGTTCAAACGTAATCATTAAATACAAACGTAAGTCCTAATGACTTATTATTTAAACGATTACACAGATATTCCTAAGAACAAAAACGTTAATCAAATCTACGTTGCTATTGTCACACAAATCTGCATCTACATGTTTCGAAGACTTCATGTTTATGTTTAAGCAAGTAAACATAACCATAACGACTGAAATCATCCGTAAAAGTGATGAAGTAGCTAGCACCTTTCCTTGACACATGTCTAAATGGGCCACATACATCGGTATGTATAAGTCCAAGTAGCTCTTTAGCCCTCTCCGGTTTATGCGAAAAAGGTTTTCTTGTCATCTTGCCGGAAACACAAGACACGCATTTGTCAAATGATTCATCATTTGATTGTAAGATCCCTTCACGTTGAAGTCTTTCAATGCGTTTCTTGCCAACATGAGCAAGACGACAATGCCAAAGATAAGTAGAGTTCAAGTTAGGCTTGACTCTTTTACTAACATTATACATTGAATTATCATTTGAATCACAACCATGCATATCAATTTCATAAATACCATTACAAGCAATAGCATTAAAATAATGAACATTATTTCGAGAAACTAAAATACCATAATCATTAAAAACATTAATGAATCCGTTGTCTTTCAACAAAGAAACTGAAATTACACCTCTAGTAATAGATGGTGCATAGTGACAATTGTCTAAAACAATAACTAAACCAGTAGGTAAAACTAAATAAAAGTCTCCTATTTCTTCTACAGCTGCCGGTAGACCATTGCCCACGAACAGTTGTAAAGCTCCTGGCTTCAGTTTCTTCCTTCCTCTAAGCCCCTGTAAAGTATTACAGATATGAGTTCCACAGCCAGTGTCATAAACCTACGAGTTACGCTTAGAAAAGGAATATAATTCAATTTTGAAGATACCTGAAGTACTGGCTAAACCAGCTTGCTTCTTCTTTGCATTCAACTCAGCTAGATACTTAGGACAATTCCTCTTCCAGTGTCCCACTTCAGCACAGTGATGACAAGCCTGGTCCTTATCCGGATGCTCCTTTTTCGCCGGAGGGGTCTTTTTAGGTTTTGAAACTGAAGCACCTTGCTTTCCCTTACCAACGTTCTTGCCCTTAGCTTTCGGTTGTTTTCCTTTCTAAACCCTTCCCTTTTGATCATAAAAACTTGGGGTGTATCAGATTTCTTTGGAAGGTTTCTCTCATACTCAATTAACATGGCATGAAGTTCAGCTATGGTTTTACTCATGCTATGCATATTGTAATTGCGCACAAAACTCTCAAAATCCCTTGAAAGAGACTTAAGAATCATGCCAATAGCAATAGGCTGATGATACGCATAGTTTAACCTTTCCAAGTGCTCAAAGTAACTCTTCATCTTGAGTACATGAGGACTAACCGGTGTTCCATACTCGTGTTTCAAATCATGGAGTGACTCAACAAGTTCAAACAATTCAACTCCAGCTTGCTTTTTGTACATAGACTTGAGTTCTCTGATCATATCATACAGATTATAAGTCTCGAATTGCCTTTGAAGCTCGGGAGTCATGCTACCTAGCATCAAACAAGCAACCTCATTGTGTCTATCGAACTGAGTATTGTATTCTGCCAACTGTGCAGTCGTGGCACTGGCATCGGGAACAGCGGGCATCTGTTTTTTAAGGACATCGGATTTCTTTTCAGCTCTTAGAACAATTCTCAGCTGACGATACCAGTCATTGAAGTTGGTTCCAGAAAGTTTTTCTCTTTCTAGCATCGACCTAAAAGCCGATTGGTGTATGTTTTGTGAAGGATTTGTTGCCATCTACAAAACAGATATAAGTTCAAAAATCAGTATTTTCGATAATAATCCTTAAGAAATATAATTTTACCCAAGTTAAATCATTTTAACAATTAATTTCATTAAGGCTAGGATCCAATTGAAGTACCATCATTTCATCAGTTGATCTGCTAGAAATGACGTACTCAAAAGGTAAGTGACGATCAGTAATTGCATTACAAGTACAATTCCTAGATGTATGGGACTTACAACAACACTTATAGGGGTATTAAGTGTTTTGTAAACATGTTTTGTCCCATCTTATGCCACGGGTCAAGGTCTCACCGCTTAACTCGTTTTAAGTCGCCCAATTAAGAACTTGTAAATAGTCTACCACCGTCTCACGATGAGTAGTAATTTACCTTGGAGTTACAATTCACCTACGTCTCACGTAGAGCAAAAAGCACTTGCAAGTGTTCTTAGCAAAGTGGGTGGCAAAGACTTAACTTTAATTGGGTAATGCAATTGATGTGAATCAAAAGTTTATGTATGAAGATTCATGCATATCTTCATAACATAATGTTTAATAAAATCATTTTTATTGTCTTAACAACACAAAAGAGCTCAGTAGCTCCATTTGAACGCACAAAGAAGCGCAGGAGCAAAGGTTTGCGATATACGCAATTAAAAACCCGCTCCTTTAGAAGGCTAGCGCACTCCGACTTATACCTCTCTTAGAGTTTGTTCAAATGGGTGAGTCGGTGTATCTTTTGATTGTAAGACACCAATTTTATTAAAACAAAATCATATTTCGATATTTATTAGTCAAGTTTATTATTTTCTTAAAACAATTTTGCATCACCATTTACAATAATAGCAAAATAATAAACTTACTAACTATTAACAATTAATCATGCAACGATTTATGGTGGGCAACCTAAATCATGGTCACTATGGTTAATGTACATGTTAAAGACGGCTCCCCCTTCATAGAAGAGGACCACATACATCAAGTTGCCTTGATTGCGTAAGCCTTTAAACATACAATTATCAAATAAATACATATAAACATGCTGACTGGAAATTTCCAGCAGCTTCACGACCAGTTTAGTCCTATTTGCAGTCCGAATCAGCCTTCGACCAGAACTACAAAGTTGTAGCCCTATGAGTCGTGCATCTACAGTCCAAAGGACAGCTCCTAACTCATTACGGTTGATTTTATATGAATTTTTTAGTGAACATGTGTCAAACAGGAAAAATCATACGAAAAATTCACATAGTCACACAATTATCAAATAATTAACCCTAATTATTGGACCATTAAACTAAGCAATTCATATCAATATATCTAAGTAATAATCATAAAGAATTTTGCATGAATTCCTTATGATTTTTACTTCTATTTAACAACATTAAATTAAAAAGTACATAAAACATGCAATTTATCACATAAACATGTTAATTCACATAATCAAAACTTGCATAGAGGGTTTTAATTAACCATTAACATTGAATAGGTTGAATTAATAATAAAAACAAAACCTTAATTTTATTTTTATTAAAAATCGATTTTAATTAAAAATAAATAAACAAAACTAATTTTAATTATTTAATTTTTAATTAATCAAACCAACCCTCAAACCCCCTTCAAGTTTTGAACTTTGTAACTAATATATCACATAGTAGGCTCGTGATACCACTGTTAGGATTCATAACTATTATCATAAACATATTCACGAGTACGCAGCGGAAAGAATCATATATGCAATATAATAATTAACAAAGTATAGAATCGAATATGTACCTTTTAGCTTAGCTTCCAATAAATTAATAATAAGAATTATTATTATTATTATTAGGGTTTAAAGTAAAACCCCTCTACGATCACACACTTGACACCCCTACGTATGTATGCTAGTACCCGATCACGAACTCACAACCCCTTGTGTTTTTCTCCTAAAAGTCGAACCAAACAAAAACCCGAAAACCCTTTTTCTTCTTGCTATGTGTCGAACCAGAGAGAGAGAGAGAGAGGAAGAATTACAAATCTAATTGTCTTGTATGTGTATGTAAAACCCTTAAGCCCTATATATAGGGATTAATTGTAAGGGTTTTTAAACTTGGTGAACAAGTTTGAGGAGGATTAGGAAACCTCCTAAATTTCGGCCCCCTCTCTTTTAGTGTAATTAGGTAACTTCCTTAAATTCTAATTTACACTTTAATCCTTCTCTTTTAATTAATAAACATTTATTTAACATTTAACTATCGTTTATTAATCATTTCGTGATCATATTAATTAATATATTACATTAACATATTAATTAATTACATAGAGTATACGTGTCATTTCGTGTGACCCCGTAGGCTTAAATACTTTCCGGACATGCGTTTATTTAACGTGATCATATTCCAACAATACTTACCCTTTTACACTAAACATTTTGACCTTTCAACTATTCAGTTTTAAATCTCAGTTTTATAACTCTGCTTTTTAAGATGAGATACGCTTTGTAACTCACTTTTTAAAGACAAAAAAAAAAATGCCCGACTTGCCCCATTAGCACATTGGACCTATCATGTTGGCTTTCAATAGTGGCACGCCAGAAACGATGCAAAAGATCTAAAACACCGGCCTCAATACATCGTTGGAGACGGTCAATATATAGATTCCTTGTATGAACCTCCCACACCTTTCATGTATGAGTAGGTTTGGAGTTTGGTTTTATCCTGCCTATAAACGAATTGTTGATAGATATTTCTTAAAAATATAAAATTACATGTGTTAGTGTATATACTTGAAGACTTTAGTGACTCTTATCTCTGATGTGTTTTTGCTCACTTCTTAATTCGTGAAACAAAATAAGAGCATTTCTGATGCCATTAGCCTGAGATTCTGAAAAACCGCCCAGCACCGGACAGAAGTTAGCTCAGTAAACATGTAAAACTGTTGATTCTGAACATCTTGACTCAAATATTCTCTTCTTCTCGATCGGTTCAAATTGTGACTAATATATAAGAATTAATAATGGTAATATGCATAAATTAATGGGTGGGAATTCCCTCAAGTTATACCAACTTGAATGGTAAAGTTAAAAGGATCATGACTCTTGGATTAAAATGAATGGTCAATATGCAGTAATCATCTTTAAATCCTAACTTTTGATTTTAACTCAATGGTTAAGATTTTTCTAACTTGACCCCTTAAATTATCCCAATTTGTGGGATATAATTACTCACAAAAGAGTAATAATACTTCAAAAATCAAAATTGGAACTTTTTTTTGAAACGAATAGAATAAGAATGATCATAAATTAGTTTAAGGTAACCAATTACCTCATCATTAGTAATCAATCGATGATATGTCATAATGCTTTATTTAGCATCATGACATGTTAATTTAACTGTTTCAAGTGAAAACAACAACAATATCTAGCGGGTTAATGACAAAGTATAAGAAGGTGAGATGTAGATGCCTATCTATATCTGCGATAAACTGTTTTTAAAAAAATCGGCATGCAAGTGTAGTGTATATATATGTATAAAAAAGATAGAATATAGAACATATCTGCATTAAAAAGTACTTAAAGAGAAAATAAAAATCATATTTAAGTCGTTTCAACTAAGATATATATATATATATATATATTATCCCACCCCTATATATATATAGAAAATTTGAAGGGAAAAGATAAATTAAGTCCAATGCTTAAAAAAAGTCCGGGTCCAATTGTTGGCCGTCCGAGCGAGAAATTTGTGCGGCTCAGATTGTTGCTGCAAAATTTAACGCGCGTGTTTTTCATAGCTAAGAGGGTACTTATGTAATTACACTGTTAAACATAAAGTTCTATCCTGTAGATCTCATTTCTAAAAAACATCACACACAAGTCGTATCCTCTTCTCAACCAATTTCTTCCTCTGCCATCGTTCTCTGCCACTAACGTCTCAGCCACGTACCGTTATTCTGAGCGATTTCAGTTTATAACAGAATTTGGAGCTCAAAATTGGCAGCTTCGTTGCCGGATTTGGTGACGCCGGCGGCGAGGAACCGTCAGTGACGGAACAGATAGGCGGTGGTCGGAAACAGAGAGATTCTAATTCTGAAGATGAATATTATAATCTTGTGTCTGATTTGGTAATTTTTAATTTAATTTAATTTTTATTTAACTTGATTTATGGTCTAATTAGGGTTTACACTATGTAATGTATCAATTACATATAAAATATATGTTATTTTGTGTATATACATACAAATTATGTGTGTTTTTTGTGACAAAAATAATCATGTCCTTGATCTTTCTTTCAACCAATTTTCCGGCAAGCTTCCCTGGAAAATATCGCTTTTCCGGCAGCTCCAGGTGTTTGTGCACCGAACCGAGGTTAGAACAATCTGGGATAATGGGTGATTTTAGGCTGTTCGTTGGCGATTCCCCTGAGGTAGAGTGATGTGACCAATTTATATCTATCGCCCACATCATTATTGGCCATTTTATTAAGTGTTTTAAGTCGATTTTGTGTGCATTTGGCGCGTTTATGGTGTTTGTTAGTGTTTCAGGCTCTAAACGGGTTACGTGTCCATTTGGTGCAATTTCGGATGTTTTCTGAGGCCAAGAAGTTGATTTATGAGTTCGAGAGTTGTTTAAAGTTGAGAAGATGGAAAATTTCAGCAAGTTCATAGTGAAAAGGTTGTCTTCGGACCAGCAGGATTGCACTGCGCCGCAGTGGGAGCATCACCTGCCCACTGCGCCGCAGTCGGCTAAGTGGAAAGGCACAATTAGACCAGTGATTTTGGACTGCGCCGCAGTGGGGGTGACCAAGGCCCACTGCGCCGCAGTCACCTATGATGAAATTGAACGACCAGTCCAGTGGAATTAGACTGCGCCGCAGTGGGGAGTTCATATGCCCACTGCGCCGCAGTAAAGCTGAAGACAAACGAGCATTAGACCAGTGTCATTCCACTGCGCCGCAGTGGGGGCATCACTCGTCCACTGCGCCGCAGTGGGATGACGGAACCTGAGGGTTTTTGACCCATTTTTGCATCAGATTTCAGGGGGTATAAAGAGGAAACAAAACCTAATTTCCCAAGGGATCAAAACTCTTTCTAAGAGCTGCCCTCCAAGGAATTCCTTCAAGGTTCAAAGGCTAAGATTTCTTCCTCCGATTCATTGAAGATTCACGGGCACCCACTTAGATCGTATCTACTTTTATTGTCTTGCAATTTCTATTTCTCAAACGATTGGTACATCATGTTCTTCCTTTATTTTGATTGTTATTTTACATTAATCATGAGTGGCTAAACATTCAATCATCCACCTTGATGAAACTAGACGAATGATGTGATTGCTATATGTTTTAATTCAAAGAGTTGATTTCAATTATCGTTGTGTCGAGATCTTGATGATTTAATTCATTTATATATATTATTATGATATTGGTGGCATGTGTGTTCTTCGTTAGTGGTACTAGTTGGATACATATGTGATTTTCAAACGGTTGCTTGTCTATGAGCAATTATCACTAGTTCATGGTATGATAGTGAATGTCATTTTAATAAAAGGAATCATTTTGTCAACGTGTTTAGAAACGGTTGGTGGTACCACGTTTTAATTCACATAGGCACAATTGTTAATTGGATAATCAAGTAAACTAATTGTTGGTAAGGTTGTCTAGGCATTGGTGGTTCCGGCTTGGGTAATTAAACTAGCAACTTAGGTGTTTGGGTGATTTGTGAGCGGTTGGTGGTACCACGCGAGCATTTTATCCTTTCACGATTATCTTTTCAACTCAATGAATTTGGTCTTAATTGAATGCAATCATGTTTGAAGTCGAGCGAATTCAAGGTGGATGATCTTTACTGTTATTGTTTGAAGCTTTTCTTTACTTTTAAGTGTTTTGTCTTTTAAATTTACTTTAATTTAATTGTCAAAGTGAGATTCAAAGTGTTCCACCCTGTTTTCCAAACTACTTTATTAGACAATTGATTCAAACCAATCCCCGTGAACGAACCTGGACTTACTTTGTAACTATATTGCATACGATCGGGTCCACTGCCCGATAGTGTGTAGTAGTGAGTTTCGAGGTATTTCTTGTTTTAAATTTTTAAACTCGATTTCACACATCATAGAGTTTTGATCTCTTTACGCCAATCTAGCCGGAGTACGATCTATGTGTGATCGAATATTGGATTGCATGCCTTTTAGAAGGTCTTACGGATCTCCTTTTATAGGAGATATGTTCTTGGAGAACAAGTAGGCCTCCTTAGGGTTTCCTAAGTCTTAGGCCATGGATATAATTTCCCTAATTATCAGTTAGAGGTGATAAGAACAAATCCCGAACTTTTAGGAGAGTAATTCTTATCCCTTCTATCTTACTGCGGAAGCCTTCGTGACGGACGGACCTTCGTATCACAACGTTACTGTGACAGGTTCTGCGTACCGCTGGAGGGGTATGTCATCAAGCCCCCCAGTCCGAGGTGATGATTTTTGCAAAATAAGCATTGCGTTGGACTATTATTGGCTTCCTCATATTCTCCAGGGATGCGTCTTGTAATTTTTTGAACCGCTTAATTAATATTGATTTGAAAGATAATTAAGGGTGGTAGATGGGCGCGTATCCCTAGACGACTGATCGACGGGTGTGATCTTCATGCAGCCGGATATATAAGTTCCTTTTTTTTCGTCTTTCTTTTTTATTTTAATCACTCCAAAAAATAACCCCTTTTCTTCTTAGGGTTTCTGCTTCTCATATCCTCCGATCATACCATTAGGTACGCGATTTCTTTCCTTTTTCTTCTACTTTGTCTTTTGATTTGCTCTTTCTGATGTCGAAAGGAGGCATTGAAACTACCGAATCGACCGTAATTCGGTCGAAACTAAATAAGTTTGTTGAAAAATACTTTCCTGGAAAAATATCATCTTTTAAAATCCCATCCGATGGTGATACTGTTCTGACTCCCCCGGAAGGGTATGTTGGGTTTTATCTCAAATCGATGACTGAGGGCAACATTAGGTATCCCTTTACGCCTTTTCTGCTTGGCGTTCTTGATTACTTTAGTATTCATATTTCCACCATTACCCCTCTTGGTCTATCTAGGATAGTTGCCTTTGAAGTTATGTGTAGGGCATATGGCGGTGAACCGTCACTAGATCTGTTTAGGTATTTTGTTCAAACCTGTCCTTCTGGCGATTGGGTTACAGTGGGTAACCGTTCAAAAGTTGGTTGCTTTAGAAGGGGTGGTCTGGATATCCATGAATGGAAAATCGATTTTGTTTTTATGAAAGCTTCTTTGATCCCTGATGGTTATGATTCTGTGACCGATAGAAAGTTGTTGTGTATCCATAAGAAATACGAAAATCCCTTTCCTGAGTATGTTATTGATGATTTGTGTCGGGAGATTCGATCTAATCCCATAAAGGTTGTCTTGTATCCTGACGTTGTGTTGTATAAAGCAAAAGTGATAAGTGTCTTGCCTGGTGGTGTAGATATTGATGGTAAGGACTGGCTGTGTACTTTAGCTGTGGTATTTTCGTCTTTGTCTCGATTTTGTTGTTAATATATGACTTTTGCAGACATGACATTTAGAAAGTTTGTGAAGAAAGGTGTGAAGGAGGTAACCGTGGTGCCTCGCCTCGAGGGGCAGGGGAGCCTTGTTGCTGATGCTGGCTCTTCTGGTGTACAAAACGAGAATCCAGAGGTGTCAAGCGCTGTGAATCCTCCTGTTTTAAATGTGGATATGTCTGAAGTTGAAGTTGTTGAAGCCTCTACTGCTGGTAAAGGGAGAAAGAAAAAGGAAGTTCATGGTTCTGGTGTCCCTCAATCCGTTGCAGGTCGCCTTCTGAAGAGAAGAAAAGTTGGTGATGATGCCAAATCTGCTGATTTCCGCAAGCCTTCTGCTCCGAAGACAGGTTCAACTTCTTTCTCTATTTATGTATTTTTGAGGTTTTCTCTTCTGCAATATGTTATGTAGTACTTGTCTACTGCAGATGCCCATGACCAGGAGATTCTCTCCTGGTTAGGTGGTGAGGATATGAATGTTGAGGATGTGAAAAAGATAGACAACATGGATAAAGAAACATTCCTTCGGGTCTTCAAGAAAGATCGCCAATTTCACACTTATCTTGATGCTGTTGTTGCCAGGCGTTTCTCTAGGATGTCTATTGACCTTAGGTCCAAGAATTTGGAGGTGCAGTCTTTGTTAGCCACTGTTGAAGATCTTAAGGCTAGAGAGGCTAGGTTTGTTACCACCGTCGAGTCGTCTGACATTGTTCAAGACTTGAAGCAGCAGATAAATATGCTGAAAGCGGACGCAGTTGTTCATGAAGAAGCTGTCTTGAAGTTGCAACAAGAGTATGATGCAGAGCGTGAGGGTAGCAGGCTGTTACGTGAGCAGGTTGATGTGTTGAAGCAGGATCGGGTCAGGTTGGTTACAAAGGTGGTTCCTCATGTGAGCAGGTCCTTGCTATACAGTGATGAAGTTGGGCAGCTTTTGGGGGAAATGACTTCAGCCGAGAGGGCTGATGAGAGGTCTACTGTGTTGGAGGAATTTGCAGCTGAAGGTAAATGTGTTTTACAATGCAGAGGAGATTTTATTGCCAATGCCTCCCATGACCTTGAGGTAGCCGACTAGAAGTGGAAGGATGCTGTATTTCCTTACCTGGAGAAGGTTGTTATCGATCCCAATGCTGCTATTGAAGACCTGCTCAAGATTGTTCCTGACATGATTCAACCTGAAGCTGCTGCTGACCCTCAGTGAAACTCTTATGGCCTGCGTGCCTCTGATGTGGCGTATGTGCCTCTTTGAACAATTCATCTTTTGCCAATACCTTGTGACGCTGTTTAGACAATTTACTTTCGTATCTGCAGCTTATAGCTGCTTGTGGATATTTTCTTTTGCTTCCCTACAGTTTAGTAACTGTAGTCTTATGTTTTTCTTTTGATAATTACAGCCTATGGGCTGTTTTGTGAATGTTGCAGCTCGGTAACTATCTCGTGGATTTTTGGCAGTGTGAACACTGCTTTTATAAATATAGCAGCTTAAAAGCTGTCTTTTAGGTATTTCGCAGTTTAGGTACTGCTTGTGGATATTGCAGCTTAAGGTTGTCTCATGACCTCTTTCACAAGTGTTCTTAATCCTAACTCTCTCTAGATGGCAAAGTTCAAAGTGGAATTGATCTGCACATCCCTCTATTCCAATAGAAAAGGTTAGCCTTCATCCATGAGAGAGGGCTATCACTACCAGTAGGGGGCCCGCTTCCCTAATAGACTTTGAAACCTTTCGATGTCCGATCCCGGCATTCAAGACTTGAAACCTTCACTTCAATCGAGTGAGGCTTGAAGACCTGTTATGAATCTGTTGGTGCCTGTTGGGTAAAAAGACTTGTTCTCTCAGGAACACCTGTAACATCCTCCCCCGATAGACTTCAGTCCACTCTTGAGGAATAGGTAAATCCCCGCTAACTTACAAAGAAAACTACCTGAAAGGGCCTTAAATGTGAGCCTGTTATTCTTTAGCTACCCATTATTGGTGTTTTTAACTAGTCAATCAATGCACTTCTCAACGTCAATATCGTAAGAGAAGAAAGCGAAGCGGGGTGGAGGAATTGGTTAACTCGTCAGGCTCATGACCTGAAGATTGCAGGTTCGAGTCCTGTCCCCGCCAAATTACGTCAGTAAAAAGTTTATGAAGACAAATGTGAAAGTGTTCAATGCCAGACAAGAAAAGAAGAGTGAAATAGATAAGGAAAGAGGCAGATAAGAATGAAATAGATCTCTCCGTTCTTGCTCTTCCTGTATCCGGGTAGAGAGAGACATTGAATGTAGGGCCTCCCCAAGACCGAGGTTATGTCACTACCGGACACTAAGATGCAGAGGTTGAATCATTCTTCTCGATCAGAAAAGCCCATTCGCCTAGCAAGAGGTTATGTAATAAAAGACCGGAGAGAGAGTTAGAATCCGTGCTCTAAACCTACAGTCAACTAGCTACTTGCCTCAGTTGTCTCCTGAGAGAAGCGTGCCCCCATACCGACTACCAAAGGGATTCTTAAACGTCCCTCCATTCCTGACGAGAGAGCTCAAGTCTGATCCACCATCTCGAAATGGAGACTATGAGAAAGCAACCCACCTTATCCAGCTAGCAAGGGAAGAGAGGCTCGTTCCATGTTAGCAGCTAAGGAGCTACTCTAGAGTTCCGGGAAAGAAAGATCTATTCACTCTCCCTACAAAAGAAGTTCGCTAGGCCCTTACTTCGACAATTCAATTCGATAGATAGTAGGAAGAAGAGACCTCTTTCTTGTTCGAGGAATTGCTTCAAGGGAAGAAAAGGAAGCTAGCTATTGAGTTTCCGGGCATTAATAAGATGTCGTTAGACCGAATTCGAGACATTTATTATAGCGACTTCTGATAGCAATTCACTAGTGCCAAGGAGCGGGTATCGAGAATCAATAGGGGAACAGTTAGAAAAGGGGAAGAAATCCGCCTAGACTGGAGGGTTCTGCCATCGAGTTCATCTCGGTTCTTGTTTGAGATTCTAGTAGCGACTGCTGTACTTTCCATTCCTATCCAATGAACGACTGACGGTTCTTTGATGCTGTCTTAGTAACAGAAAACTCGCTTTCCGGCAGCCTTCCATCCCGGCTAAGAAACCCCTCGAAGAGTGGCTGAGACTAGTCCTACCTGTTCTTCGGTCGAGTTAGAGAAAGTACACCCCCTATTCTAGGGACCCTTCAGAGAGACATAGAAATGTCTTTCCTAGTCAATAAAGAATTTGATAATTGCTCTTTATTATAAGACTAGGCGTAGTGAAGGATTAGGGTAATGGCTGTCTATGTCTAGATACATAGAGAAAATAAACTCCCGTTTTAAATGCAAAGAAAAGCCTGTCCTGGTTGATGTCACAAGCTATAATGTGCTTGTACCACTCAAAGCTAGGTTATCCTTCACTTACACGGGTAAGACATCGGTCAACAAAATTAGGTCTCTCTCTCAGTGCGGTACGCCCTTTCCAGTAGAAAACTATCAGTTAGGAACCGGAACGACTTTCCAGTATCAAAGCAATGCTTCAAGAGTGTGGGAACTCGATGCAATGCTGAAAGAGTGTGGGAACTCGATGCAATGTGAAGAGTGTGGGAACTCGATGCAATGCTTCAAGAGTGTGGGAACTCGATGCAATGCTGAAAGAGTGTGGGAACTCGATGCAATGCTTCAAGAGTGTGGGAACTCGATGCAATGCTGAAAGAGTGTGGGAACTCGATGCAATGCTTCAAGAGTGTGGGAACTCGATGCAATGCTGAAAGAGTGTGGGAACTCGATGCAATGTGCAAGAGTGTGGGAACTCGATGCAATGCTGAAAGAGTGTGGGAACTCGATGCAATGTGAAGAGTGTGGGAACTCGATGCAATGCTGAAAGAGTGTGGGAACTCGATGCAATGTGAAGAGTGTGGGAACTCGATGCAATGCTTCAAGAGTGTGGGAACTCGATGCAATGCTGAAAGAGTGTGGGAACTCGATGCAATGCTTCAAGAGTGTGGGAACTCGATGCAATGCTGAAAGAGTGTGGGAACTCGATGCAATGTGCAAGAGTGTGGGAACTCGATGCAATGCTGAAAGAGTGTGGGAACTCGATGCAATGTGCAAGAGTGTGGGAACTCGATGCAATGCTGAAAGAGTGTGGGAACTCGATGCAATGTGAAGAGTGTGAGAACTCGATGCAATGCTGAAAGAGTGTGGGAACTCGATATTGGCTCAGTGGGAACCGAGACCGAGGTTATGTCACTACCGGACACTAAGATGCAGAGGTTGAATCATTCTTCTCGATCAGAAAAGCCCATTCGCCTAGCAAGAGGTTATGTAATAAAAGACCGGAGAGAGAGTTAGAATCCGTGCTCTAAACCTACAGTCAACTAGCTACTTGCCTCAGTTGTCTCCTGAGAGAAGCGTGCCCCCATACCGACTACCAAAGGGATTCTTAAACGTCCCTCCATTCCTGACGAGAGAGCTCAAGTCTGATCCACCATCTCGAAATGGAGACTATGAGAAAGCAACCCACCTTATCCAGCTAGCAAGGGAAGAGAGGCTCGTTCCATGTTAGCAGCTAAGGAGCTACTCTAGAGTTCCGGGAAAGAAAGATCTATTCACTCTCCCTACAAAAGAAGTTCGCTAGGCCCTTACTTCGACAATTCAATTCGATAGATAGTAGGAAGAAGAGACCTCTTTCTTGTTCGAGGAATTGCTTCAAGGGAAGAAAAGGAAGCTAGCTATTGAGTTTCCGGGCATTAATAAGATGTCGTTAGACCGAATTCGAGACATTTATTATAGCGACTTCTGATAGCAATTCACTAGTGCCAAGGAGCGGGTATCGAGAATCAATAGGGGAACAGTTAGAAAAGGGGAAGAAATCCGCCTAGACTGGAGGGTTCTGCCATCGAGTTCATCTCGGTTCTTGTTTGAGATTCTAGTAGCGACTGCTGTACTTTCCATTCCTATCCAATGAACGACTGACGGTTCTTTGATGCTGTCTTAGTAACAGAAAACTCGCTTTCCGGCAGCCTTCCATCCCGGCTAAGAAACCCCTCGAAGAGTGGCTGAGACTAGTCCTACCTGTTCTTCGGTCGAGTTAGAGAAAGTACACCCCCTATTCTAGGGACCCTTCAGAGAGACATAGAAATGTCTTTCCTAGTCAATAAAGAATTTGATAATTGCTCTTTATTATAAGACTAGGCGTAGTGAAGGATTAGGGTAATGGCTGTCTATGTCTAGATACATAGAGAAAATAAACTCCCGTTTTAAATGCAAAGAAAAGCCTGTCCTGGTTGATGTCACAAGCTATAATGTGCTTGTACCACTCAAAGCTAGGTTATCCTTCACTTACACGGGTAAGACATCGGTCAACAAAATTAGGTCTCTCTCTCAGTGCGGTACGCCCTTTCCAGTAGAAAAGCAATGCAAAAAGAGTGTGGGAACTCGATGCAATGCTGAAAGAGTGTGGGTACTCGATATTGGTTCAAGAGTGTGGGAACTCGATGCAATGCTGAAAGAGTGTGGGAACTCGATGCAATGTGAAGAGTGTGGGAACTCGATGCAATGCTGAAAGAGTGTGGGAACTCGATGCAATGTGCAAGAGTGTGGGAACTCGATGCAATGCTGAAAGAGTGTGGGAACTCGATGCAATGTGAAGAGTGTGGGAACTCGATGCAATGCTTCAAGAGTGTGGGAACTCGATGCAATGCTGAAAGAGTGTGGGAACTCGATGCAATGTGCAAGAGTGTGGGAACTCGATGCAATGCTGAAAGAGTGTGGGAACTCGATGCAATGTGCAAGAGTGTGGGAACTCGATGCAATGCTGAAAGAGTGTGGGAACTCGATGCAATGTGAAGAGTGTGGGAACTCGATGCAATGCTGAAAGAGTGTGGGAACTCGATGCAATGTGAAGAGTGTGGGAACTCGATGCAATGCTTCAAGAGTGTGGGAACTCGATGCAATGCTGAAAGAGTGTGGGAACTCGATGCAATGCTTCAAGAGTGTGGGAACTCGATGCAATGCTGAAAGAGTGTGGGAACTCGATGCAATGTGCAAGAGTGTGGGAACTCGATGCAATGCTGAAAGAGTGTGGGAACTCGATGCAATGTGAAGAGTGTGGGAACTCGATGCAATGCTGAAAGAGTGTGGGAACTCGATGCAATGTGAAGAGTGTGGGAACTCGATCCAAGCCGTGATAGTTCATACTATATTGTTGTTTATCCCTCTAAAAAAGAGGATGTCTTGGTGTTCATGGCATTGGGTATCCATTTATATCGGTTTACTTATGGTAGCGTTCCCAAGGAGAATTACAGATTATTAGATCGGCTAGGTCTCTTTTATTCAAGTATCCAAAACATGGGCTATGTAACTAAACTGTACCGGATTAACATGGATCCATGTTTACAACTGATTCCTGACAGTCTGGTTTTAGATGGTGTTAAGTCCTTTGTTGGGGCTGATTCGGTTTGTTATAAGCTGGTTAATAGCTTTATAAATCTCGAGACCATTGATGAGGAAGGTAAAAAGATATGCTTCGGTTGTATGCCAATTGTTGGTGAAATCACTAGGGTCTTATTCAATCTTGCCTTAATGGAGTTCGACCGGCAGTTATGCCAGAAATATCCAGGGATTGCATTTGAAAGATTCATAGGTCTGGTCTTTATAGCATGTACTGATGATCTAAGAATCGATGAGTATCAAGTCTTTGATATGATACTAGATATCGGGCTTTCTTGTGAAATCGACTATACTGTACCAGGGGATGAGCCCCTCGACTGTCGCCATAGGAAGGTTGCTCTGGACAATGAGGGGAAGGTTGTCGTGTACATTCCTACTGATAATGGTTAGCATTAGTACGGTTCACCAGTCATCACACTAGGGCTGGGGAAAGACTTCGTATGCTGTTCATGTCTATAGGACCAGGTGATGATCCCTTTAATTGTTATTAATGGAAGATGTTCGGTTTTACCGAGATGTTGCTTCTCTCTTCAAGTTCAAGCGAGTAGTTGGTGTGCAGCTTTGGCAGTCGAGTTTTTTCTTACATCCCGTGCTACATCTAGAGGTCTTGTCCCCTAGGTTATTTGATATCTCTAGTCTGAGTTCCGTTCAACAACCCTGTTAGATCGCTTACAGTCTCCCGTAGTGTCCTGTCTCTTTTTCTTACCGGCAAGCGAAAGACATAGGCTTGAAATAAAAGTGAAGATATCTCCATCCGGAGGGAGTTGCTATCCATATAGTTCCATGGCTGTTCTACTTGCTGCCATTGAGAGTTCTCTTGCATCCGCTTTCATGCAAAGTAAAGGAGCCTTTCTCAAGTGGGCCGCTGTCCTCTCATTGGTAGTGGGTGTGCGGGAAAAAGGTGTCAAGGCTATTAACCGATTCTTTCCTCTTTCTTTGCGCCTTTAAACCTGAAGGGAGTTATGGCATTTGAGTTGACTTACTAATATATCTTAGGAGCTATGCTGTGTAGAGAGATAATAGCTGTCTAGGGAGGTCTATAAAGAGAATAGCTTGAGAGTGAGATCAGAGTAGGACCTGTTAGAATCATACCGAAGCCATACCCGAATTCCCTTCACCTCTTTAAAATAGGGCAACCAACCCCAGGTTAAGGATCTTAGTCTAGCTATCCTGTTTACTTGCTTTCCATTCATCCATTTACACCAGGAAGGACAGAATGGTAGGGGGTGGTCTGAATCACTGGTAAGGGTGGGCCCTGTTGGGTAGGAATATGAGTCATTAATGGCTTTCGAGATGAGTGAGTGCGCTTATCCAGCAACAGAGCCATGTCAAAGGAGGCATCTTCCTCCTTGTTCCTTCGACCTCTTTTTTTCCCTGATGCATTGAAATAGCACTGTAAGCGATCGGGAGATCTTATATCTCTATCAAACAAAGCCGGGCAATGAGGCTAATGCTTGTACCGAAACAGAAGATAAGGACTTGATTTATATCTTTAAAAAAGATTCTCTTTCCAATAGCATCGCATGTCGTCCGATCAGTCTACTCTACTGTAGTATGCATCTAGGGATGAAATCAGAGCACATTCTCGTTGTGCTCGATCTGAGCTGTTAACTGCAATCCATGCTATCTTTTAACACCCCATTTCTAACATCATTCGGAACCTCCCTCTGAGCCCCTTCGAAATGTAGAAAGACCATCTTCCTCTGTTCGGACTACCTTATGTGACAACTACCACAGGAAACCCGGGATTTTTGAAGCAAAATAGCTCGTTACGCTATATACAAAGAAGCAATCCCAACTAAGGTAGGGCATCTAGGTGCAGTCAGCCATCTCTCTCTCTAATGGCAAGAATTGACTCGAACAGGTTATGAAAACATAGTTTGAGTTGTCTTCCTTATTCTTTATTAGTAACAAGAACACGTGAACAAGAGAATAAGAGTAGTTTGCTGGGCTAACTGCCCTTAGCCTTAGTATGATATTCAGTCAACAGCACGGAACAACCTGATTAAAGACTTCATTGCGCGCGGGCCTGCTCTTAATAGGATAACTCGACGGGAGACTAAACTAAAGAATTCATCTACTGCGCCTCGTTCACTCTCCTAGAGTTGGGTCTTTGCTCAATCAACAAGCTAACTAAACTGATTGGAAGATGAATGAGAAGGAACTCGAAATCGGGCTGAGACAGAAGCTAGGATAGGAAATGGGACAGAGAGAGTGGGTCTTTTCAAACCTTTCAGTCGAGTGGCTACGCTCCTCTTCGGAAAAGGGTCTTACCGCTGAGGTGAGGCCTAGTAGTTACTGTGAGACTAATAGCTTAATAAGGTGCTTGCTGTCAAGCGTTGAAGAGTTTCATCTGTTCTGGTCTATTTATGCTAACGGGGACAGAGAGCTGGGATACTTCGATAATCATTCTGGGAGTTAGGCTTCGGGGTCTTTTGAAGAAGGATCGTGAGACTTCCTGACCCTGGGAAATTCCCAACATCTGAACAAGGAGTCGGAACTTGGCCCCTAGGAGCTGCAAATGAGTAAAGTTCCCCAGGACCTGTAAATGACTTGCCACAACCCCGAGCTCTTATAAAAGCCCGGCCTCATTGCGTACCCCGAACAGTCCTTACGAGGGCTCTTTTGCACCTACCAATAAGAGCCAAAGTCTATGAGCTTCTGGGCTATGTCTCGCTTAACCTATACAGTAAAGAAATTCAGTCTCTTTGGTAGATCACGTGAGGGAAGACCTTCTATCCGAAGTCCACACCCTCTGATAGCCCCGTTCTACCAAGCGTACTTTGAACCTTGCTGCCTTAACCCGGAGATAATGAATACCAAAAGATTTTTTTCTCGATGCGAATTGAATACGATGCATTTGGGAATCAAAAAGAAGTAACTTGCCGGCCCTCTTCGTAAGGATCTAATAGTGGCGGAGCATCGAGACTACAAGTGAAAAGAGAAGCTGGCTTGGTTGAACGTATTGAATTTCTTTCGCTCGTCTTCCATCTATGCCCGATCAAAGCTAGTCCAGCCATAGAGGCGGGCTCTCTTATCTTGCTCTATGTGACTCATGGAGCTCCGCTTTCATTATCTTCTTCTTTCTCTTTATTAGTGCCAGCCCCTATTTCCTTCCCCCTTTCCTTGTTAGGCGAGGTGCTTTCTGCTCTCTTCTATGTTAGTGGATAAGCGCAATAAACAAGCTTGTCGGCGAGACTAGACTCGTGACGAAGAGCTCAAGAGAGAAGAAGCTTTCGTAACTGTTGATCCGTCGATACCGATACTGTTTAAACCATACTCCAATCACTGCCAGCTCATCGTTGATGGCTCACGTAACACCAAGTCGAAGCCTTACTGCATACATGCAACCTCCTTTGCTTTCCCCACTTCCTCTGCCGTTGATAGCTACTTCGATAACATTGCGTTATTTTTCTTTAGCGGAAAAGGAGACAAAGGCTAGGTGCCCTTTCTTTAAGTGATAGGGGAGAGGTTAAGACTAAGTTGAGGAAGGAAGAAGGTGAGACGAGAAGACCTCTCACAGGTTGGGGAGGAAAAGATAGAGGCGAAAGTTATCGAATCTTAGCTCTCTGGATCCTCTAAACTGGCATCTTCTACTAAGAATAGTGGCCACCCCCTTTCCTAGCTGACCTCTGAAAAAGAAAAAGGAGTAAATTCGGCTCATCTGCAGAAGGTGGAGCATGGTTTCCTTAATCTCCAAAGCGTAAGAGTGGTAAGGAATCGCTCAAGCCCATAGAGTGATGACAGCTAATTAATAAGTCAGTCCCTAAGGCGGTATCGATGCCAGCAGGTTCTCGTCCTTTCACCCCGCACACAACTACCAGTCAGGAACAAAGTCCAAGAGCAAGTCCAGTGGTATTTCCATCAAGGAATTGCAGCACAAGCTTACCAGACTAAGCAGTCGCTACTCCCTGCTATGAGAACTAGGTTTATTCTGACCCTACTGTCTAAGTCCCAGCAATCGCGGCTTAGCTGCTCAGGCTTAATCTAGGTGGGTACGGGACTCCGCAGCAAGTGAAATGTCTCTAGCTTAGTTCGTTCGTCAGTGCCCCAAGCGAGACCATAAAGATATCAAACTGACTAAATCATGAAAGTGAGGTAACGCCCGTTGATTCACTGCCGGTCTATTCCACCAGCTTAAACTAAGGAAGGAATGCAACAATCGAAGACTTAGACATTAGCCTTTTATTTTGAGGAGGCAAATTAGGAACTTTCATACAGTCAATCTAGTAGCTCTCTTCTTTCCTATTAGCTCGTAGTTCCCTTCCTCTAGTGGGAATAACCTGAGGGAACTGGCTCCTAAGCCAATACGGATGCTAGCGAAGAGCGGAGGAGAGAGCAGCCATCTTAGCTTCCTGGAACAACCAGCTGGCTAGATCTAATTTCTTCTCTTATTTGTTCTCGCTTGAGCTAACCCTAAAGTAGCAAGTTGCCTCAGGGGAAAGCTTTCCTCCCTTACCAGGATTCAATCCAGCCGCAAGTTCCCCTACATATCAAGAAGGTAGCTTGATAGTCTCAGAAGCATCTTTCTTCTTTGTCTTCCCTAGATCCGCACTGGTGATAAGCTAATAAGGTAAGAGGAGTAGTGATCTAGGTATCATTTCTTATTTTAAAAGAAACGAAACTAGGATCCGAAAGAGAACAAGATGTATGTGTCTAACTTCTATCTATGGGTTATGTCCAAGCTCCATTGCACTTGGTGATAGATATGTCATCTTGCCCACCTTGTAGAGTTTCAAACCTAGTTCAAAGTAGGGTCCTATGATTGATTACCCATCTGCTAACCAAGCTATAGAAACGAGAACTTGTTCCCCTAAGCTACCTGACCAAAGATCCTAAGCTACTTGTTTTCAGTGCACTGCTTTTCGAGCTCTTGCTTGAGTTGAGTTGGCTATAATAATTTATCCTCTTTCTAGCTCGTTCTTCAGCTACTCCATCTAGGAAAGGGACAAGACTGCCCTACATTATTAGATGCTTTCTCTTTCTGCTCGCTTCTTCTTTCTCCCTATTGAGTGAGATGAGATGCTACTCCTGAGATAGGATAGATAGATGCCTGTGGGGGCTCGTTCCGCGAGGCCCCACTCGCCTGCTCTTTACTTTCACGCTCTTGATTCTTGTTGATGCCTGACTACTGATAGTGATGACCTACTTCACTCCCCGCTACCGACCTTCAAACAACTGCTACTGGAAACTCTTGCTTGTAGCTACTACTACCACTATGACTTTCGGGAAGCCTTGCACTCAAAGCTAGTCAGAACAACTCCGAGCTCTTATAAAAGCCCGGCCTCATTGCGTACCCCGAACAGTCCTTACGAGGGCTCTTTTGCACCTACCAATAAGAGCCAAAGTCTATGAGCTTCTGGGCTATGTCTCGCTTAACCTATACAGTAAAGAAATTCAGTCTCTTTGGTAGATCACGTGAGGGAAGACCTTCTATCCGAAGTCCACACCCTCTGATAGCCCCGTTCTACCAAGCGTACTTTGAACCTTGCTGCCTTAACCCGGAGATAATGAATACCAAAAGATTTTTTTCTCGATGCGAATTGAATACGATGCATTTGGGAATCAAAAAGAAGTAACTTGCCGGCCCTCTTCGTAAGGATCTAATAGTGGCGGAGCATCGAGACTACAAGTGAAAAGAGAAGCTGGCTTGGTTGAACGTATTGAATTTCTTTCGCTCGTCTTCCATCTATGCCCGATCAAAGCTAGTCCAGCCATAGAGGCGGGCTCTCTTATCTTGCTCTATGTGACTCATGGAGCTCCGCTTTCATTATCTTCTTCTTTCTCTTTATTAGTGCCAGCCCCTATTTCCTTCCCCCTTTCCTTGTTAGGCGAGGTGCTTTCTGCTCTCTTCTATGTTAGTGGATAAGCGCAATAAACAAGCTTGTCGGCGAGACTAGACTCGTGACGAAGAGCTCAAGAGAGAAGAAGCTTTCGTAACTGTTGATCCGTCGATACCGATACTGTTTAAACCATACTCCAGATTAGCTCACTGAAGACTTCACCCCAGTCCAGATCTACTCTACTGAAGACATTCTGACTGAAGTCAAAGACTGAAGTCTGAAGGAAGGAAGACTTAACAAATGGCGGAGTCCACTGGAAAGTCTTACCAGATCTGCACACTGGAGGATTGTTAGTGTTCTAGATCCTGCAAGTCTGAACACTAATATCGAGGATTGACTGCCTTTAACACACTTTCCAAAGAACAATCCACTTGTTCTTTAACAAATGTATTTTACACTTTCTATTGGTTAACCATCTCGTTAATTAAAGGGACTCACATTTGGTATCAGAGCAGAAGGCTAATCATTGCCTAGATCTGTTCTTGATGGCTAACCAAGAAAATACACAAGGTTTTAGTCTTGGTCCCGATCCTAATGTAATTTGCATGATCAAAATGAACCACAAAACGTTAATAACACTAATCCTCCACCTCCTCCTCCTACTCCTGCTTCTCCACACGTGCATGTGCACTACTCGAATAATCCTGTTCCTAAATTCAGTGGGAACAGTGATAAATTTGGTACGTGGAAGGCTAGGATGGTTTTGCATGTCACTGGTATTGAGAGGAACATGATGAAGATCTTAAACGAAGGTCCATATGTACCTACATCACCTCTCAATCCACTTCTTGATCCTTCTGGATCTAGAAGGGGAAGGGAAAAGAGGGAGGAACATTGGTCAGAAGAGGAGAGGAGATTGGTGAATCTAGACACCCTCCTTAAAAACATGATCCTCGGGGCCGTTCCAAAAACCCTAATTCCCACACTAGTTCTTTTTCCTAGTGCCAAAACCATGTGGGATGAGCTTTTAACCAACATGAAGGAGGAGATGACACCATTGTCACCAGAAAGGTCTCCTTAAACAAGAGGTATGAGTCATTTTTTGCTCAACCTAACGAGTCTCTCACTGGTACTTACACCAGATTTATGGGTATCATAAACCAATTGAGAGGTCTTGGGGTTGAGAAGGACAAGGATATACTTCTGGAGAAATTTTGTGACATTCTTCCCACCAAATGGTCTCACATGATACTTGTTTTACGACAAGGTAAAACTCTGCACACACACACTCTCTCAACTCTATATGGAGCCTTCAGGTACACTGAAGAAAATCAAGCTCAGAGAGTGGGTGCAGAACAAGATGCTTTTAACCATGCCTCCAGTACTCCTAAAGTGGTTAGTTATTCTGAACCCCAAGTACAGCACTGATATCTTCTGAGAATGTATTTTCTATGAAGAAGATGGTGTCTGAACTCATGGATTCTGGAGAGTCCAGTCAAATCTCTCAAGACTGTTGTGATGAAACTGAAGATGATGACCTTATTGCAATGATTGCTAAAACGTTTAACCGTTTCAAAGCAAGAGCAAATAAGCCATCTGGACAATTTGCATCCAGTTCTTCCACTGACAAGACCAATTTGACATGCTTTAAGTGTGGCAAAAGGGTCATTTCATGAAAGAGTGCAGGTCCAACCAGTTTGCATCCAAGCCTGGTCCATTCTCTTTTAATAATAAGCCTGATGATAGCTATAAAATGAAATATAAAAAGCTTAAGGCCCAAATTGCTCTCATGGCACAACAAATGGAAACAAATAATAAGTGCATGATTGCTACAACTGAAGAGAAGTGGGTTCCTTCTGATGACTCATCTGTTGATGAAGAAGAAGAAAGAGATTGCTGTTACATGGCTCTGGAAGTTGATGAGCACCTGGTGAAGGAAGATGTCATATCTGGACGATGGGTGGACATTGTTATTAAAAAGGTTAGTGATTATGATAATGCAACTGACCAAGAACTAAAACTGGACATAGCTGAAGCTTTAAATTCTGATTTAATTTTTGTAGAAACTGTTAGATCTGATTGTGTAAATGGTCTAGAAACAGATTCTTCTGAAATAATTGCTTTAAAATCAAAATTAAAAGAGCTTCAAGACATTGAACTGGCATTTCAAGCCCAGGTTCTGTAACTGAACAATTGATTCAAGAAAAGCAAGATCTTGAGATCATTTTAGAGAAAGAAAAACTGGTAATAAAGTCATGGCTAGAAACTAAAAAGCCATATGATGCTTCAGTTAAACAATTTCCTGCTCAAAAACGTGCATATTTAGATGGAAATACTAATGTAGCATCATTAATACCAGTAATCGATCGATTACCAGAGGTGTTAAGGCCCACAACTGTTTATGATATGCCTGAAACACCCAAGACCAATTTAGACCCAGTTCAATCCCCAGAGGTTAAGACTGGAGCTGTCCAGATGACTGCTCCAGTTAAAAAGGTAAAGCAGAATAGACCTTTACCTCAGACCAATCCCTTACCAAAGCCTTGGACTGGAAAGGCTAAGGTATCATCTGAAGAAAATATTTTGTCCAGGATAGAGAGCCAGATTCAAATTCTAACTCGTCAATCACAAAGTTTTAATGCAAGATTAAACTTTCTTGAGGGTACTTCATCTGGCCCTAGACAAAATACAAAACCTTTTTCAAAGAAAGACAAATTTATTTCTCCAGTTGAGAAAAATGAAAAGGTTTTAAAACCATCAACCCCAGTGGTCTTCTCTTCTAAGACCATTGTTGAAGTAAGTGAACTAGACCAGATTGCCCCAGGGACCTATAAGGGAGGGTCCAGTGACCCCATCAGTCGATGGGTTCCCAAATCTAACTGATAAATATCTGGTGTATGTGTAGGGCGATCGAAAGAAAGAAGCTTATCTGGTATCTTGACAGTGCAGCTGGCAGGACGATGACCGGATGTAAGACCCTACTGGAGGAGTTCACCATTTCTGATGGACCCTCCATCACGTTTGGAAATGATGGTTGTGGGAAGACTGAGGGATATGGTGTTCTGAACAATGGACAAGTCAAGTTCAGACGAGTTGCATTTGTGAATGGTTTGAATATAACTTGATCAGTGTAAGTCAACTGTGTGACGATGGCTATCAAGTCTTATTCATGTTGCTCAGGGCATCGTATTCAACAAGGACTGGAAGGTAGTGTTGATTGCTCCCAGAAAAGGGAATGTGTACGTGATGGATATGGAAAGCTCTCCAGATGAGCAGTGTTTCTATACTCAAGCTGATGAAGACACAAACTGGTTATGGCATAAAAGGTTATCCCATTTAAATTTCAAAAACATTAACAAGTTGTCCAGAAAATAACTTGCAGATGGGATACCTTCAGTCTCCTTCAAAAAGGAAAGACCATGTCCAGGATGTGAGATGGGTAAGCAAAAGCGTACCAGTTTCAAGACCAGACAGAATTCAGCATTACTGAACCTCTTCACATGCTTCATATGGACCTTTTTGGTCCAGTGAACGTTCAGACTCGTGCTGGTAAAAGATACACCCTGGTGATCATAGACGAGTTCTCCAGATATTGTTGGGTGATCTTTCTGAGGTCCAAAAGTGAAGCTGCTGCTGAAATCATCAGTCTAATCAAGCAAATTGAGCTCAAGTACAGTCGAAAAGTGTGTCAGTTAAGAAGTGACAATGGAACAGAATCCAGAATGCAACTCTGGAGTCATTCTGTACTGACACTGGCATCTCCCAGAACTTCTCTTCAGCCCGCTCTCCAGAGCAAAATGGAGTTGTGGAAAGGAAAAATCGAATGCTGATAGAAGCTGCCAGGAGTATGCTTGTTGAATCTGGACTGTCTACCAGTTTCTGGGCGGAAGCAATTGCAACTGCATGCCACACCCAGAATCGATCAGTGTACATTAAAAGACACAAAAAGACAGCCTATGAAGTCTTAAGAAATAGAAAACCAAACATTGGTTATTTTCACGTTTTTGGATGTCCAGTTTACATCCTGAACGACTCCAGTCAGCTAGGCAAATTTGATGCCAAAGCTGATGAAGGGTATTTCTTAGGCTATTCAGCCATTCGCAAGGCCTCAGAGTCTACAACAAGAGACTGGAGAAGGTCCATGAGTCAATTCATGTAACATTTGATGAATCAAATGCATCAATCAACAAGAAGCTAGTCCCTGTTACTCCCCCAGTAACACCAATTGTCTTTTGTGAATCTGATCCTATAAACGACCAAATTTGAAGATTCACCAGACACAGTTTCCAGTCATCCTGATCTGGAACCTGTTCAGAAAAAGAAACTCTCCAGTAGTACTCCATTCTATCCCTCTATTATTTTCAAACTACCCTCTGAAATTAATATTGGTTCAGATGTGCGTTCTACTCCAGTATCAGTGTCAGTTGAGAATTTACCAGAAATGTCTTCTGGTGAAGAATTTCATACTGAACCAGTACTTCAGGAAATGCCTTCAAATGAAGAATTTCATGATGCAAATCGTGATTTAAATGACTCAGATGAAGATATTGAAGTAATTTGGCAAGACCCTCCTCCAGAATCAACTCCAGAGGAGACTCAACTGAATTCTTGCACTGATATTGTTGTCAGTAACAATCCTGGTCAGTACTCCAGATGGACAAAAGCTCACCCTATTGATCAGATCTTAGTGACTCCAGTCGTGGTGTTCAGACCAGAAGAGCCTCCAGTAATCAATGCTTATACGTCAGTTTTCTATCTTTGATAGAACCTAAGAAGATTGACGAGGCTCTGGAAGATCCAAACTGGGTGACTGCTATGCAAGAAGAGCTTCACCAGTTTGAAAAGAACAAGGTCTGGTATCTGGTTCCTTTCCCAGTTGGAAAGAAAGAACCAATTGGAACAAGATGGGTCTTCAGAAACAAAGTAGATAAAGATGGCCACGTAATAAGAAACAAGGCCAGACTGGTAGCACAAGGCTACTGCCAGTCAGATGTCGACTTTGATGAATCTTTTGCTCCAGTGGCTAGACTTGAAGCGATCAGAATTTTCTTAGCATTCGCTGCCAATCACCAGTTCAAGGTCTACCAGATGGACGTAAAGAGTGCTTTCTTGAATGGGAAGCTTGAAGAAGAAGTTTACGTCAGACAACCTCCAGGTTTCGTTGATGACAAGCATCCACATTGGGTATATCGTCTGGACAAAGCGCTATATGGCCTCAGACAAGCCCCACGTGCCTGGTATGATACTCTGACTAAACATTTGTTGAAAATGGTTTTAAACGAGGTGCAATTGACAATACCTTGTTCATTCTTCATGATAAAGGTAATCTGTTAATGGTACAAATTTATGTTGATGATATAATTTTTGGGTCTACTGATGAAAAAATGTGCAAGAAATTTTCTAAAATCATGTCCACTGAATATGAAATGAGTTTGATGGGTGAATTAACATATTTTCTTGGACTCCAGATTAACAAAACAAAGATGGAATTTTTATTAATCAGGAAAAATATGTTAGAGATCTTTTAAAGAAATTCGATATGAATTCTTCACCATCTAAACCAACTCCAATTTCTGCACCACTGACACTGGACTCGGATCCAGATGGCAAACAGTGAACACCACTGTCTTTAGAGGCATGGTTGGTTCACTGATGTATTTAACTGCCAGTAGACCAGATATTATGTTTTCAACATGTTTATGTGCCAGATATCAGTCTAATCCAAAGGAATCTCATATGCTCGCTGTAAAGCGCATACTGAAGTACCTAAAAGGTGCTCCCAGTCTAGGTCTTTGGTACCCCAAAGGCTCTGGAATGGATCTAATGGGTTATTCAGATTCAGATCATGCAGGTTGCAAGATAGATAGGAAATCCACAACTGGGGGATGTCATTTCCTAGGTGGCAAACTGGTCAGCTGGACCAGTAAGAAGCAAACTTCAGTTTCATTATCCACTGCTGAAGCTGAATACGTGTCTGCATCCAGTTGTTGTGCTCAGATACTCTGGATGAAGAGCCAGTTGCTTGATTATGGTATTAAATATTCAAAAACTCCAATCTTTGTGATAATACCAGTGCCATCGCTATCTCCAACAATCCAGTCATGCACTCCAGAACCAAACACATCGATCTAAGGTACCATTTCATTCGCGATCATATTATGAAAAATAACATTGAACTCCATTTTATTCCCACTGACAAACAACTCGCTGACATTTTTACTAAACCACTGGATGTAAAAACTTTTGAATATCTTGTTGGTGAGTTGGGAATGTTAAACCCTTAAATCTGGAACCTTGGTATTGAACGCCATTGTGTACTACTAAGGATCTTTGATTTAAAGATTCAAAAATTTATTTCTGGATCAACATTCCAGGGAAGACTTGAAAAATATTCTCTTAAAAATGTTTAAGTTCAGGGGAATTAATTTTCTCACTGGACAAATTCTTCAGAAAATATTACTGGTGCTTTGTAAATATGTCCCTCTCACTGGTAACTGGATAGGTTGAAGTGCGTGTTTGAGTTGACTTATGTCTTCTTGTAAATGTGTCCCTCTCATTTGTCTGTATTAGTTGACGTGCAAGTTTGAGGTTTCCAGTCTTTCAAATATGGTTTTCACTGGTACTTTACTGGAGTGTCCCTCCAGTGTACCATCAGTACATGCTTCACTGGACTAATCCACCAGTGATACTGGACGGTCCTGTCAACCTCCAGATGCACTGAATAAGGTCATAATATTTTCAAAATACTTGATCTTTGTATGTGCCACGTAAGCAAACTTTTTCAAAGATATTTATCTTGAATCCTACGTGGCATGTAAATTTTTCAAAACAATGATGGTCTTTTTACTTTGGGAAAACAAAAAGTACAAGTTGGTTAGTTTTTGTGGGCGGTGAACCATCAACCATTTATGGGTGATGTGATATAATTTAATGCGGATCTCAAAACCCGATCAAAAATGTTATTTGATAAATTCAAATTAAACGTTTGAGTTCCACATTATCTCTCCTATAAATACCCACTTTCACTTTCAACTTACATTTACTTCGAACATTTACTCCCAAATTCTCAAATTCCTTCATTAAATTTCTTCATTCTTTTTCCAATCATAAAACTCTCATATTTACTTCTTTCATTAAATTCTTCATAAAAACCTTATATATATTCATTCAATTTCATCTTTCATCTATAATCTATGGCACCTAGAAATCTTCTTTCTACCGAATATGCTCCGGTCGAAGATGTAGTTAGACCAAGACATATTTCTCTTGATGCGAAAGCCATTCGTATCAATATGAATAACTGGATGGCAAAACTTTCCAGTGTTCATTCAGCACAGTCTATCATTGGGAGATTGAATACCTTCTTTCTCTCATGTCCTTTGTATGGTGCATTTACCCTAAATCCAGGGAAAATGTACCATGACTACTTATGTGAGTTCTGGTACTCCGCTTTTTACAACGAAGAAACATCTACAATTTCTTACACTCTCAAGGGAGGTACCAGACGGTTAGGTTTCTCAGTAAGCCTGCTCAGGTCTGTACTTCATTTAAATTATCATGACCAGAATGAGCAGCCCATGGATCTTCCAACAGGCGTTAATCTCAGAGAAGTGTGCAGAGTGATGGGGCACACCGAAATAGTTGATGAAAATGGACAGTTATTGAGAAAAGGAACCATTTATATGAGTAGGCTTACAGATTCGTGGAGATTTTTCTTCACTCATTTGGTAGAGTGTCTTGGAGGTAGTTCTGGAGGACTAGATCAAATAAATCAAACACAACTCCAGATTGCCTATTGTCTATGGTTTGGGATAAGGGTAGATTTTGCTCAGATCCTATTTAATGATTTGGTGGATCGTCTGAAGGCAAAGGGGAGAAAACCCCATGTTCCTTATATTCGTTTTCTTTCCCTGATGTTCAAGAATGGTCTAGGAGACCAATATGATGTTAATACTACTCATTTTTCTATGAGTGAGTTTTTAAGAGATCTGAACAATTTACAATCAAGAGATGGTGAGGTAGATATTCCTCAGTCCATGCTCTCGTTCCAAAGACTGGAAGAGAATGTGGCGCCAGTACAAGTGGTTGAAAGTCCTGGTGATGAACAAGAGGTGCAGGTTGTAGAGATGGTACAACCTATAAGTCAAGTGGCTCCTGAAGAAGGCTTGCAACAAACTGTTGAGCTTTCCAGACGACCAAGAACTCATAGGCGTCTGATGAGGGGAGGAGTCCAGAGAGTGGACACTGAAGTCCAGGCTGTAGTACAAGAAGATATTGGCCAGGTTGTTGAAGAGGTTGTTGAAGTAGACTGAAGATCAAGCTGCTGGTGAGCAAGAGGCTCCACTTGATTTAAATGTTGATGTTGGTATAGAGACTGGTGCACAATCTGGTGCACAGTCTGGTGAACAGTTTGTTGGGAATATTCCAGAATGGGATGATGTTGACTCCCCCATGTCTGAGGGATTTGATGCAAATTTAAACTTTCTTGGTGAAGATGTTCAAGAAGAAGAAATTCAACCTGAAATACCAACACCTTCACCAGAAATACCTTCAATTGCACCAGAAATACCTCCACCAGAACCCACTCAACCACCACCAGAATCAATGCCACCACCACCACCACCTTCAATTCCTCAAACAACTCCATATTTCACTCCTTTCACTGCTCCAACCGCAAAGTCCCAGTAATGACCAGATTAACTTCACATCTGGAACCACCCACTGGTCTCTCCACTTCGTCTTCAACCGAGGTCCAAGGCCTTCTTAGCAAGGTGGCGGACCTGGAGAGATCACTGAACTCATCTTCCAAGGTTATTTCTGACTTCAAGTCTTTGTTATCTACTAATCTTTCTTCAGAAATGAACCTGTTTGCTGGGAATGAGAGGCTAGTTTGAGAAGTTGGATGAACTGGTACTGGCCACAAATCAAAATACTGAAAACATTAAAGTGGCAGTCCAGGGGTTGGAATCCAGACTGGTGTCTTCTGTTCAGACTGCAGTCACTGGCGAACTGGCAGGGCTGAAAGAAGAGGTTAAAAACTTGGTTTTTAGGGTAAGCTCTCTGGAGAGTAGGCCCGTACTGGAACAAGGAGAAGTTGTGAGTGTTATAAGTGATGCATGTACAAGGAAGTTCAGAAACCACATGTTGAAAGAATTATGTGAAGAGGTTTCTGGGACTGTCCTTCGAAGTATTTGTGATGGGGTTTTACCAACTTTTGAGAAGCTACTGGATGAGAAGTTGCCCAAGGACTTGCCACAACAAATTCAAAACTTGAAAAAGGAAGTCCTGGAACTCAAAAAGAATGTAGCTGATGCAAATCCTGTTACTGGAAGTACTTTTTCAGTAGATAGGCAATTGATGGAGGATTTATGGAATGATCTAAAGTCAAGGACTGGAGATCATTCCAAGGGGGAAAGAGTTCCATCAACTGGTGAACAAGAGAGGTTGATAAGGAAAAAGAAAGAGGTTGTAAGGGCAGTCGCTACTGAAAGCGTCATTCAAAGAAAACAAGTGACTGGTACTGATGCCAGTGCACGAATTGCCCAGAGAGCACTTGGTATTGAAGCCAATGTGCAGACTGAAGAAGAGGCTGCTGGTACTGAAGCCGAGCCCCAGTTTGAATCCTTCCCAGACATCCCTACCACACTGAAGGCAGTTAAAGGGAAAGAAAAGATGGTGTCTGGTGAAGAAGAACAGATTGAAGAAGATGTTGACAATGAGACTTCAAGGAAGTTAAATCAACAGTGTATCATGATAGAAATATTCAAGACTAACCAGAAGAAAGAACTGCTGGCCCATCATAGGGATATGGCTACAATGGGTACTCTGGATTCCTACAATGCTGGAAGACTGGGCATAAATATTGAAGTATTCAAAAGGATGAAGGAGGATCCCAGAGTTCAACAATGTCTTGATGCACTGAATGATGTGCATATACGTTCATTCTATGCAGAGGAAGAGCAGGTATATGACTCTTTGATTTATGGTGTAACCATTCCAGAGTTGATCAGACAGCGAAAGGAGGAGCTGGTAAGCCTCCAGAAGAAAATAAGAAGGAATGCTGGAGCTCTGGAAGTGGAATACAGAAAGAGGATGACTGGTCTACCCAAACTTACTGCCAAGCAACTGAAGGCAATTAAAGATGGTAATCTTAGCACTTTTATTCCTTTGGATACAACTCTGAAGATAAATAAAGAACACCAGTCCACTGAAGGACAACAGAGTGGTGTATCCAGGGATACTGAAGATTTGGTTCAGTTGGCTAAACAAAAGGCAAAGTTTGAAGAAATGATGACGTTCAGGGCCAATGCAAGAAGAATTATAAATGCTGAAATCACTCTGGCTGAACAACATCAAGGTATGACTAAGTTTAATGTGAAGTTGACCAGAGAAGGTAACTTCACTGATGAAAGGAAGGATACGTCAGTCCAAGCATTTGGTTGGACTGAACTAAAAGAGATTGGAATGACCTTCAAAGGCAAAACTGATCTCTCTCCAGACGTAAAGGCTTTTATGAAGAGAATTGAAAAGGTCTGGAAGAGAATCAAACAAATGGAAGCTGTGTTGGGTCTAAGACCACCAGTGTCTGTTCCATCATCTCCATCTCCCAAGAGGAAGGCTTCTGAAGATGCACCAGGGCATACATCGAGAAGAAGGGCCTGAACTCTTACCACATTGTACTTGTTGTATTTATTTGTTTATAAAAATTGTAATTATTTTCCTTTTTGATGAAAGTAATAATAGTTGCAAGTTTTTAAATTTTACAAGTAGAATGACCAGATTTAGTCTAAGTTAGAACTTAAAAGATGAAACTGAAACACTCATGATCTATAAAGTGTTTTCCAGTAACTTAGATTAGACTTAAATCGACCAAGTGTTTTCCAGACATACAAATTTGTATATCTATAAGTCTGAAAAAATACTTGCATTATTTCTAAACAAATAGGGGGAATTTGTTAGGTCCAGATTTAGTCCAGACTTACTGGACTGGCTCCAGACTGGACTACTGGAACCTTACTTAGGTTTATTAAGAAAACTTGTTTTGTTGGTCTCGCTCCAGACCCGACTACTGGAGCTCACTGAAGATCTGACCAGAAAACATATTCTACTGGACCTACTCCAGACTTGGAATCTGGAGTCCCTCTAAAGATTTGTCCAGAAATAATTGAAGACTAGTGAGCATATACTTGTATAGGAAATCTGGAGTATTCTCCAGATTAGCTCACTGAAGACTTCACCCCAGTCCAGATCTACTCTACTGAAGACATTCTGACTGAAGTCAAAGACTGAAGTCTAAGGAAGAAGACTTAACAAATGGCGGAGTCCACTGGAAAGTCTTACCAGATCTGCACACTGGAGGATTGTTAGTGTTCTAGATCCTACAAGTCTGAACACTAATATCGAGGATTGACTTTAGCCTTTAACACACTTTCCAAAGAACAATCCACTTGTTCTTTAACAAATGTATACGTGTGTTAGTAGGTTAACCATCTCGTTAATTAAAGGGACTCACATGATATAATAGTAATAATAATAATGATATTATGACTTTCCTCCTGAGATCTTCTATTACGATGGAAATGTGGCTATCGCCGGCTTCATAAGTTATGGATATCTATGTAGCATGATCCTTGTGCATTGTTAAAGTTGTGTGTCATTCCGTAGGTTCTGAGGGTCAGCTGCTTTCCATTTTTGAAGCACGGTCTTCGTTGCATAGTCTTTGGCGCGGATGCACTCTTCGTTGCGAATCCTTTGGGGATGGCATATTCTTCGTTGCGAAGCCTTTGGCGTGGCATACTTCTGCCACGCAGTCTTAGGGACCCGTAATTGCTCATTTATACTAGAGTTGTGTCATTTGCCAGCGGTCCTGATCTGTTTGATCGAATTGAGTATGTTATGAGTGAATAGGAATGCCTTGAAATGTCTTTAGGATTCTCCTTTTATAGGGAGAATTTATCTTGGAGGAAAAGTTAAGCCTCTTTAGGGTTTCCCTAAGTCTTAGGCTATAAGAGTCCAGGAGGATTCTTTCCTTCTTTACTGAACTTAAGTGATAAGATCAAATCCCGATATTATAGGGGAACAATTCTTATCTCTTTTATCTTCTGCAGGAGCCTTCATTACGGACAACCTTCGTGTCGTAGCGTGCTACTGTTCCTTCGTGTGGCAGGTCCTGAGATTGTGAAGTTGATTGGTCCTGTGGTCCGCGCTCTTGAACCTGCTTGGTTACTCGTCTTGAAGGGTCTCCAGAGTATGCTATCTTGAAATTAGCTATCATGGTAAATTTGTTAATGGTATAACTGTTATACCTGATCCTGGGCCTCCGCATTGTTGCGTGAGAAATCCCGGTACTTTTTCTTTGGCTTTTTGCCTATACATTCAATCTTTTATATGTCGAATGTGTTTTTTTTTCTTTACGTACGTATGCGCGTACATTGGGGTGTCTGTTCAGGCGTCCCTGTCAACTTGTTCCATATTTGTTTACTGAGGTGGCGACCTTCTATTTTTATATTAAGACAATGAGTCTTTTGAATAATGCATTATCCCTCATGGGGCTTTTGCTTATTTTGAATAATTGAGGCACATAGCCTTGTATATTTAAGACTATTGGTCTTTTATTGAATATTCAAGACTATTGGTCTTTTATTGAATATTCAAGACTATTGGTCTTTTATTGAATATTCAAGACTATTGGTCTTTTATTGAATATTCAAGACTATTGGTCTTTTATTGAATATTCAAGACTATTGGTCTTTTATTGAATATTCAAGACTATTGGTCTTTTATTGAATATTCAAGACTATTGGTCTTTTATTGAATATTCAAGACTATTGGTCTTTTATTGAATATTCAAGACTATTGGTCTTTTATTGAATATTCAAGACTATTGGTCTTTTATTGAATATTCAAGACTATTGGTCTTTTATTGAATATTCAAGACTATTGGTCTTTTATTGAATATTCAAGACTATTGGTCTTTTATTGAATATTCAAGACTATTGGTCTTTTATTGAATATTCAAGACTATTGGTCTTTTATTGAATATTCAAGACTATTGGTCTTTTATTGAATATTCAAGACTATTGGTCTTTTATTGAATATTCAAGACTATTGGTCTTTTATTGAATATTCAAGACTATTGGTCTTTTATTGAATATTCAAGACTATTGGTCTTTTATTGAATATTCAAGACTATTGGTCTTTTATTGAATATTCAAGACTATTGGTCTTTTATTGAATATTCAAGACTATTGGTCTTTTATTGAATATTCAAGACTATTGGTCTTTTATTGAATATTCAAGACTATTGGTCTTTTATTGAATATTCAAGACTATTGGTCTTTTATTGAATATTCAAGACTATTGGTCTTTTATTGAATATTCAAGACTATTGGTCTTTTATTGAATATTCAAGACTATTGGTCTTTTATTGAATATTCAAGACTATTGGTCTTTTATTGAATATTCAAGACTATTGGTCTTTTATTGAATATTCAAGACTATTGGTCTTTTATTGAATATTCAAGACTATTGGTCTTTTATTGAATATTCAAGACTATTGGTCTTTTATTGAATATTCAAGACTATTGGTCTTTTATTGAATATTCAAGACTATTGGTCTTTTATTGAATATTCAAGACTATTGGTCTTTTATTGAATATTCAAGACTATTGGTCTTTTATTGAATATTCAAGACTATTGGTCTTTTATTGAATATTCAAGACTATTGGTCTTTTATTGAATATTCAAGACTATTGGTCTTTTATTGAATATTCAAGACTATTGGTCTTTTATTTGTCAAGTTGGGGGATTTTATAATATTCTATTTCTTAGTTAAGTTTATTCTATTCACAATAAAACACCTTAGTACCATTTTGATAAGGTGACTGATAAACGCCTAAAAGACATGATCTTAATGGATAAAATCGGATTGTCTTGTGCATGTTAATAGACGATTAGGGCGTTTTTATGTTTGTTTAAGTGTTTCAGGTTCTAAGTGCTTAGTTGGACTAATTGGGTCGAAAAGGAGTCGAATGAAACTCAAAGTCAAAGAAAGTCAAATTCTGGAATTCTGGAAAACTGAAGTTATAACTGGCGTAACTTACGTGACTATGACCGTACCTTACGCCAGGCAAAACTGAAGTAGGCGTAGCTTACGCTGGAATCAAGCGTAGCTTACGCCAGGTGAAGATCAAAGATACAACAAGCGTACCTTACGCCCAGGATTGGCGTAGGTTACGCTGGGCAGATTTACAAGGGGCGTACCTTACGCCCAGATTGGGCGTAGGTTACGCCAGCCACTGATCAGAAGTCGAATTTTAAGGGTTTTAATTGTAACTTGGGGTAACTAATCATATACGAATTAACACACACACACACCCTAATTTCTGAGATCTAGAGCCAAAAACCACTTCCCCCAAGCCCCAAAATCATCATCAAATCATCATTCAATCACAAATCTAAGGAGATGACAATCCAAATTGAAGATTCATTGATGAACATGGAAGGCTAATCTCTCTTTAGATCATTCTTATGTGAACAATTATGTAAGACAATTGTATTCAACCTTTCTTATATTTATGTTGGATTAGATGTTTAATTCTTAATTGTGTTTTGCATCTAATGTTGTTTGGATTTGAATGAATGATTACATGTTTTTAACCTTGAATGATTTCCATCTATCTTTTGGTTTCAATTTATTGTTAATCATTAATTATTGGAATAATCTCTTATTAATTGTAATCTGATTTTTGAATAGAGAATTTAGTTGTGTCAATTACTTGGTTTCATTATCATTAATCATCACAACCTAATTAATCGGTTCCTGAAATTCCTTCATTCCAAATTATAACGAATCATGTCTATGTGATTTCCAACGGATATAAGTTAGGTTATACTTTTGAAAACATAATTGGGATCATAAGAATGGTCTTACATTTTTATTATTAAATTCTTTGTTAAGTTTATGATCATTTCTAGTTTAATCAAATCAATCAAAAACTCGATTTTAAGTTTATGTCTAGTTTAAACATCTTTTGTGACTTGTTCAACACTTTCCCATGATTCCTTGTGGATACGATACTCTACTTACCCTAGCTAATTATTGGTAATTAGTTTATATTTTTGATCGGTCCAACGACAACGATCAAATTTTGGCGCCGCTGCCGGGGAATCGGTGTGCAAAGTGTTGCAATTTTGTTTTAATTTAGTTTTCGTAAAATTTTCAGAAAAATCCAAAAAATATTTAGTTTAGTTTTGTTTTGTTTTAGTTCTTTTGTTTCATTTCTCATTCTTGTAAGTTCAGTATTACACGCGGTGTGTTGATTGTGCAGGTTTACAGGTAGTGTATGCATACGAGGTATTCCAAGAATACATCACCTTTGTTGTTTGATCCGGAAATTGAGAAAACAGCTAGAAGGAATAGGAAACTTTACCGTGCAAACATGAGTGATCAATCAAATCTACAACCAACCGTCCAACCCATAGTTCAAGAACAAACCAACCCTGAACCAAATAACCGAGATCAAACTCCACTACGAAACCCAACCCCATCAATGAGGAGTGGTCACACAACTCAAAACCGACCTAGAACACCAACTCATATTGGAGATGCATCACGGGATGCGGATGGGTCGTTTTATGATAGGTTTCATGATAGGGTGAATCTTTGGGATGACGGGAGGTTTGATAATAATTCGGATGGGTATGATTGGAACCATGGGGGAGATTATGGGCCACCATAAAATCGTCAATATCATCAATACAACCAACCTCAACATAACCAACCTCACTACATAAACCAAGGACCAAGGGTTCGTCCTCAAGGTCCACCCCATCGCCTTAACCATCATGTAGCTCAACCAAACTACCAAGGGCATCCAAATTACCAACCGCATAACCAGGCCATGCCACATATGAACTATCAACTTCCACCACAAGGAGTTGATAGTCATTTTCGACCCACCATAGCCGTTAATGCTTCACCTATAGTACCACCGGTGTTGAGGGGTAGAGCATTTGAGGTTAGACCTCAATGTTTGAGTATTTTGCCAAGTTTTCATGGGATGGCGGCGGAAGAGCCTTACTTGCACTTGTCGGAGTTTGAGGCGATATGTGGAACTATAGGAGGCCAAGGATTTTCACCGGATGAGGTTAAGCTAGTTCTTTTTCAGTTCACTTTGAAGGATAAGGCAAAGCAATGGTTCTTGACATTGCCATCGGGTAGTATCTTTTCATGGGCTGAAATGCAACAACAATTCTTGGATGAGTATTACACCATGCAAAAGACTAGTGATGCAAGGAATTCGATAAGAACTTTTCAGCAACAATCGGGTGAAACATTTTATGAAGCTTTTAAGAGGTTTAATGAGTTGTTGAGAGTATGTCCCCATCATGGAATTGCTAAATGGGAATTGATCACGGCTTTCTATGATGGTTTGTTATCGGAAGAGAAAAGAGATGTGAACTCCATTAGCAATGGTACTTTCTTGACAAATCCCGAAGATGTTGATTGGGAATTCTTGGAGAAGATGAGTGTGAACTCAAAAAGGCAAGCTCAATCGAATAGGAGAGCAAGACGTCCAATAGCCTCTTCATCAACTAGTGATCAAGCTACAAAAGATAGACTTGAAGCCTTGGAGCAAAAGTTTGCTAAGTTGGGGAAGGCTGAAAATCGGGGTGTTTATCAAGTATCTCAAGACTATCCGATTTGTGAAAGGTGTGATGAGTTGGGACATTCGGCTTTGCAATGCCCATTAGACTTGGATCAAATTGAAGAAGTGAATCAAGTGTATGGAGGGAAGAAGCAATATGACATGAACTCCAACACTTATCATCCGGGGATGAGAAATCATCCAAACTTTAGATATGGCAATTCTTCAAACCAACTAAACCCGAACTTTCAAGGAAATAACCAAAACGGTGGGGCACCATCTCAACCATTTCAAGGCCAAAATTACAACCAAGGGAATTACCAAGGTGGTCAAAATCAGGGGGATTCAATAGAGGCTACCCAAGGAACTTTCAAGGTAATAACCAAGGTGGGTCTTCGGGAGGTAACGATGTGTCAACGCGGGAGATTATGGATTACTTGAAAGAAATGGATAGGAAGAATGAGATTCGGGATAAAACGGTTGAGTCTTTACAAAAGCAAGTTGGGCAATTGGCGGAGGATGTATCGGAATTGAGGAAGAATCCGGGAAAGCTACCAAGTGATACGAAGATCAATCCACAACATCAAAGTGGCGGCTCAAAGAATGTCAAAAATGTGGAAATCAACAATGTAAGTATTCTTCGTAGTGGTAAGATTTATGATAATCATGTTGTCCCTCCACCACCATTTGTTGATGGTGTGGTGGAGGATGTTGATGAAAATGAAGATAGTGAGCATGAACCGGAACTTGTTTTACCTAAATCAAGTAAAAAAGTGTCTTTTAAAGAGGTAGAAAACAATAGGTCTAATGATAAATTTTCTGAAAAACAAGGAAAGGATATGGAGGGTAATACCATTCCTTTTCCTTTGGCTTTGATTGATCCAAAACTTAGGCCTACACTTAAGAAAAGAGGTCCCCATGAGGAAGAAATGTGGGAAATTTTTAAACAAGTGAAAATCAATATACCTCTTATTGACATAATCAAGCAAGTTCCGGCTTATGCTAAGTATCTTAAGGATTTGTGTACCCAAAAACGGCATCATAAGCTTCCAAAGAAAATTGTTTTAAATGAGGAAGTTAGTGCCGTTGTGATGGGTATACTCCCACCTAAACTCCAAGATCCGGGAGCGCCTTTAATTACAATTCAAGTTGGTGATTTTAAAATGAATAAGGCACTTTTGGATATGGGGGCGGGTGTGAGCATTCTTCCGGGAGGTTTGTATGACCAATATGACTTTGGACCTTTAGAAAAAGTCGACACCACCTTGGTGATGGCTGATTTGTCCCTTAAACTTCCTAGAGGAATTGTCCGAGATGTGATTGTTAAGGTGGAGGACTTCTATTACCCCGTAGACTTTTTGGTACTTGATTTTGCACCAAGCGGTAATATTAGGCAGCCCAATGTCATCATGGGTAGACCCTTTTTGGCCACCGCTAATGCATTAATTGATTGTAGAGGGGTACGGTTGAAATGACTTTTGGCAACCGTAAGATAAGATTGAATGTTTTTGCTAGTGTTCCTAACCCCGTAGTTAGTGACGAATGCTTTATGGCGGACGTCATTGATGAGTGCATTCCTCATGAAAATGAGGAAGACACACGGGAGAATTGTGCTTTGGTTGACAGGTTAATCTTGGAGCATAGTGAAACATTGAAGAAGGAGGAAAAGGATTGGGAGATTATGGCAATTCAAGAAGGAGACCACCATGGACTCATTTGGTGGAGCCCCATTTTGCAATCACCTAATTGGTCCATGCCATTTGAAATCATGTGTGATGCAAGTGACTTTGCCATTGGGGCTGTTTTGGGACAACGGGTGGACAAGAAACCCGTTGTGATTTATTATGCAAGCAAGACGTTATCGGATGCCCAATTGAATTATACCACCACCGAAAAGGAATTGCTTGCGGTTGTTTATGCTCTTGACAAGTTTCGTTCTTATATTTGTGGTAGCAAAGTTATAGTGTACACAGATCATAGCGCGGTTAAGCATTTGATGGAAAAGAAGGATGCAAAGCCAAGGCTAATTAGATGGGTCTTGCTACTACAAGAGTTTGATTTGGAGATCCGAGATAAGAAAGGGAAGTGAGAATGTGGTGGCGGACCACTTGTCAAGAATTCAAGTTATGGATGATGATTCAACCAAGGAGATCAACGAGACATTTCGGGATGAATATTTACTAACCGTTTCTTTTGTTCCTTGGTATGCAAATATTGTGAATTTTCTGTCCGCAGGTAAGCTACCGGAGCATTGGGCCAAGAGAAAGAAGCAACAATTCCTTGCACAAGCCAAGCAATACATTTGGGATGAGCCGGATTTGTTCAAAGTTGGACCGGATCAATTGGTGAGAAGGTGTGTTCCGGATGAAGAGATTCAAGAGGTGTTGACTCATGCACACTCATTTGCATGTGGAGGTCATTTCAGCGGCCAAAAGACAGGTTATAAGGTTCTTATGTGTGGTTTGTTTTGGCCTAGCATTTTTAAGGATGCCGCTGAATTTGTTAAAAAATGTGTTAGGTGTCAACAACTAGGTAGTATTACTAAGAGAAATGAGATGCCCATGCAACCCATTTTAGTTGTTAATATATTTGATGTATGGGGCATTGATTTTATGGGTCCTTTCCCTAATTCTTTTGGTAATTACTATATTTTGGTAGCGGTAGATTATGTGTCAAAATGGGTAGAAGCCATAGCCACCAAGACCAATGACCATACCGTTGTGTGCAAGTTTGTCCAAAGTAACATTTTCTCAAGATTTGGAATTCCTCGTGTGATTATAAGTGATGGGGGATCTCATTTCAAAAATTTTCAGTTTGGAAAACTTCTCAAACGGTATGGCATAAACCACCGGATTGCCACTCCATATCACCCACAAACAAGTGGGCAAGTAGAAGTGTCTAATAGGCAAATAAAGATTTTGCAAAAGACGGTAAGACCCGATAGGAAAGATTGGTCAACAAAACTCAATGATGCTTTATGGGCTTACCGAACCGCTTTTAAGACACCTATTGGCACTACTCCGTACCGGTTGGTTTATGGGAAGGGGTGTCATCTTCCAATGGAACTAGCACATAGGGCATTATGGGCCGTTAAGACCGTTAACATGGATTTTGAGAATGCAGGCAAAGAAAGGAAGCTGCAATTGTGCGAATTGGAAGAATTAAGAAATGAGGCATATGAATGCGCATCGACCTACAAAGACAAGATGAAAGCGGTTCATGATGCCAAATTAAAGAAGAAGGTGTTCGAAGTTGGCCAAAAGGTTTGGCTTTACAATTCAAGGCTCAAATTCTTTCCGGGAAAACTCAAGAGCAAATGGATGGGTCCTTATACCATCACAAGAGTCGGAAAGTTTGGAGAGATTGAGATTGAAGATCCAAAGGATGGAGTGAAGCAAATGGTAAATGGACACCGTTTAAAGCCGTATTTGGATGCAACCGACATCAATGGAGCTACAAAGAAAATGGTGAACTTCATCTCAAGTCCACCATCCTATGAGGTTGCTTGAACATCATTGAGGTAATGTCGGGCTGAGGACAATAAATAGCGCTAAAAGGGAGG
>CM067167.1:273047721-273071704 GCA_034093135.1 Erigeron breviscapus
CGATCGATCAATCAATCAATTCAATAATCACAAATTAATGGTAACGATTCTTCCTTTCTTTACAAATTCAACAATATTTCATTGATTCTTAGGGTTTCAATATTTTGATTATAGGCAGCAGAAGAAGAAATCGAAGAACTTGATAGTTTGTTTGATTACACTCGTAGTTGTTTAGAAATAATTCCCCTCGATGGCGGTTCGTATATGGATACATACATACATATATATATATATCATATGTTTTAATCTGAATTATTTAAGTTGTATGATAAAATTATGTTATTTGAATTTGAATGTTTTTTTTTATTTACTGAAGATGATGATGATTCTACTCCTGTTGGTGATTTAGTGATGCTGAAAGTATCACCTTGAAAGGAGTTATTCGATTTGGAAAGAAGGGAAAGTTGAGTCCACGTTTCATTGGACCTTTTAAAGTTGTGAAGCGCATTAAAGACGTGGCATATCAGTTGGAATTACCTCAAGAATTGGATGGAATTCACAACACTTTCCATGTATCCTACTTGAGGAAATGTTTAGCTGAGGAATCAAGTGTGATTCCTATTAAAGACGTGAGTATTGACCCAATGAAGAGAATAGTAGACGAACCGGTAGCGATACTTGGAAGAAAGCAAAAGAAGTTACGCCGAAAAGTGATTGAACTTGTCTTGATAAAGTGGAAGCATAACCATGGAGAAAGCTTTACTTGGGAAACTGAAGCAGTAATGAAGGAGAAATATCCCGAGTTGTTCCTATCTGATGAGATTCCGAGGACGGTAAAATCATCTCCCTTATCAAAAGAATTAGTCTCTTGTTTTGTATTTATTCTATGGGCTAGAAATATATCGCGCGCACCCCCGCGTTTCAAAATCGCACACAAAGGGGCGTTTGATATCCAATCGCCTATCGCGCTCCTGTTTGTACGGGCCTTAAAAATTTGAGATCCATTATTTCTTCAAGCAATGCTAGCCATTATAAAGAATGTAAAAAAGTATTCTTTTTTCTCTCTTTCATTCATGTATCCTATCTTTTGATTTGACAAAAATGCAAGGGAAACATTATTTTTTTCTTTCATCTTTACTTGTTTAGCCTTCGTGAAGGTGTTCAGGACAGGACTTCACTAGGATAAAGGAATTAAGTATGAGTATTTTTCAAGAGGAGAAGGCACGCCCCAAGAGTTACTCCTCCGATTATCGACCAGGGAAAAGGAGGTCATACACCGCAATGTCTTTATAGGGCGACCCAGAAGAGTTAAATTGCATCGTCCACCTTCACCAGTCATGAGGTCATAAACCTGCAACTGCGTTTTAAAAACAGGACAACCGATTTGAGAGTATTAAAGCTTAAATCGAGAAAAGATATCAAGTCCTCCATCTTCTCCAAAGCAGGAAATGGTGCTCAAACGGCTTCCCCACTATATCAGGGACCCCCCCGGCCAAGCTAACCTACAACCAAGATCTCAGGTAAAAAATGCAAACGAGGAGTAAAATTTTAAACGTATTTCAAGGGTTTTCGGCCAACCCAAAAGATTGGAATTCGAAAAAGCATTGTGAGTATACCGTAGTGTGCGAGTGAATGCTATCGCTTTGAAACATCTTGGATCGATTTTTTCTATCAATTCGGCCACCTCTGTTCCTTCTGTGTGTTAACGATTTGAATCCTTCTATACACTCCGCTAAGATAACCACCTGTTTTATTTCTGACTCATTTGTATGTCCTACGATTGACTCAATTTCAATTCGATTCCTTACGATTGCTTTTTGAAGACTGTTCACATTACTATTTCGGGCAATCCGATACTTTCCATCCTTGATATTCTTGTGAATCGTGTTCCAGATTGACCTTGTAGTGTCTGAATTGTTTGCTTGATTTAAAAGATGTTTCCATATTCACTTGTTAAATCTGAAATTGTGAGTAAGAAAATTTCATAGATGCTTCTTATCGTAAAATACCTACGAACTTAAACTGACGCATAATTCCTGTAGGTACCACGTTTCCGTCAAAGGTTTCGTTCAAGGTAAAACTTTGGGGGAACATAAGCTTGAGATTTATGTGTTAAAGATCTATAGAAAAACGCGATTTGCTGGAAGTAAGGTGTTGAAAGATGAATTGGCCTTGTGAAACTGTAAAAGTGTAAAAGTTGTTTGGCATAGGATTGCAACGTGCAATATGACCACGAAGGAAACCTTTTGCATTTCACTTCCACCGTTCTATCTAAAACGAAAGGAAGTATGTGTTGGTGATGATAAAAGAGGAAAAGAATCCGAGTCCGATTGCAGTCGTTAATACTCCAAGTCGATGTGCTTCAATTAATCGACTTAATGCTTCTTGATCGTTTTCAAACGAATTCTGTTTTCAAGGACATCTGGGTGTTGTAATCAAGAGGGAGACTAGGTGGCGAAAAAGCACCGGAGACATGAATTATAAAAAAACCGCGTGGGGGTGACTCGAGTGGGGCGTAACGCGTGTTTCAGGTTTTTGCTTATAAAACGATTCGCTTCGTTAAAAGTAAACAAGTAGGCTTGGTTTTTCTATGTTCGTCCTCCCACTGCTAACATTTGATTTGGCTGATCACTGAAAGGAGAAGAATATCAGATACTAAATCAACCGGTTTTGATATTCTTCAAACATATAGCTCCGTCAGAAGCTGAGCAAAGGCTACACATACACCCTTTTTTTTTCCATCAATACGTCAGAAGAAAGCATTGTTAACCGACCATGCTGCATCACTGAAAGCGCTAGTTTTTACAGTCTTTGTATAAATATCGCATTTTCTTTGAAAGTCCGTCCTGATCTGGCCTAGAGTAACACGTTCTTGCTTCGATTGGGATCCGGGTTTATAGAATTTTTTTTGATTAATTGAAGCCCATTTTATAGCGCCAATAAAATAAGGTTCGGAGAATAGAACGTTTATTTCACTATAACTTTAAAGTAAGGTTGAGATTCTAATTATTATAATGTCTAAAACAGTGAGGTGCTAACCACAACACAATTTGTACTCCTGGTTACTTTATATAAGGTTGATTTGGACTTATAATGTCGTTTGGTGCTTCTGAGGTCGTCGATGCTTCTATCGTCTTCTTTAGTCTAATGTGAGCTTTAAATTTGAATAAATTATATGGTAGTAGAGAGAGAAAGTATAGATTTTTCCTTTTGATATGGCATATCATGCGTGTGTTTTCGAAGATATATATCGTCTAATTGAATCATGATCAAAGTGTTAAATAATTATCCTGCTATCCGAAAGAACGATTTTGTACTGATACATATTATGCAATCGTTTCATGGTTTTGCACTAAGTACGAGTAATACATATATAAAAATTCTAATTATCGATACGCTAAATCACAATACAAACAAATAAAAGGTAAAACTTGTGTCTGTCTATCTTTACCTAACTTTGGATCAGGATGAAATTTAAACGGATCCGAAAAGAATGCATGCATACGAACCATAGATTTAAATTATATAAGAATCTAATTAAATTGTCTTCTGAAGGTATCACATGTTCGTATGTCTGGTCACGGTTGCAATAATTCCAAGAGAACACATTTTTGGCGTTTACCGAATAGAACACGCTAATGCAATATCTATGCGTCGAACAGACTTAGAGCTTCTGTTGAGAAACAAGCATTCAAGGCGGGGCCCCTTCAAGACCTTCGCTCTCGTCGATTTTTATTGCTGGTACCGCCGGTCATTTCAACTTGCAGGGCGTCGATTACAAAAAGTCACTCTACTTGTTATTACAACATAGAATTGTCAAAACAATAAAAAAAAAAACCGGAACAGTTATTTACTAGGGATACAAATAATGATATTCATAACAAAATCACCATTTTTGATCATAAGAGCTCGACAAATGACTGTACAAATGTTCCTTTACCTGGTCTTTTTCACCAAGAGTTGCAACTAGCAAATAATAGTAGGTTGACATTTGAAGACTTTTTTGCATTCAGTAACCGCCATATCTGGAACTTTTCCAAGCAACAATAGAAGACCATAAATTTTGAGGTTTAAAAAATTGAAGATTTTTTGAAATTACAGATGAACATCGATTGATTGAAAAGGTTACTCGGCCTTCCAACTCGTTGACATGACAAAAAGTGATTTAGGATTCGAATGGAATTATGGTCGGTAACCTTGTGAAATATGATATGTGCAACTTTACCCTTTTATTTCTCTGCCAACTTTTCCGACATTTTCCGGCTTTCGATTTTTTCGATAACTTCTTCCACGTATTTATATGCAATGCCCATTTTGGCCATCTTTTCACACTCGCCATAAATACGTCCAATACCCAAACCTTACTATTCCATATTAAGAAAGACTGACTTTGCTTTTGTACGGATTTGGTAAGTGAACCAGATTCTAATCGATTCCCATCTTTTTGAGCAAGTTGTTTGATTGAGTACGTCAAAAAATTGAAAAGCAACATCCAGCGTAAAATATCCATCAAGAATGTTTTTGTTCGTTTTGCCATCTTGGAAGGTGCCCAACAAGTATATAGATCATTATCTGATAAAAACTAATCGTATCTTTGGTATGTCCATTTTGTTCCGCATAGCTCTAGCTTCTCACGCCTTCTTTTAAAACTTTTTCCGAGTACACATATTGTAACTCCCTTTTTTTTTGATAAATGGTTTACGAAATCGTAAAAGTGGTAAAATGATCCAACGGAATAACAATCCAAACAACTAATACCAGCACTGGAAAGGATCCGCATAACGTGCTTTTCCATATAATTGGGCCGTCTATTCTGTTCTTGTTTCGTTACTGCTGTTGATCGAGGTGGAACTGGACCCCCAATTAAAAACAGTAGGACATTTCAAATGTGCCATTGAGGTATCTGACCATGCTCGGAAAAAGCAGACATATACTAAGCACAAAAACAGAAATGAGGGTAGCAGATTCGAACGACTGATTCTCCTGAATTGGGAAAAGATATACTTCTAGTCAATAGAGGCAACCTGAATCGATATGATCCTTCGTCGTGATTCGATCGGGCCATAATTTGAAGCTGAGCATGTTTCGTTTTAAAGTAGATTGAGGTTTCTGTTCTGAAATTTGTCGAAGGTTTTGATTGTAGTCGCATCACATCTTCGAAAGCGATTAGATCTGATTCTTCTTTTTATTTTTCCAAGTCTTGGTAGTCGATTAAAGCAATCTTGCAATACTTATATGTCGGTGCTTCATATGTTTCAAAAGAGCAGAAGGATTAGATTCTTGAAATTTTTGGGGAATATCGATATTCATAACGACCTTTGGTAGAGAATGCCTTGATGAAGAAATCAAACAGTCCCAGCATACGTGAAAATCAAAGCTTTCTCATTACTTCACTTTACAACTCTTGACCCATGATAGGCCCATTTTTCCGTAATGAGGTTTATTAAGACCTGAAATAATTCTTCTGAATCCAAAAAAGACCAGGAACGCTCATTCTTCATATCAAGTAGAAGAAATCTGCAGGAAAGATTCCGATTATTGCAATAGACATCAAATTGAACTTCTAGTTTGAATTGAATTATTATCACCTTTCACTAGCAACATGGGTAAGTCCTGTTAATGGTTCGACAGTATAGTCTTTTTCATCTCTAATGCTATCGATCGTATCCTGATAGAGATGGAGTTACAGAAGGAGAAAGAGAGACGTAGAGAATTGACCCCTTTGATATTTCTTGTCAAGCAAATGTCCCCGTGTTCTCTCTGTATTTTTAGGTTGTTTGCATGATGCATCATGCACGACGGATTTTGACACACAGGCACAATAGGCGCAAATTGCGTTTTCAATAATTACGCGTACTCTCAAAGGCAGGCGATTAAGGGATCGATGGCAGATCATTAAAAGGATAAACTATGTAAATGGCTTTTATATGAGCGCTCTAAATGAGAAAAGGAAATGTGTTGGGATTAATGGAGATCCGAGCACATTAAAAAGGGGCACAAAAAGTTGGGGAAAGTCATCATGATTAGGTCGGTGGATCGACGGCTTCTAGTAAACGTGACGGCGTGACTAAAACGGACCATAAGCGCTTATATCATCTCAAATTTAAAGCGCCGACGCGAGGGGTTGGTAGTGACATAGACTAGGCTACTACACACAATATGTCATGTCATGTAATGAATCCGCGGGCCCATACGAGATACATGAACGAAACATAGGAAGAGGTTGCCCGAGGACGACGATTTTTAAATGGGAGTTCAGAAGGGACATAGATTATAAATTCAAAATACAGTTCTTACATAATATATATTCTAACTGTATAAAGCTTGCTTGTTTGTTTTTTTTTTTTTTCTACAAGTAAGTAAGGTATAGCATGCAGAAGAGATAAGTGTGTCACCAAAGCCTTACTCAACGCATCACAAATTACTTGAATGGTTAAGGAATAGTTCTTCATAATCTTAAAACAGTTTTGACTGTTGTGTTCAATTATATAAACTCATGTTCCAATATGTAAATTGCATTTCATAGCATACCCGTTAGCCTTAAAAAAGGAGATCTGACTATATTCAACAAATAAAAACATAAAAAGATTTCCCGCCTCTTTAGTTAACCGTTTTATAAGAAACAATTACTGCCACACAGCACTGCATGACCGGGCGAGCGCTAAAAGTATAGAACACCGTCCTTGGCCACAGCTGGCATGTATGGTAGGTAGGGTTGCTTTTTATCGGTTTTCTATCCACTATTGCTTTATGCTTGACCTCTTTTTGTAGATAGACATATGTATTTGCAACTTTGACAAAGTGACAGATCTTGGATGTAGTTCAGATGGTTAAAAAATGTGTGGGTGTATGATGAGATAGACAAAGAGATCAAGCAGTTATTAAAAAGGTAGCCAATTCTTAAATTTTTATTTCATTCATTCAACATTTCATTTTTTTAAACACACAATACTCAAAAATGCAATTTCACGTATCGCTTTCTTCATTTACCATCCCTGCAAGTGCTTCAGTGATGTCTCACGTTTAACAGAAAACGTCAAACTGATTTTCAACTTACGGAGAATCTGAATATACAGGACCATGCTCGGATATACGGTGAGGGGACGAGTAAAAAACAGATCTATTATATTACAATATCAAGTCTGATTCCAATCTGTTTTATTTTTAAAATTCTTGCAGATTGTGGTGAAAATCGTACAAATTGTTTGCCAAAATACCAAGATGCGTTTCATATCCTAGGTAAGTTTATTTTCATGACATCATATGATCATTAAAGATAAAACAACCATATTTCTCACATGCAGACCAAATTGTCCTGCAGATGATGCACATGCTCAAACATGTAAGACCTGTCTGTCAACCCAACAATACATATGTATTCTTCATGACAGAAAAAGATTCCCACGCGCGAGCCGACTAGAAATCAACAGAGAGAATCTTATCATAAATTCTGATTCGGAGTGATAGACACGCCGCATGCATTGTGTGAAACAAAAAGATGGGGTTCAGTAAAGTTGAAAGAGCGATACGAGCGGTTAAATCAAGTCCATGCAAAAGAAGAAGAACAACAAGATTGACTCTCCGAGTCTCCGTTCAAATTACCTTTTCTTACTCCCGCCGCGTCGCAGGACAGGGCAAGACGGCGAGAGTACCGTATTGATACTGGTAGGAAAACCTAGACTAGCGTTTGTTCCCCCACTCTCTTTCTTCCTATTCCCCTAGGGATAGGTGGTAACTAATACTGTTGAATAAGACATGAAGGTATGCTGACATGTAACATTGGACGCTTTGCTCTTAAAGCCTCCTTTAACCCACTTCTGGTGACTTGTAAAGAATAGATTGGCAAGAGGAAGGTTAAGGCTTTTCTCCTCTGCTCTCGACCATCACAGAGTAATGACCTGGTGTGCATCATCATGTGGTTATTACAAGGTAAAACGCTCTTCATCCATCTTATGTTGTTTGTATGCAGGTATAAAATCTGTGAATACGGCAATCGCTCCTTCTCACATCTCCTACGTCGTAAACAACAATCAATCGCCACGAATTCAAAGACAGCAGAGTGATATTCTTGGAGATGGAATAGCTGGAATTGCAAACAGCAGCTCACAGTTTGATCAAAACCCATCTGGAATCAAAGACGTTTTATATTAGACAGCCCGTCCTGTTGTGGAGGACGTGCTTATCTGGAGAATTAAAAGATCCAAGAAATGGTTAAAATTTCTTCATGTTGAAAAAGGATGACTGGGATCAAGGGTTATGGTCATGAAAATATAAAACCCAAAGCTTGACAAGAATGGAATCTTGAAACTCAATCACAAAATTCTTCATATTTCATACTTTATGGAACTCTGGTTTTGAAGTGAGATTCGAATATCAGCACTGGAAAATTTTGACAGATGATCAATGGACTTTAGGATGCATATGATGAGCTGCTGATAATATAAAACGGCTATGTAGACCAACGATTTGAAACGCCAAAGAAGTTGATCCACAGCAAGGGCAGCATTGAGTATTTAGACTGGCTTACCATAAACCCTTTACAAAAAGTATACGGAATGGTTTAATTGTGATTTCACTTTTGCTCAACCACCAGAGGTTTGACCGCGTATTAACACTTTGAGCGATTTCAGAAGAAGCAGATGAAGATCGTCTAGTGATCGATCAAACTGGTACAGACAAATTTTTTAAAAAGAACTAGAAAAAGTGTTGGTTCTCATGAAGACTCACGATTTTACACGTCACACAACTGTCAAAAATATCAATTATACAAAACAAAACAAACAAAAGATTGGAAACAATCAAGGTCCTTTTACTGCACGAAGCATGTCATCGTACGTTCCGTATTGGAGGTAGTACAAGAAATCAAGTCACATGGACACCACGATACCCCAATTGGAAAAAGGAAGCAAATTTATAGTTCGCCAATGGCCAGTATATCAAAAAGACTTCCTTTATTTGAACGTCAATTTTGGAGAGTGATAATTTAAGTTCCAAGTTTAGCAGATCCAGATCAAAGCGGAAGATATCAACCTTTGGCAAATTTAAACGCTCCCGATTCTTAATGGCTCTTCACATAGGACTATGTTTATTTGTCACCACACATGTTGATCAAGAAGCAAGAAGGATCGGATCTTGTACTGGCTTGCTTCCTTTCAACAAATTTGGCGTTGTGTGACAACGGGGCTGGGGGGGAACCCCCCACCCACCCCCCCCCCCCCCCACCACCACTCCCCAACGATGAAGATGTGATGAAAGCAGAAGCAATGTTTAATTGAAGAGAGATGTAGCGGTAAAATTATTTCCTGAACTCTTTGGATATTTATTCCACGTGGGATCAAGATCCTTTATTCGGGAAGGAGTTTATTCAAATGGCAATTAGAGAATAGATCAACAGCATGATAAACTACGTCAACCAGTTGGAGAAAATAAAGTTTTTGTTAACGGGTGTGAAGCAGTTAGTAACGAAATGTTTGGTTATGTCAAGAGCAATGGGAAGAAGGTAAACAGACGGGAGCAAAGATTGCAAGTTGTGTGTTTGAAAGGAAACGGTTGTCCAAATGGATTCGCATTGAAAGTATTAAAAACTTGTTCGCCAAAAACAAAATTCTCTTAAGGACGCAGGAAACGTTCTTCAAACGTCGATCGCAAAGGAATAAAAAATATATAATTTTCATGGACAGTATATAGAAAAGGAAGCCAAACGAACAATTGTAAAATATTGATTTTCTAATGATACTCTTACTCGTATAAATGATCGGGGTTACGTAAGAATTCCCAAACTCTTTGGTCTGCCGGTTTTTCACCGATTTGTCAGAGTGCTTCTCTCATTTTTATGGGCAGTAAAGTAAATTTGTAAAAATTTTTCTTTCAACAGATTCTTTCTTTTGATTTATTCTTCTTCTTGACTCCTTTTCGTTTCACTAGAGAACTACCTCCTCAGACTGTGTTGATAGGCTCATCTTGAGCTTCAACACGAGCAATCTTTTGCATTTGATCAGTGCTTACACTCCTTTCACGATCGAGTGGAGGAATGTTCGGCGTTGAATTCGAATCATCCTTTCGATCGAGGTAATCGAAATTCTTTATCAATTTTTTGATTTCATCTTTGCGTCTTCTGGTCCTCCTTGTGGATGAGAGTCTTTACTGGTTTTGTTTCTATAGCAAACCACCCACTTGATGGATTCAATTGAATTTGTCGTGTTTTACTTGGTACCTTCAAAAATTACCTGTTCGCTTGTTTAAATCCTATCGTGGATCAATCTTTGTGATTGCCGAGTTAATCACTATCGACTTTCTTTGAAGCTTCTTCCTTTGGTTCCTTCATCGTTCGATAAACAGCGGATTTGTTCCTTCCTCTTCTTTTTATTTTGCTTCCGGATCTGTCCTTCTTGAACGCTCTCATGCTGTTTGCTTCGTCTGTCTTTCGGACTCGGATCATGCTGCATTTCAGATTCAACTTGGGTTTGTTTGATTTTATGATCTCTTTTCTTGATGATTTGACTCTTTCCTGTGTTTTGTTTCACTTTTAATTTTACAACTTTCTTTTTACTTGCAGCTTTGTTACTGTGTCTGTGTTTGCTTGTTATGGTCCTCTTCCAAACAGATAGGAAGATTTTGCTGTGTTTAAAGGAATCACTGCTTTGATGCCTTGAAAGGTCTTTCAATCGATCAAATCAGATAATCTTGTTTCCAATATCATTTAGCATAAATCCATACTATCTTTGGAGGTCTTCTACTGCGTATCCTTCTTTTCAATTACCTCTTTTCTTCTTTAAACATGCTCAATCATCTTGAGTGCTGGATAACCAATTGGCGATAACAGGAGGAGCAGGTTGTGGTTGATTTGAAGAACAACTTCTTCTTAGCTAATGGAATTGTATCAAGGATTAGATTACTGAGTCGCATATTGTGATTGCCACCATTATGTTCTCTTAGTTGCTTTAGGAAGGACTATAGATTCATTCTTGACTAAAGAATCAAAACCTTTCTTTTGAGAAGAACAGAATACATAAAACATATTTCGTATGCTTACTGGTTTGATTTTACCATTCTTGACGGTAATAATTGAAATTGAATTTGTGGTGTTTTTTAAATCATAATGATAAGCATTGAAAGGTGCACGAAAGACCATCAATTAACTTTTCATTCTTGCTTCTAACGGTGGAACGGTAATCGTAAAATACTACAAATTGCAAATTGTTTATCAATATTTGTAAATAAGTATGAACGTCTGTTGTTCTTGTTGACGAATATAAAGATAAAGATAACATTAAATCTGGTGAATGATTGGTTTATCAATCGTATACCTATCAAAAGTCTTTTATACATTAATGTGGCATCATCCATTACCATACAACATAAAGACATTGAGTGCAGTATGAAAGAGTGCTTGTAAAATAAAACACAATCTAAATTTGCTTTTTGCCAGTTTTGATCACCTTTTTTATTTGTTTGTTCTAATGTTCAGGTATTCTGTATCAAATAAAACGGAACGTAATAAACCGTGCGATTTCAAATAAAATGCACTTTTTTAAAACGTCATCCCATAATTCACAATTTAATTCGCCTTGAAGAACGTGATGACATCTTTTGTGCCTACTTGACGAAAAAGAGTTGGAAACATGATGGGTTGAATTTAACGGGTAGTGGGATGGTTTGAAATCAGAATAGAGGGATCATAATTCCGACTGTCGTAATAATTTTCTTTATTAGTTTTTTATTCTAGAAGGGGGGTCCTTGCGCCTCGATTAGGAAATGATAGGTTCTCTTGAATAGGCAACGGTTTAGCGCTATACTCCTAACGCGGCTCTTTTGTGAACGAATCAATACTCAATCTGATCAAAATATCCCTTGTTTGGCTCTTATCAATTTATGAATCATTTCAAGGCTCAAGTTGATGATTTATTAAGAAAAAGGCAAGATTCATATTTCAGGATAGAAGAAAATACTAGAGGTTTTATGAAATGCTTGCTCTCTATTGTTCTAATAAAATAATATTTCACCCGAAATGTCTAGTGCGGCTCCGAAAATAAGCCGCGCCGGCGGCAGCGCCAAAAAGTGAGTGTTCGCCCAATCATTTTTAGCAGTCAAAAATTATTCTAAAGACAGCGTATCGTAATCTTCTTCATCGGTTCTTGAACACTTCTTTGCACCTATTCTGTTGCGATTTTATTCTTTCTCTCTTGATTCGTATGTCTAATTGCGATAAACCAAAACGAGTAGCTCTGATTTGTTCATTTCTTATTTAATTCGATTCCAAATAGTTTACAAACTTCGATTCTACGTTTCTTTCTTTGAATATTGTAATAGCGAAAGGTTTATTCTGTGCAACTGTAATAGATAACAAAACTGTATTATCACTTTCTGATCATTTGAAAAACGTTAATAATCTTTTACGCAATTTGCTGCATCTGAAGATCATAATTAACTGAATTGCATTCTGACGATAAAGGATTGAAAGTAAGCAACACATTTTGAATTTGCTTGTTGACTAATTTTAATTGCGAAGGTAACTGCCTTTATATGTTCCTTTTATTGTATGTTTGCAATAAGTACATTTCTATCATCTTTGCTTTGAATGCATTGAGTAATGTCCAATCCCATAATGAACATCTTGTCCATGATAAGAACAAGGGACATAGTGTTATGCTTTCCCCCCTCAATAGCTCGAATGTGGTTTTGTGTTCATCTTGTATGTATGTAGGAAGAAGTTAAAAGATCCTTTTTCAATTTTAATTTGTCATCTCCCATCTCGTTTCTTGTCGCTTCCTTCTTCTCCTCCCTCCCTTCTTTGCCGTTCCCTCCTGGATATTATGATACAAACAACATTGGCGCAAATGGATCGCCGATAAAAAAAGAAGTGTTGTCCGCTCACACGCGGACAATGTAAGATGATAGCCGTGCCTCAAATAAGATTGAAAACAGAACTCCGTCTTTTTCTGTATATGATTATCTTGTTGTTTTCTTTTTTTAAACATCGATTTGGCTTTACCTAATTTCAACTTGACGATCGCCTAATTTGGTTAATCTATCTGCGTTTTGTTTAGAATTGAATTAATCTTTCCGAATATGTTTCTTGAAAATTCCACTGTTAACTTTTTTAATTTTAAGTTTTATTAATTCACCTGAAGTCCATATCCGAATCCTAATTGATTCATTCTACGTTGAAGTGAGTTCTTTTTGCTTTTAACTTTTTGATCTTATCTCATATTAGGTTTTGTTTAAATTTGAAATTTGAACTCTTATATTGTGCTTGAATTGTGATTTAACTTTTGTTTTCGTCTTAAATCAAAACAACCAGGATATCTCTTTTTGAGGTTTTATATTCTTTCGTACGCAATCCAAACGTTTTCTCATTTTACTTTTGAAACGGGAGAAATGGTTGAACATGTTCATGATTGTCCAGAAATGCCTACAGTCCAAAGAAGAGATCAAGGTTTTCATCTGTATTTGCATTCTCGAAGACGTGTGATCTGGACTATTGTCTTCCACTGAATATGAAAAATGGAAAGATGGAAGTAGATATTAACCAACTCCACTAAGTCTTATCATCTTCCTTGGCGGTTGGGTGAAGAGAAGATAACAATGTTCGAATGAATGAAAAAACAATAGAAACCTACATACATTAGCAAATGATTTTTTTTTTGGGGAAAAATAGCCCCGTCTTTTGAGGCTGGTGTGTATTTCAAACCTGGAAAGGAATGGACGCAAAATTATTTTTTTCAAGGCGCTTTTAATTTTCAGAATTTGTGTAAGTTGACTTTCCTCTGTCTGATTCTATCATCATTTATAAGCTTTTCCAACCTTTCTGTTTCTATTTAGACATATTCCTTGTTCAGATGGCTCTTCTTTTTTAGAATATTGCAGTTCACCTGGTTTTCCATAAAACACAACCAACTTTGCGATTCGTTTTGTAATGATTTCCTTTTGATTTATATATACGTGCTCTTATTCTTGAGCTTTTTCGTTTGTTGAATTGGTCAAAAGCTTGTACTATATATATTTGTTGTGAAAGTTTTTAGAACTTGCATTTGCAGTTAGTAAGAATCTATGTTTGGATACTTTTTCGAAACTCTCTTTTGATTCTCGTGTTCTAGGTATAATAACCTTTCACCCAATATTCTTCATTCTATTTGGGTCATTGACTTTCGAATGTTCTGGTGTGTTTAGAGAAAGTGAAAGATTCAAGATTTGCATCTTGAATCTGTCGTTTTGGCGAAACCGTGGACAAATCTGGTTTATCCTTGGAAGGTGCAGTGGTAAGAACATTACTGAGAAATGTGAAAAAGGTTAAAAGACACCCGAAGAATAGCGACGCAAGACATCATTGTCTACAGCAGAGTAAAGGTGAGAAAGAAAGATGAAAATTCCAAAGATAGAATGAAGAAAAGGTAAAAGCGTGCTTCAGTCTGAGCAACGCCCCGCTCAATTTTTATTTATTATGAAGTACCTTGAAGTGTACCAACAACAAAATTTCGACACCAAGGTTCAACCCCGGTTTTGAGTGGTGACTGTTTGATAAGAAAGATGTTGAAATGTATTCCATTCCAGTTATTTGGAACAAAACACCATCACCTGTACGCAAAAATCAAGGGTTTTAGCAATCCAATTTGATGGCAATTCCAACCTTGACCGTAATAAGAACATTCCAGTTTGCACTCTTGTTGGTTGTTCTACCGTTTGGCTGCAACCGTAATGCTAAATTTGGTTATTGTAATGGATCACCGATTAAGAAAAACTGCTTTTACTGCATCAAAAATTTATCGGTTGTTTGTTAATTGTGAAAGTCATTCACGGTTCTGCTGCACCTTGGAATATCCATCCAAAACAACACAATGAGAAGCATCGCGTGACTAAGATTTGAAACTTTACTGATGTCTATGAATAAATCAATAAATAAAAACAAGCAAAGATTATTCTCTGCTACGAAAGATCAAACCAACATTTCCAAACCTCACATTACGTGTTCCTTGAGAAGAATCTTGGTTTGCACCTAGCCAGGAAAAACTGTATCATATTGAGTCACACCGATACTTGAGATTCGAATGTTTTACTGTTTCATCTGACGAAAACTGCAGAGGTCCTGAGTGTTCACCTGTACCACGAGTTATCAATGATGGCTTTCAAGAAAAAGGACAAAAGAATAATCAGAATACCGTTAGCTTACGAAGAATAACAAATTTTGTATAACCCACATATGAGTGCATGCTGCTCGTTACTGGCGTAGCGTTGGTAGAGAGTGTACAAGAGAAAGAGTGATTCACAGGATAAGTGAAGTGTTGAGAAACCCATTTTTGACGAGTGAGGTAGTTGTTGAGATGTAGGATGGTTATTCTATCAACTAGAGATTTCTTTATTGCCTTTAGTAAATGGGCACATTTAGAGTTTTTAATTGTACCAGTTAAAGTCACTAAACGGTCAAACGGGGGAAATGAGGGAAATTGAAAATAAACATCCGCGCGAACAAAAAAAGTAGTATGGAACAACTCTTTTCCATATGTTATGAAGTTCTCCACATTGTCCAAGAACACAAACAAATAAACAATCAAATCTGGTTCGATTGATTTTTTAGCGGGAAGATTAAACTTTCTAACGCGTATTTTGATCCTAGCTTGAAAGTATCTATGGACTACCATACAACTGTGTACACAAGTATACAAATGACACTTGATATTGCTTTGCATTAGCCAGACAGAAGCAATCAGATATATTACGTTTAGAATGCCAAACTTACGACTAAAAAAAAGTCAAGCTTAATGAAAATTAGAGAGTAAAATTTTTAGTGGATTCATTTGAACCTGGCTCGAACCGCTTCTTCCGAACCACGTTTCTTACGTACGAAAGAAAGCATATTGATTAGATTCTCTAATGCTCTAAAGATGTCTGGAAAGGTATCAAAGGAGGATGTGAAAGAAAGAGTTATAAAAATTTCACCGATAAGCGATTCACCTTATCAACACCCGCACTTTGCTTGAGATGAAATAATTCCCGCTTCGCTGCTCTGAATAATTAATAAAATCTAAAGAAGAATCACCGTAAAAAGTAGAAGGTTTTTCAAATTTCTACAAAACGTTTCTTTTTCCATAACTGCAACAAAATCTACTCGATTATAGTACGTAATCTATGTGCAATGTAATAATGTTGGGAACCGTCAAATGATTGCCTGATTGTTTGAGAAAGTTATTGTGCAGCAGTATCAAATCAACCGAACTTGGTGCCTTCAAAAAGATGATCAATTTACAATTAGTAAATCGCACGTGCTCTACATATATAGTTGCTTTTCTCCATTGGATAGATGCACCTCCTTCTGTACATAAAGTTCAAATTGCTAAAATCTATCTTTTGGTAGTCTGACTTGATGGATTCATTTTCATTTCCTGTTCACATTCAACCAACGTACTTGCGTTTCATCTTCTTCAATCAATCGAACTTCTTTACTGCGCAATCACTTTTCATCTGGATATTCATCAAAACATCCAACTTGCTCTCAAGGACAGAAATATATGGATCTTGTGGTACGATTTGCAATCGAGATCTAGTTCGTTCGAATTAACTTGTCCGATATCCACGCCGTCGATCTTGATAGAACCTTGCGTCTTTTCCCCACAAAACTCAAGAATGCCGAGCAAGTGAGATTTTCCACATCCTTTTGGCCCACGACTCCAACTTGGCTATGTGTGCGAACTTTGAAAGAAACAGCCATGAAGACCTCTGGTAGGATCGGAAGCATCAACGACATGAAGGTTCTCACTTCAATGTTACCCTCTTCAGGCCATTGAGGTGAAAGTGGAATGCTTGAACGTGATCGGCACCAGTTTCAGTATATCGTTCACCTTCCAGTTGACATTATTCAACAATCCTTTCAACGCTTCACCAACTTTGGTTCATTTCCGTGATTGCAAGTAATAAGAATTAAAAGATGAACATGAGCATTGATCAAAGAATTAAAGATGAAACCAGCATGAGCGGCTTTGATGGAAGGGTTCAATAAAATGAAAACAAAAGCTACCAAAACAGACAAAGAAGCTAAAAGTGTTTTAAAACAATTGACTGCTACCAAAATCGAACATTCACTAATGAAATAATTAACGTCGTTGGTGCGTTCATTCGTTCGACCAAAGAGTGCGTCGTTAAAAATGATCTAACTGCCCGACGCCCGAATGACGTACAGTTCCACGGATCACCTATCAACTATTGGTACAAGATGGGAACGAAGTTGAAGCTAATCGTTTAAATTCTACGGCAAGAAGATATAGTTGTCCATCGTAAACCTAAAGCTGGTACATTTAAATGAAGAACCAATATAACGGAAGACAACCACCAGGTGCAATCGCATCATGTTGATAAACGATGTGATCGCTTGATCAGACGTACAGATCAAAGTTGCAACAACGTCAATGAATCCCATCTCTTTTGAATGAAAGCTAGCTGAACTGTTAATAATCGACCACGAGAAAGAAAACTGGATCATGGAATCGAAGAGGCTGCTTGTACAGCATGAAACATATGCTTAAAGAGTACTTACTTGCTTGCAAACTTCGCAAAACCAATGTGAGAATTTTGCAGCTTCTAAAGCGATTTCGAATAAAACCAATCTCATAACCATGTCAACCACCAAAGATCAGAATGTTGTCTTGCATTCAAGTTTTTAAAACCTTTCTAATCTTCCGTCCAATATTGCAACCATTCGTAACAATAACGTCCATTACAGTAAGCAATCAAACTGAGTAAACAATCAACAACAACAGGTAAACCACCAGATGATTTGATATAACGTGATAAATTGATCGTAAAAAGCCACCTTTTGCACAGCTTTTTCTTCTACCAATTCGTTGGGCTTTTTTGGTGAATCATCTGCTGGTAAATCTTCTTATCGTTTCAAACTGGTGAAGGTGGTGCTGTTGTGGCGGGTGTTGTGTTAAACTGGTTTCTGCGCTTGATACGGAGCTGAATCATTGCAATGCCATCTTTCCCACTTCATTACTTTTGTTCAATGCTATTCTTCTTCAATAGACCGTTATACAATCGGAATAGGTAAACGGGTTGAATCACGTGCAAATTGGGATTTTTGACTAGTCAACATGACAATTTGCAGCAGATTGAACGACCAATTGGAACTTGATGAGTCACCAGGATACCGTTCTATTTGACAAAGCGTCCTCGTAATATAAATTTGTGAGAATGTGAGCAGCTGTATGTGCATCACAGCGAAAAGTGGGTCGTCCAAAATTAAAGTACAAAGCACGCCTAAACTGCTCTTGCAACATACACTACTTGCCCTGACAACCGCCAAAACGTTCCATTTTCTCCAATTCGTTATTGCATCATTAAGACTTTTAAGTCGGGGTCGTAAGCCAAAAGCATCCCAAAGTGGATTGATAACGCTCCTCTAAAAGCGGTAAACCGAACAAAATGTGTCTCCGCAAAGTTGCAGTGACAAAAAGGATGATTGTGGAAGAAAGCAACTTGAATCTGCCAACGCATCCATGTTTCGCTGGAAAGTTTTAAATTTTATCAATTGCTTATCGGCAAAGAACGTGGACACTGATTTGACCTTTTTAGAAGATCCGCCTCTCCCAGCAACAACCTTTCCGCAATAATGTTTTGCCGGATCTAGTCGACCGACACTCAAATTGAGTGAATTAGAGTGACGAGAACGGTGATATCATCAAGGACAAAAGGAAGGGCTTATTTAATTCTTCTCTTCGGGAGAAGTTGAATAATTTTTGGCCATGCCCCCGATCGATGCATCGGACACAAAATCCACTTCTCATGCGAGAAAGGTCAACTTTGTCTTTGCAGGAATTTCCACTTCTTCGCTCTCATAATATCGTTGAATTGTCTAAGAGAACGAAAGTCTGAATTAAATTGACTAATTGCTTCGGGAATATATGTCAAACTGAATCGTTAATTCGTCCAAAATTTGAAGTGAAGAGTGAAACATACAATGGTGTTTAATGATTATTTGTACCCAAGTATACCAACCAAAAGCGACAAGATTAGCGACTCGGGACCTGAAAGCCATTCAAAACACCTGAAGAGAGTTGCGATGAGATAGATCCATTTTGTAGTGTAGTGCAATTCTTCATCTCGAAAATGTTGTTGAATGCTTGCAGATGCCTGTGATTCCAAGCAGTTGAATTTGATCATTCGAACGCGTGAATGACTTCGTTGAGCAAAGAGCGTTTTTCCGATCACGAACTCTTGCTGTTTATCTTCCGCTTTTGTAATGCTTTTCCAAGGAGTAAAAGAAGAGGTTGAGAAAAGCTGAAACGAAAGTCGAGAATCCGATCACTGCTGACCACCAAACCTAAAAGATTAAACAGCAAAGAACGACACTGCTTAAGATTTGAAAGGGGCCATTGCTTATAGTGAGAGAAGAGAAGATCTGAGAAACTCGTTCTGCATCACAAGAAACAAGATTGATTCATTGTGCTTTACTGAATGAATGGATCCTGTATCGTATCCTATTCTTCGTCATTATCTTCGCTTCGCTACTCTGCGCCACCAATACCAACACCAGCAGCCGCAGCGGCATCGTTTACCTTGAATATTCATTACTCAAGCATCTTTCTGCGTAAACGCTTTTTGCAAAGATGCAATTTAATTGCGTTCTTATTCGATTCGCAACCACAATGAGTGTGATGTAAGGGCTTGTTCAAGCAAAAAATTTGTGCGAGAATAGGCAGTGACGAGTAACAAACAATACTGAAAGCCAAATTTCAGCCTCTCAGAACCAGAAGCGGGCCCGTTTTATCCCTTTTTCGGAATCCCAAGACGATTTACCAATGCATATGTACAAAAGAAGGTATATACCATCCAAAAAAGCGGCAATTGAAACATTATGTGATGCACGACGAATAAGCGATAATTTGCAAAGAGGATACTGCTTTTGCGATGGGCAAAGCATTCAAGTATACGACTGAAAAAATCTTTTTCTATTTCTTGGTTCGGTTCATTGGCTTCTTCGAGAGTATTTGGTTTTGGTTTTGTATTGACGTTGAAATCCAAGTGGACTAAATGGCATCCAAAGTCACTACCTAGCAGATGGCGGATAATCTTCGTCAATGGTTCATTTCTTTGTGCTATCCGAATCACATCAAAAATGATCCGGTAAACCATAGCTGTGAATAGAGTGATCGACCTTTATGACTTAACATGCCATCTTTCTCGGTCCAATTTGGTGTTCTTTTTTCAGGTCTTGGACCACCTTGAACATTGATGACAATCCCAAAGCGATGAATGCAAGACTAATTGTGCACCATAATAGGGATCTGATATCGGAAAATAGCTCTGGAACGACCAATAAGTAAGCGCATGATGCTAAGCTGTCATTGAACGACAAGCAAGTTGAACGATGCTGACCAAAATACGTTGAACCTCCATACCGCAAGGAAAAGTAGAAGATGTTTAAGCCAAAGAATCATCAGCAAATAAGGGCCAACAAGCTGGATTATGAAGGTTCCTGACCATCCGATAGGTGTATAGATTGCTTGATGGGCTTTTGTTAAGCCGAATTTGGGGCCCAAAAGAGCAAGTGCCAAAAGCAGAAAAGCGGAGGAAATGAGAAGCTCTAGAATTTCTTACGGACTCTTTATGTTGTAACTAATTCACTGGAGAACCAATAATGTTTTTGAAATGATTATCGCTCAATTTCTTATGAGTCCTAATTGACCTCGAATGCTAGCTTGTCTGTGACAATACATAATCTCGTAATCTCATCAATCAGATGGAAGTGAATCGAACCTTGTCTATTTGTCTATTAAGAAGAATGTGCTGGAATCAAACTGGAAGAAACCAAAATGATTGGCATCTACTGTTGCAATCACATTGTTGTTACCATACTGTGACGACTGATTAAAATTGTCTGTCGATGTTGTGGTGAAAAACAAGATATCAAGAGGAAACATTCCTATTTGTATCTTTTCGCTGTTCTAACCAAGAGGTTTCGGCTAATTTTACGTTGTCATACGTTGCCGTATATGTTGATATTTGAAAGAAAAAGGCAGTCATCAGCCTCAGTATTGATCCTCAATCAATCAAAAAAAGAGGAAAGTCATGCATAAAAGAAAAAACAAGCTGCATGAAGAACTGTTTAAAAAAGATGCACCGAAATGAGTGGGCCAGAACAAACTTGTAATCCGTTTTTCCTAGCAATGTCGCCGGCTATGGAATCTCAAGACAGCACGGTCTATTTATTCTGATTCTGCACGCCGAAAATCTCCGTGGCAGCATAGCATATAAGAATAGCACTGGTCCAATTCATGCTCAGCAAAGAAAAGAGTATAAGGACATGGTTATCCAGACAAACATAGTACATGAATGTTGAGTAGGAAAAAAAAAAGGGGGGATGAACTTTGGTCATTACATTGGTTTTTATAGGCAAAACATTCATTGTCATGGAAAATGAATAATTCAAGTTACTAGCATTTGGCAGCGGACATTTCCTTTATCACCTGGAAAATTACCACTGTCACCATGTGCTTAGACATTGCATTAGCGAGGAAGCAAGAAAGTTAATGCACTGATATTGATTTAACTGGTTGGGAGCTTAGGGTGGGGAAGGGAGCAATAAAAAAGGCCTGTTTTGCCCAAAACAAAAAGCGAGACATGGTGTTTTGAGCAAAACAAGAGACAAACAGAGCAAAACAAGAGCCCAAACAAGAGCAAAACAAGGAGCCAAAACAAGGAGCAAAACAAGAGCAAAAACAAAGAGCAAAACAAGAGCAAATCATTCATGAACAAAGGTACCTGTAGGTATGATGGACTAGTCTAATATCGCTTTTAGAATGTGACCCCAACGCGCCAGAATGTAAGACGAAAAGCATGTATGATATAAGCACAAGTTTTGATTGGCTGGTTCCGATCAAAAATCGGCAAGCTTTTAAAGCCGCCCGTGGGCGGTGTGGGACTAAAAATACGCAAAATTAAGCTTGGCTTGTTTGCTTTTTCGGGCACTTATCCGATACGGAATAAAATAACAAGACATAAGCAAAAAGAATTTAACCCGGAGCTTTGGGTATTCTAGTGTTGCAAGGCAAAGAGCTGTTGCTTGGCTTCCCCGCATTTTTTATGTACGTACGAATCAACAGTCGGAAAAAGTTTAGTGGATTTTTACGTACGTATGCCGAGAAGTGAAAGGTGGAGAAGGAAGCGGAGAAGGTTGTTTATTTAAAGTGCTTCAGAATTCTTCTTCCTTATACCATCAAATACACATTAAAACAATGACGGCCAGTAAGAATTATCACGTTTAAATCATGGAGGTGGAGGTGGAATTGGTGGAATTTCAGATGTATTGGATTGAAAGAGCAGGTGGGTCCGGTTGATATATTTGAACTGCAATCAATAGGGTGAATTGGAGCGGCATAAGTTCCGGATTTAATGCAAGAACAGCCTTAGAAAAGCTTGGATAGGTGAAGAATTTAGGACAACAAGCAACATGCGATTGAAAGTGGAATTTGGTTGGATAGGCGAAGAGAAGGTGAAAGGTTGAAAAAAACAAGAATTAATTGGAACAACTTAACAAAACCAACATGGAAATTCTTCCGTTCATCGTTGCAAAATTTTTTAGATTCAATGGAGTAAAAACATATTGATGAAAGATGTCACATTTGGTAAAAGACTTGTTCAAATCGAACAAGTCACAACAACCGGCCTGAAAGACCTTCAACGTTTACATTTTGATGATGGTTTACAAACGTTTGATAAAGCACAGATGTGGTGATCGGATAGATGGTATCACAGCAAAGTTGCGTAAGCAGTTTTAGGTTATGATGCCAAACTTCAGGGATCGGAAACATGGGAATACAGAGGTCTAATTCCTACAAAACAATTCATCGAAAGCAGGATGGGCAAGAGAAAGGACGAATTTTATGCAAAGACACCCAAATGTTTGGGAAACGATACACCCGTGTAATCTTCCATCGATCAACATGAAACCTGTGAATTTAGTTGATTCAAAACAGACGATCAAAATGGCCCAAAAAGACCTATTGGGAAGGTGAGACATGAGACTCAACTCGACACAAGAGACAGATTAGTCATTTTTCCGGTGGGGGTAAAGGATATTATGCCATGTTTAATGTATGGAAAGCAAGTAAATGGGCATTACATCAACTTTATGCAACCTAGAACATACGTTTAAAGGAAACAGTTTTATAGCAGAGCGTGCACATGGAGGGACGCCACATCAAGGTGCTTTAGCCGGACAAAGCAACTGGAAGATTGCGTCTTCTAGTTGGTAGTTTAAGTCAATCAGGCGCTAGAAAAAAGAAAGAGTAACTTAGAACAAGTTTTAATTTTTGATTCTGTTAGACGACCAAGAGCGAATAAAAGTACTTGAAACAAGTTTAGAAGCAGGAGAGTATATGAATTCGCAAGTCAATACGGAGATGACGAGAAGATTGAACAAATGATGTCGAAAATCGCATGGATTGATTGGGGGTGTGAGTATATTTGTGGAATTCTTCTTTTGTAACGAAACGACTTTAATGATTCTAACCAACAGTACGATCATGAAGCGTGAATTCGAACAAGGCAAGAAGGAGTTAAAGAATTAGGAATCGGTATGAAAATAATATATTCTAATTTACAGATCAACATCATACACTCTAACAGGAGATAAACCCCTTTTATGTTCTCCCATCTTCGTTGTTAATTGTACTTCTTCCACTAAAAACCAGATTTTCTAACCAAGTTGAGCGCATTCCCAATTTTTAGGAATCCATTGCAAATTTTTGCATAATGTCATAATTTTGAAAATCGAAGTATCTTCTGTTTGAAAGCCATGAATATAAAAGGTGTAGGGCGAACAAGTTACACCTGTGAGCATCTCTACAAAAAACGGTATCAATTTAACGGATCAGATCAATAACACCTGCTTAATTGCAATATTGCTTTGTACGGGTTTCAGGCAATGGTAAAAGAGATCGATACGAATCCGTGAGGAGAATTAAATTGTTTCTTGTGGATGCATATGTTCCGGAATTGGAAAACTTGCCGTTCTTATCAAGGATATTTTATTTGAATGTTTGACTGGGCATTT
>CM067167.1:273072704-273140890 GCA_034093135.1 Erigeron breviscapus
GGTCTTGAAATAAAATGATCTTGAAATGAAACGATCTTGAATTGAAACGGTCTTGAACTAAATGAGTTTGGATAAAACGATCTTGATTTAAAATGAATTTGGAATGAAATGATTCAAAGAACTGGGACGATCTTGGTTGAAGATCGTCTTAAGTTCAGAAGAACTGGGACGATCTTGGTGAAGATCGTCTTAGGTTTAGAAGAACTGGGAGCATCGTGGTCATAGGAACTTATTTTTCTTTGTCTCTATAGTATCTGTCGGGTATTGGCCTCGTTGTCTAGTATACTGGTGTGATGCTTCTCTTTTGACGTGTCTTCTAAGTGATACACCAATTGATGTTGATCTGTGACAGAGGGTTAGAATTTTACTTCCTAATTGTGGCGCTTTAAATTTTCTCTATCTGCTCCATAACCGGATGGATTGATGGTCTTTCCTAGAACATGGACATCATGAAATATCTTCCATATGTGGTCACATGTTCTTATCTTGAAACGTAATAATTTCAACGTGAATTCGTGTTGCTTATGCCGACTCCTTCGGCGCGTAACACATAATCCCTTCTCCATGTGATTTGTATACCTCATAGGCTAATAAGGCCGAGTTATCACCATTCATCTCGCGAATCCCGCAACTTTCATCTTCGCACCATTTTTCCACGTGCTTCATTACGTAGGCAATCATGTCCATGGTATTTATAGTAAAATTACCATGATTTCCTATTATCATAATTTGCATGCATGTGAATTGATTTTGGAATACCAACATGCACTAGGAAAAGGTCTTGGATTCCATGCGTCGCACAATTCATAGTAGTGATTCTTATCTCATCACGGCTCAGAGCAAGGTTTCCACTGATGGTCGTTTGTCGGCCTGGTGGTGTGATCGACTTTTTGTTGTTTTCCTTTGACTTCCACGAACCGTAGCTTGTATCATTTGATCGTCTAAGCTTTTCGCGCATCATCTTTGGATTTTTTCCAGCCTATGTCCAGCTTCCAAAGTAGTCACGTGTATTGTTTCGACCATAATTTGTAGCGACATAGTGAAAGAAAATTGGCGAAATCACGTTCGTTGTATGCTTCATATTTTCAATTCTTCATGCATCATGGAGCTCGTGTAAATTCCATGCACATAATCAGGTGGTGTGGTATCACCAACTATCATTTAAGCTTGTTGTTTTGTTGTACCATCCCAATAGCGGCTTCTGCTGTTGTACTTTCGGTATTTCGCCCCCCTTTTTTTTTCTTTTTTTTTTTACTCTCATGGACCGAGGCTCCTATCACTGAATCTTGGTCCTTATTTACATTCTTTCCCACCTTCTTGAGGTCAGCAATCGTGGTGTCGCGATGGTCGATTGCAAGCTCTTCGGTGTTTTTTTGCGCTCTTTTTTTTTTGATAAAGATTTTTCGTATTTTTAATACGATTACTTGTGCCATCTTTTTTCCGGCAGTTTCTTCATGGCTTTTGCTGAATTCTTCATCATCGACCGACTTTATAGGAGGCGCCTTTTCATGGCTATTATTTGTCTTCAAATGGCTTGGTGGCGGCTACGCGACCCGAACTCCAAATCTTTTTCATCCAATCTAAACCCTTTTAGCATTATAGTGTTTATCGATAGTCACTTATGGGGACGTTTTTCGACTTAACGACTATTTTTGCGGTTTTCGGGTTTGAGATGCGTCGATTAGAAGGTTGCAGCACCGAACAGGGTGGCGTCTTTCATGTCGAAGGTCTTCATTGAATCGGAGCGAGGTCTGCTCAGTGGACTCTCGTAACTCCTAGTAATGATCGCCCATTGGCCTTGCGGTGACAACCCTTTCTTTTTTGGTTGGCTATTGGCAATCCTTTGTGGATCACGAGATAACCTTCCAAGATTTTTCAATATATTGGGAAGAGCTTTGTTCATTCAAGCCTACCCCCCCTTTTTTTTTGAAAAATCCACGGGTTGTCCTCTTTCGTCGCAGATCTTCGTCTTCAAAATCCTCTCCAGTGAGTTTTCTTGTTGTCCATGGTTTTTAGTTTCACCATGCGACATCATTGTTTGTTGCTGGTCTAGTGGTGGTTTCATGGTTTTTGAGCGACGATTGTTTATTTTTCGTCTTATTTTGGGTACCCCATGGACCAAGGCTTCCTTCAGTCGCTTCCCGGTCTTCGTTCTTGTCCTTGGGCTTCCCTTCGCGGCGGAGAACAGCCCCTTGGTGGTGGCTGATGCTATATACTCCCTCCGTCCCATTATAATTGTCCTATTTTGACTGGTCAAGTCTTTTCTTTCGACTTTGACCATAAATATCTTCGTTTGTATTATATATTAGTTGATGAAAGTTATATCAATGAAAAGTACATTTAAAACTCAATCAATTCATATATGTTATATCAAATGTTATATAACACAAACAAAAATATTTACGGTCAAAGTTGAAAGAAAAAGACTCAAAAAGTCAAAATAGGACACTTAATATGGGACGGAGGGAGTATATATCATGATCTTGGAAACAAAATCAATTTTTTGTTTTTGTTTCAATCGAGATTTAAAGCCTTTGATCTTTAGAAAATAATTTCTAAGCGTTAGGGAATGATATTTGGTCAGGGAGGAATTCAGGTTTTGATAATTAATTCACCAATCAAATATCATCTTTCTGAGTAGTGGTCGGTTGTTCGGGATGAATATTGTGTAGCTTTTTTTTTTCTTTTTTTCAAATCTTTAATATTGCTGTTTTTTTTTTAAATGCCATAAGGACATGTAACCTCCATCATGCTAGTATTGTAATTAATAATAGAGCATGAGGGGTTTTTAAAACAACAAGTTTTTGATTTGTTTTTGGCAGAAAAGATAGACCGGACATGTGAAAGAGAATCTGGCAGGGATTATAGTGATGGTGAAAAAAGAAAAGGTTTTAACAAATTTGTGATAATCGACGCTAGAAGTCTAACTCAACGGCAGAGATGAGACATGTAAAATTATGTCCCACAGATGACGCCAATTTGTTTGATCAAAGAATCGCACGGACCTTCGATCGGGAACAAGGAAGGGGTTTTGACCGATTTGTTGGCGATTCCCTATCGGTGTAAAGCTTTGTGAAGCTTAACGCCACAAGATCGGAGGTGTTTGTGTTGGCGGTGGAGACAACTCCGTAGAGAAGTCGACCACCTTAGGTGTTTGAGAGAATGAGGCTTTGTATCTCGGGGTGGAAAGAACTTGCCTTCATTCATGGGGGAGACCTCTATTTATAAGAGGAGCTTACCTTGGGGAATAAGCTAGGGTTTTTAGGGAAAGATATGATAGACATGTTTATGGGATTTACATGCCATATTATAAATATATTATAATGGTAAAAGATATGGAAACTTACCTTTTCTTTAGGAGGAAGAAAATAAGAGATTTCCTTCATATTTGGCGGAGCTTCGTTCTGACGGATGAGCTCCGTTATTCTGACTGAGGTGGTCCATTCTGACGGAGGTGAGCTCCGTAATCCTGACGGAGGTGAGCTCCGTTCTGACGGAGGTGAGCTCCGTAATTCTGGCAGAAAGCATCCTTAAGCAGCCTCCGTAATAGCAGATTTACATACGGAGGTAGGGCTCCGTATAGGGTATATCATCAACCATAAACCACATATCAATATCATTGAGACGCATATAATCTTCAAAATGTCTCTTCCACATCCAATAGTTCTCCATTCGAAAGAGTTTTGGAGGTGAGTTACCACGACCAACTTCATGGTCATGCATAATCAATTGATTGATAAGTACGACATTTGGTGAGTTGGCAGCAACTGGTACAGTAGTCATTTTGAGTCTTTTAATATGTTAAATCAAACAAAAATAATTACTGTAGCAATCTGATTTGTGCTGATGTGGCACGAAGTGAACAGTAGAAGAGTACACGAAGTAGTCTTCGTGCTGACGTGGCACGAAGTAAGACACGAAGGTCTGTTCGTGCTGACGTAAGCACGTAATGTAAATCACCTCGTGCTGACGTAAGCACGAGGTCACGCGAAGACAAACACGAATTAAGAGAAAAAACATGAATTTCAAATCGAATTTGCAATCAATAGCAAATCACACGATCTTACACCTTCTGGTAATCAACCTTAGGGCTCTGATACCACTTGAAATTCCTTATCGTTGTATAGATCGTAAATAAGACGTGATTCATTATGTCAAGAGTGCGGAATCCTCTCGAGATAACTAGATTGCTATTGCCTTTTGTCAATTAATGAGTGATTAATCAACCTAAGGTCACACACGAAGTAGTAGTTCGTGTAGGAGATCACACGAGCAACAATTCGACTTCTATTCACCAATTCGTTTCCAAATACGTAAAATTGGTTTGTATTTATACTAAAACATTGTTAGTTCGTGTGGACTTGGGCTTCACACGAAGTGAATCAAGCCCGATCCACCAAAACCCTCTCGTGTCCATGCTGACGTCAGCACGAGGACACTTCAACGTGCTGCTAACGTCAGCACGAAGAGCGTTCTCTTGGATCATTTATTTCGCCCGTACATGACATTCAGCCACCGTTTAAGTGTTCTACGACACTTATAACCTTGGTTCTATATCCTTGTACCTGCAAAACAATAATATAACACACAAACGTAACAATAAACATAAACTGATCTTATATTGAAGTTCAAACGTAATCATTAAACACAAACGTATGTCCTAAAGACTTATTATTCAACGATTACATAAACGAAGAATCTTGATGGTTTTACCGAGTTGATTTTCTACTTCATTTTTGAACTCTTTGAATGTTTCAAAGACTTCATGTTTATGTTTAAGCAAGTAACATAACCATAATGACTGAAATCATCCGTAAAAGTGACGAAGTAGCTAGCACCTTTCTTTGACACATGTCTAAATGGGCCACATACATCCGTATGTATTAGTCCAAGTAGCTCTTTAGCCCTCTCCGGTTTATGCGGAAAAGGTTTTCTTGTCATCTTGCCAGAAACACAAGACACACATTTTTCAAATGATTCGTCATCATTTGATTTAAGATCCCTTCACGTTGAAGTCTTTCAATGCGTTTCTTGCCAACATGAGCAAGACGACAATGCCAAAGATAGGTAGAGTCCAAGTTAGGCTTGACTCTTTTGCTAACATTATACATTGAATTATCATTTGAATCACAACCACGCATATCAATTTCAAAAATATCATTACAAGGAATAGCATTAAAATAATGAACATTATTTCTAGAAACTGAAATACCATAATCATTAAAAACATTAATGAATCCGTTGTCTTTCAACAAAGAAACTGAAATTACACCTCTAGTAATAGAAGGTACATAGTGACAATTGTCTAAAACAATAACTAATCCAGTAGGTAAAACTAAATGAAATTCTCCTATAGCTTCCACTGCTGCCGGTAGACCATTGCCCATGAACAGTTGCAAAGCTCCTGGCTTCAGTTTCTTCCTTCCCCTAAGCCCTTGTAATGTATTACAGATATGAGTACCACAGCTAGTGTCATATACCCATGAATTATGCTTAGAAAAGGAATATAATTCAATTGTGAAGATACCTGAAGAACTGGCTAAACCAGCTTGCTTCTTCTTCTCATTCAACTCAGCTAGATACTTAGGACAATTCCTCTTCCAGTGTCCCACTTCAGCACAGTGATGACAAGTCTGGTCCTTAGCCGGATGCTCCTTTTTCGCTGGAGGGGTCTTTTTAGGTTTGGGAACATAAGAAATTTGCTTACCCTTACCAACATTCTTGCCCTTAGCTTTCGGTTGTTTTGCTTTCTGAACCTTTCCCCCCTTGATCATAAGAACTTGGGGTGTCTCAGATTTCTCGGGAAGGTTTTTCTCATACTCAACTAAATGGCATGAAGTTCAGCTATTGTTTTGCTCATGCTGTGCATATTGTAGTTGCGCACAAAACCCTCAAAGTCCTTTGAAAGGGACTTAAGATCATGCCAACAGCAATAGGCAGAGGATACGAATAATTTAGCCTTTCCAAGTGCTCAAAGTAACTCTTCATCTTGAGTACATGAGCGTTGACCGATTTCCCATACTCATGCTTACAATCATGGAGTGACTCAATTAGCTCAAATAATTCAACTCCAACTTGTTTTTCGTACATAGAATTGAGTTCTCTGATCATATCATACGGATTGTACAATTTGAATTGCTTTTGAAGCTCGGGAGTCATGCTACTTAGCATCAAACAAGAAACCTCATTATGTCTATCGTACTGCGCATTGTATGCTTCCAACTGCGTTGTAGTAGCAGTAGAAGCATTAGGGGCAGCGGGCATCTGAACATCAAGAACATCGGTTCGTTTCTCAACTCTTAGGACGATCCTCAGCTGACGATATCATTCATTGAAGTTGGTTCCAGAAAGCTTTTCTTTTTCTAGCATCGACCTGAAAGCCGATTGGTGTATGTTTTGTGAAGGATTTGTTGCCATCTACAAAACAGATTTAAGTTCAAAAATCAGTATTTTCGATAATAAATTCCTTAAGAAATATAATTACCCAAAGTTAAATCAATTTAACAATTAATTTCATTAAGGCTAGGATCCAATTGACATACCATCATTTCATTCAGTTGATCTGCTAGAAATGACGTATTCAAAAGGAAAAAAAAACAAAAAAAAAAAACAAAAAAAAAAAAATAAAAAAAAAAAAAAAATAAAAAAAAAAACAACAAAAAAAAACTTTTTATCAAAAAAAAAAAAAAAAAATACTAGAAATGACGTACTCAAAAGGTAAGTGACGATCAGTAATTGCATTACAAGTACAATTCCTAGATTTTATGGGACTTACAAATGACACTTGTATAGGGGCATCAAGTGCTTTGTAATCATGTTTTGTCCCATCTTATGCCACGGGTCAAGGTCTCACCGCTTAACTCGTTTTAAGTCGCCCAATAAGAACTGTAAATAGTCTACCACCGTCTCACGATGAGTAGTAATTTACCTTGGGGTTGCAATTCACCTACGTCTCACGTAGAGCAAAAAGCAATTGCAAGTGTTCTTAACAAATTGGGTGGCAAAGACTTAACTTTAATTGGGTAATGCAATTGATGTGAATCAAAAGTTTATGTATGAAGATTCATGCACATCTTCATAACATAATGTTTAATAAAATCATTTTTATTGTCTTAACAACACAAAAGAGCTCGGTAGCTCCATTTGAACGCACAAAGAAGCGCAGAAGTAAGGTTGTGCGAAGTTATTAAGTACCCACTTCTTTAGGGAGCCAATGTGTCCCGACTTATACCTCTCTTAGAGTTTGTTCAAATGGGTGAGCCGGTGTATCTTTTGATTGTAAGACACCAATTTTATTAAAACAAAATCATATTTCATATTTATCAGATACACCATTGTGTTGTGGAGTATATGGAGGAGTAAGCTGTTGAATAATTCCACAAGCTTTTAGATAATCCTTAAACTCTTGGCTTAAGTATTCTCCACCTTGATCCGAACGAAGAATCTTGATGGTTTTACCGAGTTGATTTTCTACTTCATTTTTAAACTCTTTGAATGTTTCAAAGACTTCATGTTTATTTTTAAGCAAGTAAACATAACCATAACGACTGAAATCATCCGTAAAAGTGATGAAGTAGCTAGCACCTTTCCTTGACACATGTCTAAATGGGCCACATACATCGGTATGTATAAGTCCAAGTAGCTCTTTAGCCCTTTCCGATTTATGCGGAAAGGTTTTCTTGTCATTTGCCAACATGAGCAAGACGACAATGCCAAAGATAGGTAGAGTCCAAGTTAGGCTTGACTCTTTTGCTAACATTATACATTAAATTATCATTTGAATCACAACCACGCATATCAATTTCAAAAATACCATTACAAGGAATAGCATTAAAATAATGAACATTATTTCTAGAAACTGAAATACCATAATCATTAAAAACATTAATGAATCCGTTGTCTTTCAACAAAGAAACTGAAATTACACCTCTAGTAATAGAAGGTGCATAATGACAATTGTCTAAAACAATAATTAAACCAGTAGGTAAAACTAAATGAAAGTCTCTTATTTCTTCCACAGCTGCTGGTAGACCATTGCCCACGAATAGTTGTAAAGCTCCTGGCTTCAGTTTCTTCCTTTCTCTAAGCCCATGTAAAGTATTACAGATATGAGTTCCACAGCCAGTGTCATAAACCCATGAATTACGCTTAGAAAAGGAATATAATTCAATTGTGAAGATACCTGAAGAACTGGCTAAACCAGCTTGCTTCTTCTTCTCGTTCAACTCAACTAGATACTTAGGACAATTCCTCTTCCAGTGTCCCACTTCAGCACAGTGATGACAAGCCTAGTCCTTAGCCCGATGCTCCTTTTTCGCCGGAGGGGTCTTTTCGGTTTTGAGACATAAGCACTTTGCTTTCCCTTACCAACGTTCTTGCCCTTAGCTTTCGGTTGTTTTGCTTTCTAAACCTTTCCCCCCTTGATCATAAGAACTTGGGGTGTCTCAGATTTCTTGGGAAGGTTTTTCTCATACTCAATCAACATGGCATGAAGTTCAGCTATGGTTTTGCTCATGCTGTGCATATTGTAATTGCGCACAAAACCCTCAAAGTCCTTTGAAAGGGACTTAAGGATCATGCCAACAGCAATAGGCAGAGGATACGAATAATTTAGCCTTTCCAAGTGCTCAAAGTAACTCTTCATCTTGAGTACATGAGTGCTGACCGATTTCCCATACTCATGCTTACAATCATGGAGTGACTCAATTAGCTCAAATAATTCAACTCCAGCTTGTTTTTCGTACATAGACTTGAGTTCTCTGATCATATCATACGGATTGTACAATTTGAATTGCTTTTGAAGCTCGGGAGTCATGCTACCTAGCATCAAACAAACAACCTCATTATGTCTATCGTACTGAGCATTGTATGCTTCCAATTGTGCTACAGTGGCAGTAGCAGCATGAAGAGGAGCGGCCATCTATTTCTCAAGAACATCGGTTCGTTTCTCAACTCTTAGGATGATCCTCAGCTGACGATACCATTCATTGAAGTTGGTTCCAGAAAGCTTTTCTCTTTCTAGCATCGACCTGAAAGCCGATTGGTGTATGTTTTGTGAAGGATTTGTTGCCATCTATAAAACAGATTTAAGTTCAAAAATCAGTATTTTCGATAATAAATTCCTTAAGAAATATAATTACCCAAAGTTAAATCAATTTAACAATTAATTTCATTAAGGCTAGGATCCAATTGACATACCATCATTTCATCAGTTGATCTGCTAGAAATGACGTACTCAAAAGGTAAGTGACGATCAGTAATTGCATTACAAGTACAATTCCTAGATTTTATGGGACTTACAAATGACACTTGTATAGGGGCATCAAGTGCTTTGTAATCATGTTTTGTCCCATCTTATGCCACAGGTCAAGGTCTCACCGCTTAACTCGTTTTAAGTCGCCCAATTAAGAACTGTAAATAGTCTACCACCGTCTCACGATGAGTAGTAATTTACCTTGGGGATGCAATTCACCTACGTCTCGCGTAGAGCAAAAAGCAATTGCAAGTGTTCTTAGCAAATTGGGTGGCAAAGACTTAACTTTAATTGGGTAATGCAGTTGATGTGAATCAAAAGTTTATGTATGAAGATTCATGCACATCTTCATAACATAATGTTTAATAAAATCATTTTTATTGTCTTAACAATGCAAAGGAGCTCGGTATCTCCATTTGAACGCACAAAGAAGCGCAGAAGTAAGGTTTGCGCGAAGCAATTAAGTACCCACTTCTTTAGGGAGCCAAGGCGTCCCGACTTATACCTCTCTTAGAGTTCGTTCAATTGGGTGAGCCGGTGTATCTTTTTATTGCAAGACACCAATTTTATTAAAACAAAATCATATTTCATATTTATTAGTCAAGTTTATTTTTTTCTTAAAACAATTTTGCATCACCATTTATAATAATAGCAAAATAATAAACTTACTAACTATTAACACTTAATCATGCAACGATTAATGGTGGGTAACCTAAATCATGGTCGCTATGGATTAATGTACATGTTTAAGAATGGCTCCCCTTCATAGAAGAGGACCACATACATCAAGTTACCTTGATTGCGTAAGCCTTTAAACAATGTACAAACATACAATTATCAAATAAACACATAGATTAGGTGCTGACTGGAAATTTTCAGTAGCTTCGCGACCAGATTTGACATAGTAAACTCCGAATTGGCATTAGTCTAGAACTACAAAGTTGTATCCCTATGAATCGTGCATCTACAGTCCAAAGGAGAGCTTCTAACTCATTACGGTTGATTTTATATGAATTTTTTAGTGAACTGGTGTCAAACAGGAAAAATCACACGAAAAATTCACATTGTCACATAATTATCAAATAATAAACCTTATTATTGGACCTTTAAACTAAGCAACATATATCAATATATCTAAGTAATAACCATTAAGAATTTTGCATGAATTCCTTATGGTTTTACTTCTATTTAACAAGATTAAATAAAAGATACAAATAACATGCAATTTATCACATAAACATGCTAATTCACATAATCAAAACTTGCATAGAGGGTTTAATTTAACCATTAACATTAAGTGGTTTTAATTAAAAAAAACAAAACCCTTTTTTTTTCATCTTTTTCGATTTTTTCATAAAATAAAACAAACAAAACAATTATTTATTTATTTAATTAATCGAACCAACCCTCAAAACCCCCCCTCAAGTTTTGAACTTTGTAACTAATATATCACATAGTAGGCTCGTGATACCACTGTTAGGATTCATTCAATTTGTCACATACAAATACACGAGTACGCAGCGGAAAATAAATATGTAATATAATAATTAACAAAGTTAAGTGAATGTGTACCTTTTAGCAAAGCTCCAAGAATCAATAATAATTATTATTATTATTAGGTTTAAAGTAAAACCCTCTACGATCGCACACTTGACACTACTACGTATGTATGCTAGTATCCGATCACGAACTCACAACCCCTTGTGTTTATCCCTTTGCTATAGTCGAAAAAATCAAAACCCAAAACCCTTTTATTTGATGTAGTCGACCGAACCCAAAGAAGAGAGAAAAGATAGGAATTTTTAGGGCTTTTACTTATCAAATGTCTTACAAAAAAACCTTAACCCTTAACCCCTTTATATAGGGTTAATTGTTAGGGTTTTAAACTTGTGAACAAGTTTAGTTTAGGCTTCAAAAAGCCTTGCAAAAACCGGCCCCTCAATTAAGAATTAGGAAACTTCCCTAATTCCTAATTTTCATTTAAGTCCTTCTCTTTTCAATACATTTAATTAATAAACGTATATTTAACATTTAACGAACGTTTATTTAATTATTTTGTGAACATATTAATTAATATATCACATTAACATATTAATTAAGTACATAGTGTATATGTGTCAATACGTATGACCCCGTAAGCTTAAACATTTTCCGAACATGCATTTATTTAACATGATCATATTCCAACAGTTAAAAGGAAACATAATGCAATAAAAGATTAGTCTCTATCACTGACACATCAAACTAAAACTAACTAATAATCAATCCTCTAAAACATCCCCAATACGAAATAATAATTTATGATTCACCTTTTATTTAATTTTTCACTTTTAAATATACACTCACACGTACATCGATTAAAACAAACAAACAAACAAACAAAAAGTATACACATACTCGCTCATGGAAGGACTAGTCGCTCAAAAATAAGTCAAAGACACCTAATGGTGCTCATTCGTCTTTAACACCTAATGGTGCTCATTCGTCTTTGGTTAAAGCATTAGTGGAGAACGAGTTGAGGACAAAAGCATGGTGTTTCCTCTAATCATATTATTTTATCTTAAGAAGATATTACATGTTATTATTTACGGATTTTTCGCCACATAATTTTAACAAAATTGAATCTAAGATATTTAAATGGAAACAATATATCTTTTCTTATATATATATATAGGGAAAAGTGAAGTATGGGGTTGTTCCCCATCTAAGCTTAGATGGGTAACTCCTCACACACAAATATTTTATTAGTATTTGTATTTTAAACAAATGATGGGCCCCCCATGATATTTATGGATTAAAAAAATAAATTGTGAAGGGTTCCCCATCTAAGCTTAGATGGGGGACAACCACATATTCACTTCCCCCTTATAAAATATATTTCAAATCAAAAATATATAATTTACCATAATACAATTAGATTTTAAATCTCTCTTAGCAATGTGGTAGCCTTTTGAATAAAACATGAAAGTTCAACCTTTTGATATTAGTACATACATGTAAAAATATTTAAATAGTTCATTAATAAGAGCCGATGGGATTAATTACTCATCAATAAGGTTTTTGATTTTAGAGTAGTTCACTTAGGTTTGAGTCTCACTTTATTTAAAGGCTCATCAAAAATCTTACGTTGCATCTTAATTATTTGTATAACTTAAAAGTAAAAATTGAACAGATTGTCGTTAAAAAATAACAAGAACGGTACCCGCACGTTGCGGCGGTGATGGAGGTGATGGCAGGGGTGGTGATGTAATGGCGGCGGCGGTGGCGGTGATGGGGTGATCTACCTGACGGGCTCCACCCTTAACCGTACGGGCTCCGCCCTCAGACTTAAAAATTCGTCGAAAGTATATCGAATGACCACTCTAATGAAAGAACATGAAATTTTAAGAACACCCATATAATTTTTATAATTTATCGATGTACGGTTTTTGAGATAAAAGATTTTGAATGAATTAGAAGAATAAAATGATTTATGGAGGAGAGAGAAAATAATGATGGTTGAGATTTGAGGAGAGAGAAATGGTATTATAGTTATTTTAGGTAAATATAGAATAGATAGGAGGAGCATTTTGGGGAAGTAAATGTTGAAACTTAAAATGAATATTGAAATTTTAAGTTCAATGTTGAAAATTTAGGGGAAATCTGCTTTATAATATAGTATAGATAATAATAATTTCAGTTGTAATTATACAAATGGTAAAATTCTTAGCATTAAGGGGGAAAGGAGTGGAGCACGGGCTGGATCGCGGGCTCCTCAACCCTTTGGGGAACACCGTCGCCATCATCGCGGGCTGCTGGCGGGCTGAGCTTCAGCTGGTTGAAAGCCAGCGGAGGGCTGGGTGAAGATTCGACCGTTGGGAGCGTGGGGAGGTGGGGTCCAGCCACATATTTGACCGTTGAAGCTTAAAAAAAAAAAATCCCCCCTAACTAGCCGTTGCTGGTAAATAAAATAAAAAAATTACCTCCTAATTTTATCTATAAATACCTCCTATTATCAAACACATTTCATACAATCATTTCATATATATCATTTCATACAATCATCCATGGATCCAAGGAGGGGGATAAATGTTAGCTGGTCACGAGCACCGGGATGAGACACCTTTCGTCTACCGAGAAAAGTAGCACCGCCTCGATATCAACCTCAACAAGTCGACCCCTCACAATACTGTATTCCCGACCCACCACTGACTACTCAACCTCAATATCATTACGCCTCACAATCTCATACGGCGTATTTTCCTCCTCCCCCTCGCGCAATGAATCCTCCTCCCCCTCGCGCAATGAATCATCCTCCTCTCGCGCAATGAATCCTCCTCCTCCTCGCGCAATGAACCCTCAAGATTATGAGTGGCACCAAACGGCCGAGATTGATTTGGAGTCCTTCAATCCGTTTGATAGCTTCCGAGCACCGACTCCCCTCCCCACCGACGATGAGGATGAGGCCATTCCCGATACACAAGAAGATCAATTCGGTATAAAACTATGTTTCTATACTTTTATATATTATTTACAACTTATTTCTTATTTACATGTTTATATTATTTACATGTTTATTTATTATTTACATGTTATTTGTATATTTACATTTTATTATTTTTATGTTATTATATACTATATATATACTTTTTTATGTTATTTATATACTATATATATATACTTTATTTATTATATGTTATTTATATACGTTTATGTTGTTTATTTATTAGTTGAAGAAGTTGTACCGAAAAAGAAGTTTACAAAGCGGGCTGAAAAAACAAAATGGATGCAAGAAGAAGAGGTGGCGTTGGCAAAAGCGTGGATTCATATTTCAACATGTAGACAAGTCGGTAATGAACAAGGACAGGATAGGTTTTGGGGCCGAATCTTGGAGCATTTCTCAAAGGAGTTGGGTGGTACAATTCGATCTAAGGATAGCCTCAACACCAAATGGGGCACAATGAATACTGCAATATCAACGTTCAACGGATGTTACATCCAAGCGGTATTTATATAATTTACTTACGTTTATTTATCTTATTTATATACTTTATTTACGTTTATTTATATTTAATATATTTTTGTTATTTATATACTTTATTTACGTTTATTTATTTATGTTATTTATATACTTTATTTACGTTTATTTATATAATTTACTTGCGTTTATTTATGTTATTAATGGTAGGACGGTGTAAGGAATAGTGGATGTGATGATATGAGTGTGATGACTGAAGCGTTGAAGGACTATAAAACAATAACCGGTAAAGATTTCACCCATATTGGAGCTTGGAAGGTTGTGAAAGACGAAGCAAAGTGGAAGGAAACAGTTCAAGTTGGGCAAACATCTTCGGCCCATTCGGATAAGCGAAGAAAGTCGTCAGAGGGAGGCAATTATGAGTCGTCTAGTAACAACGACGTTGCCACTGTGTTTCCGGATTTGAACGAGTCAAGCACACCTAGTAGTCGCCCAAGAAAGGGCCGAAAAAATGTTGGGCGTGCGTCGTCGTCAAAGGGAGATGGTTTTACGACTTTTACGAAGGAGTATGCGGAAAAGAAAAAAGAAAATATGGAGGAAGCCAATATGAAGAAGCAAGCACTGTTGGACTTACAATTCGAGCATCAAACTAACAAGAGCATGATGAGTGATTTCAAGTTCTTCAACACCCCACACGCACACATCACCGATCCGAAAATGTTAGCGTGGATGCTTGAACAAAAACGTTCGATTGCGGCGAAGTATGGATGGGAGTTTAATGAGTGATTTTTATGTTTTTAATCTATCTACTTAGTTATCGTTTATTTTCATGTGTCGAACGTTTTTTATTTTTATTTGTTTAAGTATGTAATGAACTTTGTTTAATTTTAGTATGTATGGTTTATGTTTTATTTATATTGTTTTGTTTAAAAAATGTTTGATTAAATTAAATGAAAAAGAAAAAAAATTTGGGATGGTTGAGAAAGTGATGAATGCCATGAAAAATGGTTGGGAGGGTTGAAAAGGAAAAATGAGTTGGAGGGATTTGATTGGTGAGATTTGGAAAGTTAAAAAAAAACACTACACGACTCCTTCCTCCTAATAAAAAAAATAAACATAAGTAGATGAACGAAATATTTTATGCATATATCGTTTCACGCAAATTGATTGTGTTGAAGGTGGGTCTGAAGTCTAACCTTTTTATAATACATACATCCACTATTTCATTTCGAAACAAGATATCAGGCCAAAACAATATTTATGCAATTAATTTTGAATTATATACGAAAGCAAAACCATGTTGAAATCAACCATTGCTCCCATGCTATCAACCCTGCATTCCAAAACCAAACCCCATAAGTTCTTCCCAATCAAGGCAGTACCTTTTTCAAATGTATCATCTCAATGCCCGCCAACTGTTCACCGAAATGCCTCAATGAACACTTTAACTGTCGAAAATCTTGAAACCCCTACTTACATGCTCCCTCCAGCTTCGGTTTACGTCCATCTCCCATTTTGCCGAAAACGCTGTCATTATTGTGACTTCCCTATACTTGCTTTAGGATCAGCTTCAACAGAAACCGCAGACGATGACCCAAGGATTTTGAACTATGTCAAATTGCTTATCCGCGAAATAGAAGCAACACAAGCACATTTTGACCAACAACCGCCTCTCGAAACCGTGTTTTTTGGTGGTGGGACGCCTTCATTGGTGCCTCCAAGACTAGTTGCTAAGGTTCTTGAAAGTTTGAAATCGAAGTTTGGGGTGTGTTCGGATGCTGAGATATCGATGGAAATGGACCCTGGAACATTTGATGCTAAGAAACTTAATGAGTTAATGGGGTTGGGTGTGAATAGGGTGTCTTTAGGTGTTCAAGCATTTCAACAAGAGTTGTTGAAAGCTTGCGGGAGAGCTCATGGTATCGAGGAGGTTCATGAGGCGATTGAGATTGTTGGTTCTTCTGGGGTTGGGAATTGGAGTTTGGATCTCATTTCTTCTCTTCCACATCAAACTCAAGAAATGTGGGAAGAGAGTTTGAGGCTCACTATTGAAGCTCAACCTAGTCATGTATCCGTTTATGACTTGCAAGTCGAAAAAGACACCAAATTCGGATCACTGTAAGTTTTGTCAGCATGTTTTATCGTTCTCTTGTCTTCATTATACTTTTCCTCTAAAGTGATTGTTGCGCTTCATTTTAGGATGAAACCATAAATCAGATCATTTCCACCCATTTAAGATTGTAAATGTTGTCTCGTGTTTCATTTTTCCGGATTACTCGTTGGTCTTTAGTCTTTACAATCGTTTTTATAGATGGTCTGAATCATAAGACAGTCTATTTATGAAAGGAACAGTTTAAATATGAATAAAATGGACCAAAAAGTGTTTGCAGATCTACCCGTTTCAACTCAAACCCATTTGACATGTTACCCAACCTGTCCCACCCGTCCATCTTGCAACCTTTAACAATGAGTACACGGTGATTTACAGGTACACACTTGGTGAGTTTCCATTGCCTTCCGATACTCAATCTGCAAAATTCTACAGAATGGCTTCAAAAATGCTTGGGGAGGCTAATTACAACCATTATGAAGTCAGTAGCTATAGCAAAAGTGGTTTTGAGTGCAAGCACAATTACACATACTGGATAAACAAACCATTCTATGCATTTGGCTTAGGTTCTGCTAGTTATATAAATGGAACAAGATATTCAAGACCAAAGAAATTAAAAGACTACACAAGTTATGTGCAGAATTTGGAGGGTGGATTGGTTGATCTAGGCCAAGAAGATGATATTGATGAAGGTGAAATGGCTATGGATATCGTGATGCTTTCTTTAAGAACTTCAAAAGGGTTGGAATTGAAGAATTTTATAGAAGACTTCGGAAGCCCTGTTGCTTTTGAATTGTGTAAGGTTTACGAGCCTTATATGAAAAGTGGGCATGTGGTGTTTTTAGATCATCAAAGAAGAGAAATCACAGAAGAGGAGTTTAGTTCTTTGGTTCTAGATGATGAAAAACTGGAAAATCAGATTGGATTTATCCGGTTAAGTGATCCTGATGGTTTTCTATTATCAAATGATTTAATATCGCTCGCATTTGGGGTGATTGATCCATGAACATGTATTAAAAGACGAGGTTTTGTTCCATAAATTGTTGATGACAATGTAATTGTTCCATTAGTATCTCTAGTTGCATGTATTTGTAGAAAATACTGAATATCTGATTAATGGAAACATGTTTGGCAATTCGATTGAAGACAAAGATATATGGAGATAAAGTCTGTCTACAAGTTACATGAAGCTGTGCAGGTAATTAAAGCATTAAGAGTCCTTCTAGTTTGTTACGAATCACTTGAATTGTAGGCTTCTTTGGATTTGTTTATGTACAAGTCTAGCCAGGTGGCTAAATAGATGTGTTGGGCAACCAATTTGCCTTGACCCAACGATATGTGAGGTGACCCATCAATCAAAAGGTTGTGGGTTCTAGTCCTATTGTGGACAAATTATAAAACTTGTGGCGTTGTGACGGATGGGGTCGGGCATATTAGGTAACAAATCTGATAGATATTGGGTCAAAACAGGTCATTGTGTCTAGTTGGCCTAAATCACTAGTATTTTATGTAAGAATTACTTTATCAAATATGGTTACGGGTATCATATTATGTTGGTAATAATCTAATTTTTGGAACAGAATCGATATAGTAGTGTCTGTGCATTAAAAAACACTTTGGCTGACTTTCGACCCGTTTCATTTTAGCTAACTTTTATTTTTGTCCATGGAACCATTAGATATGAATCTAACCTTCTGTTGTGGTTAGCATACTCTATAGTGTATTCTGTGTGATTATAACTACATGGGCAGAGGAAACTAGAAGTTTTGACATACAAGTACTGGTCTGTTTTTGATCTATAGATGCTCTAAGCATGTCGATTATGGATATTATTTGAGAACTGTTATAAGCAAAAATTGCAATCATGACTAATCAAATGAAAGCCTCAATAATAAAAGGAAGTGGTATAAGTGAATAAAAGCTACCAAGACACTCTCATTGTCTTCTATCCCGAGTTTTCTTTTCTTTTCAACAAGTCCTCAAATGGTGGATTAGCATAAGGACCCCTGAGGAACAGCTCGGAAACCACTTTATACATAGCCTCAGTAAGGTGAACCCCGTCCCAGTTGATATATTGAGAAGGGTCTTGACACGAGCTCGAGTTCTGTGACCCACAAGTAGCTAACACATCAAAGTTGTAGGGTCCACCACTGGACCCACAACAGACTTTGTAAAGCTCGTGGAACCCGAGCTTTTGTGCATTTTTAACAATGTAATGATAAGCATTCCAGTAATCAGCATAAATAATGATGGCTTTTGGGTAATTTTTACGTAGAGTTTCGATGTTGGTTTGAAGGATGGTGTTATGTATGTAGCTTTGGTTGTTGACCGTGGCTACGCAGCCAATGTCGTCACGGTCAGTCTCGGGTGAGAGGTACATGGCCAGGGTTAGGCAGCCAGTGGAGGGGAGACCTTGGACCACTACATATTTTGCACCTTTTTCTAGCAGCACCTAGCAAAACAAAAGTTGTGGGAACACATTGTCAATGTATGAAGTTTTTGATATCAATCTTAAGTTAAACACTGTACTTGATAGTCTCACATGGTCACATATTAATTTCTTATATAGTAACTATACAAGAAAGAAAGATGAAGTGAATATAAGGTTGTCTCATACCTTCTCAACCTTATATTCACTTTTCCCATAAAATTCATGTGATTTAATTATTATATAACATATGAATATTATAATTCGAAAACAATGGGGTGGATTAATCCAAAGCTTCAATGCAATTCGACTACATAATGAATGTTGGCTTTTAGATTAAAGAAAAATTAAACCTCGATCAATTTGCAAGGTATTACGTAACCAATGCTGGCATTTAGATAAAAATAAATCAAAATTGAAAGGCATATTTTTGATGCATACTTAACATGTCAGACTCGTTATAGATCATTTGGACCATCCAATTTTTTTGTTACAGGATACCTAGGATCGAAAAAACAACAATATATAAACCTAAGCTTAACACATTAATTCGAAATATTGAAAATCTAAACCTACAAAACTATATATATATATATATATAAACAAACCCCCATTAAACAATATACCTAGGTGGAAAAACAACAATATATGGAGAAAAAAAATACTCGTACTATATAACACCAAGTCAGCAACTAAGACATGAATATAAGATGTGTATGTTTAGTTGGAGCATGTTATATGTAACGCATAGTTTTATCTCTTCATGAGGAATAATGATTTCATTTTAATTTATTATTTTGGCACTAACAGAAAATTGTGTATATTTAGTTTAGAGCTCTTAATTAATAGCATGATACAAATTCTATTTTATATTATAGATTTAGAAAGTTTTAGTTTGTTAGTTTTGTAAAAATATGTTCCTCATATCAAGAAAGAAAACAAAACTTTAATGAAACAATAAGGTAAACTAAAAATTAGTTCATACTTCATATTAATGAATTTCACTTTTGAAATTACAGTTATTTTGAAAGAAATAAAAATTGATGCCTTAACGGTATCATTAAATATCAAAGAGAAAGGGTAAACAAATAACATGTGATGATCTTAATTTCTATTCACATTGATTGATTATATTATATGGTTGTACATACAAAAAAGGAAAATAAAAATATGTTACCTCAAGGAACCCTGTGACACTACGAATGGCACCCCGTTGAATGGTGTCACCGGAGACCGTCGATCCAAGAGTGTAAGCATAGTCATTTGCCCCGATCTCGCCAACCCAAACTAAGGCGTCTCGAAAAACCTCCATACATTCGTTCGGTGTCGATGTAGCACTTTTACATTGTTGTGCTTGTAACGTTTTATTAAACCAAGCAAGTTGAGTTTGTAAAGATTGAGGTGTTATATCAAAAGTAAGGTTATTTTTAACAAAAAACTGATGACGAATCGCGGTGGATCCTGCAACCGCATAGTTGATACCATTGGAAGTGTTTGCTTTGTCGTTGAGGTAAGGTGGCAAGTAAGGTAATGAGAGTGATTCGGTTACGAAGTCAATTACTAGACGACCGTCTGAGTAACGATTTGTTGGGCGGTGGAAAAATGTACGACCATATGGAAGGTTGGATACATGAACAAAAGCATTAGGACCGGTTCCAGAAGCTGTGTTTCCTGTATCTGTGTACGAGTCTCCAAAGGCGTAGATTTTTTTAAAAGGTTGTGGATGACTAATAGCGGACGAGAAGGTGAACGAGAGGAGGAATATGGCGGCCGCGAGGATGATGGTGGTGGTGGAGGACATGGTAGTAAAACTAGCAAGTACTAGGTGGTAACGCTTTTTATGTGTTATTTTCAAGTGTTTTGTTTTGGTGCCTTAATTAATAACCGTTTATATAGGTGGAAGTTGTGTCTTGTATAGTTGTATGTAAAGATATATTAACCTTTCTAGATAATGTGACTTGTGTACTTCTCATTATAGCTCAGTGTTTGAGCACCAGCTTTACATGTTGCAGGGTCTCGAGTTTGAGACATGGGAAAGAGGGTGATGGGGCTCTCTAGCACGGACCCGGTTAAGACAACGTAAGCTAGATCCCATGTTGCGAGCAAATGATCCACACCTTTCAAAAAAAAATAAAAATAAAATTAATGTGACTTGTATACATTGGTCAATATTGACTTGAACGACGAATGGAGTTACTCAATAACGGCAGCGAGTCAGAATTCACATTTGTCATGTTTAATACAGTATTAATTCACATTTTTCAAGAGTAATAAAGTGTAAAAATCCAATATTTTTTTCAATATTGACATTTTTAAAAAAAATTGTAAAAGTTCAACCGTTAAGATATGAAAGGCAATCAGTAGGTAGAAAGTATGAAAATAGGTGAAAAACAAATTATAAACCTCAAACTTGACACATTTGATAACATACGAGACTACGAGTAGCAAGATGTAGAAACAAATGACGAAGATAATGGCTATGATTGGAAATTTGGAATACCGCCAAACAAGAATGACCTTGTTGAACATTGATTCACGACCTTTCAAACATAGTATCATGATGTTAAATGTATGGAATTATATTTGTGATACTAAAATTACTAAACTTAGAAATATCTAAGCTCATTTTTATTTATTTTTAAATTAAAAATCAATGCTAGCAATTGCAAGGTAGTTCTATCTATTATCAAAAGAAAGAAACTGCTCAGTGCCGCCTTCCGCGGGTTTTGAGCCTCAATACCTCGACGGTGTATGGGGGAGGTTAAGATGTAGACAGACCTTACCTCTACTTAAGTAGAGAGGTTGCTTCCATTTTCTACCTAAATGGTAGAAAATACCCTCCAACCTTTGCAAAGTAGAGATCCCCAACACGATCTATCTATATAAGTATCAGCGGAAAATCAAACCGGTTTTACCATTTATAGTTTGTCTTTCATTTATCATTTCATTTCATTTAACTTTATACTAATTATTATTATAAAAAGAGGGAGGGGGATGAGACTAGTAATAAATTTGGATGATGAAATTTGTTACAAAGCTATAAATGTTGCATGGTCCTCCTTCTCTAGTCACCATCTTAGTCGGTTATTTATGACTCGATTATAGTTCATTTTGTCAATTTTGCCCATGTTTATAATAACAATAAAATAATATATCTATAATCCATTATAAAACAAACCTGGTATCCCTATTTTAGAAAATTCAGCAATTTTTTTAATATTCTTAAACTACCCCTAAATAACCCTAACAAATATATTTAAAATGGTTAATTTTTGCACCTTATTATTTTTTGCATCTAATCCTCGACTTATATTTAGAATGATAACCACGGTTATGTGACAACTCGTAATTTATTAACAACGGGTTAGTCCTAATCTCGATCATTATTATAATTTCGTCTAATTTAGAGATTATGACGTGGAAATTATTAAATAATTGAACAATTGATATAGTTCAATTAGACGTATCCTGATGACGTAGACTATTAGCTATTTAGACGAATGTCGAGTCTTAAAAATAACTTTAAATAAAGATTTAAATAAAGTTTAGTTTGACGAAGTTTTATTGGCTTGTCTTAACTAAAATGAGACGAGGGAAAATACCTTTACTTTAAATTATAACCTTTTAGTCATACGGTATTTAATCGTAAGCATTTTATCAAATTGGGGTACCAAAAATAACTAAAAAGAGGCCACATGGCCGGCCCCCTTTATTTGTGGTAGTAAAACAAACAACAAAACCCCTGCCCCTTTCTTCTTGTCGACACACACACACCAAAAACACACCAACACTCAAATTTCTCTATCTCTTCATCCTAAAAATCAGTTTTGGCAAAGGAAAGATTAAAGTAAAAGATTACAAAACCATAATAATTAAGGGTTTATCATCATCTAGCAAGGATCATCATCTTCATCTTTTTCTTTGTCAAATTCTTCAAGGATTTCAAGTTTTGGTAAGTAAACTCTTTTAAATTAAACTTTTGATTTGATAAATTCAATTCTTTGATTTAATTTCAGTTTTGTTAGTTGAATTAGTAGACTTTGCATATGAAATGAGTTGTGGGTTTTGATGATAAATGAAATTTTAATTAGATTTAGGTCTTGGATTTTGAAAGTGTTTGAAATGGTAAATGGCTGGCAAAATGGTTTGTTTTCAGACTCTTTGAACGTGTTTGAAGTCATTGCAATGAAAAGAATTGGTTAGAAAACGATTTGGTTTACGGAAAATGGTCGAAAACAAAGTTTTCATTCGGCCAGGCTAAACTCGCGCCGAGCGCCGCGAGGTATGTGTTTTTCGAACAGAACCTGTATTTGGAGCTAAGACTCGCGCCGCGACCCTTCAGACTCGCGCCGCGAGGTGCTGCACAGCCCAGGTCGCGCCGCGAGCCATCCAGGTCGCGCCGCGAGTTCTGGAGCTGTTTGACATTTCGGATTTTGACGACTTAAAAATCTTGAACTTCGTTTATACGAATTGGTACTTGGGACTACCTTATAATGACAAGGTCATTGACATTAGAAACTAAAGTCAAATAAAATGAACGTTTAAATCACATTCTTGGTCGTGGCATTCTAGGGTTGATAGCTAAGTAGTTGTACGTAGGATACTTGTCATCGTGAGATTTGATCCTCACCATTGGTACTCATATCCTAGGTTTTGGATAGACGTGGAGACTAGACTGCTCATTTTCTCAGGACTACTCATACTTTTAGCTCTAGATCGCTAAGGTGAGTTTATGGCGCCCTTTTCCTTTTACCTTGGGCCTGAAAAGCATGTGTTATTGTATACACGATTTGTTAAATAAATGATTGTTTTGTGAGTATGCCATGTGATTTGGATACTTAGATCATTTGACTAAATTTGCCATGTTGACGGCTGTCGAAAATGTGTATACGTGTCATTTATTAAATGTTGAATGAAATGACTTTTAATTGCCGTGTGATGGCTGATAAAATTGTTTCTTTGTGTTTGACAAACTAAAATGTTGCCCCTGTGTAGTTATCACTGTTATGAAACCCTAGTGGTTGTATTGTCAGACTTAGTTCTTGACTGTCTTGGTTATGGTCCGCACCTACTAGTAGAAGGAAATCCTGTGCGAGGCATGTTGGCTGATACTGTCGGATGTTGTTTCCCGGCTGTCATATGCTAGTCATAAACATTGTTGTGGTGCGCACCCCATTTTAGAGGGAAATCCTGTGCGAAGCAATGTAGCATAGTGACTGATACTGTCGGACTTGGCTCCCGGCTGTCATATGCTTTAGTCGGACTTAGACCCCGGCTGTCTTGTTATGAAATATTATCAGGTTTTTGATCCTGATTGTCTTGTTGAAAATAACTACATGTCATTGTGTTCTCTCAATGACGATTAAAATTTGGTCAAACATACTGTAAACTCACCAACTATTTCGATAGTTGATCCTCTCAAATTTCATGCTTTTCAGGGAGCCAACAGTAAGTATTGGAAGCGTATGGCATTTTAGAAGCCATCTTTTGAACTTGGACGTACAATTAGCGTCAGACTTCTGAGGACTATCGTATTATTAGTCCTAATTGTACTAGACTGTCCAAATGTTATTATTGTATTTAGTGGGCCCATTTCCAATTGAGGATAGTTTGTATCCGTGTATTGGGGTCCACATCTGAACGATTATACTTGTAATAAACTTGTATTTGGATTAATGGATGTAATCTCTATTTACCTTCTGATTAGTACGTAATTACTTGTTAACCCTGTATTTCCGCTACAACGGGGTGTGACAAAAAATTGGTATCAGAGACAAGGTTATAGTGAATACGGAGTTATTCCTCGTGAATAACTCAATCTATAGCCATGGTCGCTTCATATAGGAAATCTAAGTCTTTAAGGTTTAGGATACTTATCTTGAGAGTTATACTATTTGTCAATAATTAGACCTAACCCGATCAACTACGTCCCGATTATGTAAAATAGTATAAGGCTCGAAATAAATATCTTAAATTGTGTATATACGTGTTAGTTGAATTATATTCACAACATACTGTAAATGTGGTGGGAAGGCTGCGGGTGACCCTATACATAAGCATTGAAGGTATGTTAGGAATAGAAACTCAAATCGTATGTGTATGCATAAGGTTTATATACGTGATAGTTTGGATTATATTAACAACATATTTAAATGTGGTGGGAAGGCTGCGGGTGACCCTATATATAAGCATTGAAAATATGTTGGTAATAGAAACCCAAATCGAATGTGTATAATCTAGACAAAGATCTCTTTGAAACTCTTGTTGCGTACTGTCTCATTCGATTGACTCGAATTGTCTTATCCATCAGACTTATATGGATTCTTTGACTATTCTTTCAGACTTGTCATGTCGGACGGAGCTAGCTCTTATGCTGTTGTTCCTGGTACTCCTCAAGTTCCAGTTGTAGCAAACTCCATTCCTCGTATTCCCCACTCTTCCGAAGAGGAACAATTTGAGGCTTCGGGCAATGAGTCTCGCCATTAATCTGGTGTCAACATCCAGTGAATCTGGAAATGAACATGTATCTATTCATGTTCAACCATCTTTGTCACCGGTAGCTCCATATTAGAGGAGAACTACCGAGGGAGCTCGTCTGCCTTATGCTCCTCGAGACCCTAATGCTCCTGGTCCTTCTGCACCGGTTCAGGACAACCATGTGTTTGGTCCCTCTTTTCTTCTGGGCGATCCGTATGTTGCGGGTCCCTCCAGAGTGCCTGTTTACAATCCCAATGCTGCTGAAGTGATGCCAGTTGCTGATGCAACTGATAGGTCGGAATATTATCTCCGACAAATGTCAAGGATGAACAACTCTCTCATCCGTACTAGGGAGGCTATTGAGAATCAAGCCCAAGCATTGAAGAGCTTATCTTCATGCTTCTGATGCTATGACTGTTGCTAAGGAGGGGAAGGAGACTGTTAGAACGTTGATCTGCATGCTGTTAGTTGTGGTGACCTTGGTTGTGGCTTTGCTTATTGTTGTTCTTTTCAAGATGTAATCTTGTAGTAGTTATGTATTGTAAGCCTAGAACTTATAACAACTCGTACTTTTGTACTTTGAAGTTGTAGTCTATCTGTTGTGGATGTAGTTCCCACATGTCTTTAAGTCGTATTACTCTGACTATGTAGTCTATCGTTGTGGATGTAGTTCCCACATGTTTTGAATCGTACATGTTAGACTATGTAAATTTTGGACCTCAATGAAATACGATCGTCTTTTTGGCTTACATACTTGTTCAAAACTATGTCAATTGCTTATTCTTAACTCTAGAAATATGATGTTCCATATTTCTTGTCTTGTCTAGTACATGAATTCATACAATTTTATAATTTATGATTTGCATGGTACTGTCATCTGTCTCGCAAAGCTACTTTCCGATTTACCTTTTAGGGAAATCTCTAAATTACATTTTGGTTCATGTCATAGACTTATGGCTCCCAAGACGTGAAGCAAAATCTAGAAAAAGGCTCCAAGTAAGAAAACTGCTCAAAAGAGAGTTACTCGATCAACTCCTAAACTGAAGCTGAACAGGAAGAACCTGTGATCCAGCAAGAACCAGAAACTGCTGCAAATGTGAACACTGGTCCTGGATCTACCCCACATGCTGGCGGGGAAAATAATATGGCAGCATTTGTGACACAACAGTTGTTGGCTGCTATGCCTACTTTAGTTGCTCAGATCACGGCGAGCATGAACGCCAATAATAATCATCATGCTGACAATAGTAACAATGTCGAACCTACGGCTGAACAAGTTATTCCTCGAGTTCATCTGCATGGGAGTGACTTTAAGACCTTCACTTATTGTAAACCAAAAGAATTTCATGGTACCGAGGGTCCGGTAGGTCTAATCAACTGGCTAGAAAGCATAGAGGCGGTGCTTCATATTAGTCGTTGTGCCGAAGAGCACAAGGTGGAATATGCTTCCACTCAACTTCAAAAGCACGCTCTGTCATGGTGGAACGAGCAGGTTAGGACCCGAGGTCGAGACCAAGCTAATAGGATACCTTGGTTTGATTTTAAAAGAATGTTGACGGAAAAGTACTGTCCTCGAGAGGAAGTACAGAAAATGGAAGGTGAATTCTGGAATCATACTATGGTTAGATTGGACAACGAGAAATACACTACTCGTTTTCATGAGCTGACAAGACTTGTCCTCGTATGGTGGATACGGAGGAGAAGCTAGTTGAAAGATACTGTTATGGTTTGTCACCTGACATCCGAAGGTTGGTAGCCGCTTTTAATCCCTTGACTCTTCAAGCAGCAGTTAGTGCAACCAATCGGATGGTGATAGATTTGAAAAGAACCACTGGTTCTTCTGTTGGAACTGAACTGATCAAGAGAAGAAATGATCAAGCCTCTGGTAGTGATTTTGGAAATGGTGGGAATGGAAAGAGGTTTAAAGCTGCCAGAAACTTTGCAGTGGTCCCACAAGATATCAAGAGGTACCCTGGCGCAGACACAAGATGTAATAGGTGTGGCACTCGTCACGTGGGAAATTGTCCTACTTGCCACCGTTGTAAAAGTCGGGACATCTGGCAAAGAACTGTAGGGAGAAGGTACCCAATCAATGCTATGAGTGTGGAAGTGAAACTCATTTCCGACCAGCGTGTCCAAGACTTAATCAAGCCCCGAACAACAATGCTATAGTTCCAATGAGGAACAATGCGGGGAATAATCAAGCTGGAAATCAGGGGAGAAATCAAGGAGGTCAAGGTAGAGGCCGAGTGTTTGCTTTGGATGTTGCTGATGCACGACGTGATCCTAACGTTGTGATAGGTACATTCATACTCAATAATCATTATGTATTTGTGTTATTCGACTCTGGTGCTGATAAAAGTTTCATATCCTTAGAATTTAAGTCTCGATTTGGTATAGTAGCTATCCCTATGAAAGACACTTATGTTGTCGAATATGCAAACGGTCAAAAGTATATTGCTAGAGATCATTTAGTAGATTGCAGTTTGGTATTGGCCGGTAAGACTTTTAAAATTGACCTAATTCCTATAGAACTAAGTAGTTTTGATGGGATTGTTGGTATGGACTGGTTATCTAAGGTTAGAGCTGATATAAGTTGTTATGAGAAGATTGTTAGAATACCCCTTCAGAATGACGAAACCCTAATAGTGCAAGGAGACAAGTCAGGAAAGAAATTGATCTTAGTATCGGCGATAAAAGCAAATAAGTATTTACGAAAAGAACACCCTGCTTTCTTAGCATTAGTAGTTGAAAGGAAACCAGTGGGTAAAGACATGCAAGAATATTCCAGTAGTTAGGGATTTTCCAGAGGTGTTTTCTGAAGATTTGATGGGACTTCCACCTCACAGGCCAGTTGAGTTTGGAATAGATTTGGTCCCTGGAGCTGCACCCGTGGCCAAGGCACCCTATCGTCTTGCGCCATCAGAAATGCAAGAATTGTCCGAACAACTTCAAGAGTTGTTAGCTAAAGGACTAATTCGTCCAAGTTCATCACCGTAGGGAGGTCCAAAACTATTTGTCAAGAAGAAAGACGGCTCTATGCGCATGTGTATTGATTACAGAGAATTGAACAAGTTGACTGTCAAGAACAGGTACCCTTTACCTGTCATTGACGACTCGTTTGACCAACTGGAAGGTGCATCACACTTTTCCAAAATTGATCTCAGATCTGGGTATCATCAACTCAGAGTCAGAGAGACGGACGTTCCTAAAACAGCTTTCAGAACTCGTTATGGACATTATGAGTTTTTGGTTATGCCGTTTGGCTTAACCAATGCACCTGCTGTGTTTATGGACTTAATGAATCGAGTATGTCGACCGTATCTTGAAAAGTTTGTCATTGTATTCATTGATGACATACTGATCTACTCGAAATAAAGACGAACATGAAGGTCATCTGAGAACCATTCTACAACTACTCAAGGATCAAAAGTTGTACGCGAAATTCTCAAAATGTGAATTCTGGATTAGGGAAGTACACTTCTTGGGTCATGTAGTGAATATGGATGGGATCCACGTAGATCCATCTAAGATTGAAGCAATAAAGAAGTGGGAAGCCCCTAAGACTCCGACAGAAATCCGCCAGTTTCTTGGATTGGCTGGATATTATAGGAGATTTATTGAGGACTTCTCAAAAGTTTCTCAACCTTTGACGTTGTTGACTCAAAATACCAAGGAATTTATTTGGCAGGATGCCCAAGAAGAAGGCATTTCAAACGTTGAAAGACAAGCTATGTAATGCTCCTATTTTAGCATTACCCAATGGAATTGAAAACTTCGTGGTATACTGTGACGCATCACATCAGGGCATGGGATGTGTACTTATGCAAGAAGGTAAGGTCATTGCTTACGCTTCCAGACAGCTCAAAATCCACGAAAAGAATTATACAACCCACGATCTCGAACTCGGAGCGGTTGTTTTTGCCTTAAAAATTTGGAGGCACTATTGTATGGTACAAAGTGTACGGTATTCACAGATCACAAAAGTCTTCAGCATATCTTCGATCAGAAAATGCTGAATATGCACAAAGACGATGGGTAGAATTACTCAGTGATTATGATTGTGAACTCAAATATCATCCTGGTAAAGCAAATGTTGTTGCTGACGCGCTGAGTAGAAAGGATAGAATTTCACTATCTGTAATAACAAGAGCAAGTTCTTATCTTGGCTCGTCATTAAGGGATAGAGTTTTGGATGATCAAAACGAGGCCCTACAACCAGGGCGTATTGAGAAAGAAGCATTGTGGAATGCTGAACGTTTATTTGAATTGGATGGTGATGGAATCCGACATGTTAAGGGCAGAGTGTGGATTCCCAAGTATAATGGACTTAGAGAACTCTTAATGAATGAGAGTCATCGATCTAAGTATTCAATCCATCCTGGTGCTGACAAAATGTACCACGGATTAAAGGATTTTTATTGGTGGCCTGGTATGAAAAGAGATATCGCCACGTATGTATCAAAATGTTTAAATTGTTCAATGGTTAAGGCGGAGCACCAAAAGCCTTCTGGGCTGCTCCAGCAACCCCAAATTCCTGACTGGAAATGGAAACAGATCACTATGGACTTCATTACGAAGTTACCTCGAACCCTGAAAGGATACGATACTATTTGGGTCATTGTTGATCGATTAACGAAGTCTGCACACTTCATTCCCATACGGGAGAATTGGAAGATAAAGAAATTGTCTTAATTATATATTGAGAAGATCGTGTCACTTCATGGTGTTCCTGTGTCTATTATCTCTGATCGTGATGGTCGTTTCACTTCACAATCATGGAGATATTTTCAAGACGCCTTAGGCACTCAGTTGAATTTGAGTACGGATTACCATCCACAAACGGACGGGCAAAGTGAGCGTACCATTCAGACGTTAGAAGACATGCTTCGGGCATGTGTTATTGATTTCAAAGGTAGTTGGGATACCTTTTTGCCGTTAGCTGAATTTTCGTATAATAACAGCTATCACACAAGCATTAAATGTGCGCCTTTTGAGGCTTTGTAAGGACGAAAATGTAGATCGCCTGTTTGTTGGCTCGATGCTGGTGAGCATCGTTTGTACAAATATGGACTGGTTCAGAAGACTACTGACCAGATTGTTGAAATTAGGGCACGGCTGAAGGCGGCTCAAGATCGCCAAAAGAGCTATGCCGACCGTAGACGGAAACCACTTGAGTTTCAAGTGGGAGATAAAGTTATGTTGAAAGTGTCACCTTGGAAAGGCACTGCACGTTTTGGCATGAGAGGAAAACTTAGTCCTTTATATCGGACCCTTTGAAATTGTTCAAAGGATTGGTTCCGTGGCTTATAAGCTCAATTTACCCCAAGAGCTGGAACATGTTCATCCCACATTTCACATATCAAATCTTAAGAAATGTTTAACTGATGAAACATTGGTTGTACCTGTGGAAGAGTTGCAAGTAAATGACTCTCTTCAATTCGTTGAAGAACCTGTTGAAATTTTAGACCAACAGCTCAAACAACTTAGACGTAGTCGTAACAAGTTGGTCAAAGTTTATTAGCAACGGGTTAGTCCCTTAATCTCGATCATTATTATAATTTCGTCTAATTTAGAGATTATGACGTGGAAATTATTATAATTGAACATTTGATATAGTTCAATTAGACGTATCCTGATGACGTAGACTATTAGCTATTTAGACGAATGCCGAGTCTTAAAAATAACTTTAAATAAAGATTTAAATAAAGTTTAGTTTGACGAAGTTTTATTGGCTTGTCTTAACTAAAATGAGACGAGGGAAATTACCTTTACTTTAAATTATAACCTTTTGGTCATACGGTAATTAGTCGTAAGCATTTTACCGAATTAAGGGTACCAAAAATAACTAAAAAGAGGCCACATGGCCGGCCCCCTTTATTTGTGGTAGTAAAACAAACAACAAAACCCCCTGCCCCTTTCTTCTTGTCGACACACACACACCAAAAACACACCAACACTCAAATTTCTCTATCTCTTCATCCTAAAAATCAGTTTTGGCAAAGGAAAGATTAAAGTAAAAGATTACAAAACCATAATAATTAAGGGTTTATCATCATCTTCATCTTTTTCTTTGTCAAATTCTTCAAGGATTTCAAGTTTTGGTAAGTAAACTCTTTAAATTAAACTTTTGATTTGATAAATTCAATTCTTTGATTTAATTTCATTTTTGTTAGTTGAATTAGTAGACTTTGCATATGAAATGAGTTGTGGGTTTTGATGATAAATGAAATTTTAATTAGATTTAGGTCTTGGATTTTGAAAGTGTTTGAAATGGTAAATGGTTGGCAAAATGGTTTGTTTTCAGACTCTTTGAACGTGTTTGAAGTCATTGCAATGAAAAGAATTGGTTAGAAAACGATTTGGTTTACGGAAAATGGTCGAAAACAAAGTTTTCATTCGGCCAGGCTAAACTCGCGCCGCGAGTAGCCTACCTCGCGCCGCGAGGTATGTGTTTTTCGAACAGAACCTGTATTTGGAGCTAAGACTAGCGCCGCGACCCTTCAGACTCGCGCCGCGAGGTGCTGCACAGCCCAGGTCGCGCCGCGAGTTCTGGAGCTGTTTGACATTTCGGATTTTGACGACTTAAAAATCTTGAACTTCGTTTATACGAATTGGTACTTGGGACTACCTTATAATGACAAGGTCATTGACATTAGAAACTAAAGTCAAATAAAATGAACGTTTAAATCACATTCTTGGTCGTGGCATTCTAGGGTTGATAGCTAAGTAGTTGTACGTAGGATACTTGTCATCGTGAGATTTGATCCTCACCATTGGTACTCATGTCCTAGGTTTTGGATAGACGTGGAGACTAGACTGCTCATTTTCTCGGACTACTCATACTTTAGCTCATAGACTGCTAAGGTGAGTTTATGGCGCCCTTTTTCCTTTTACTTTGGGCCTGAAAAGCATGTACGGTTGTATACACTATTTGTTAAATAAATGATTGTTTTGTGAGTATGCCATGTGATTTGGATACTTAGATCATTTGACTTAAATTTGCCATGTTGACGGCCGTCGAAAATGTGTATACGTGTCATTTATTAAATGTTGAATGAAATGACTTTGAATTGCCGTGTGATGGCTGATTAAATTGTTCTTTGTGTTTGACAAACTAAAATGTTGCCCCTGTGTAGTTATCACTGTTATGAAACCCTAGTGGTTGTATTGTCAGACTTAGTTCTTGACTGTCTTGGTTATGGTCCGCACCCACTAGTAGAAGGAAATCCTGTGCGAGGCATGTTGGACTGATACTGTCGGATGTTGTTTCCCGGCTGTCATATGCTAGTCATAAACATTGTTGTGGTGCGCAACCCATTTTAGAGGGAAATCCTGTGCGAAGCAATGTAGCATAGTGACTGATACTGTCGGACTTGGCTCCCGGCTGTCATATGCTTTAGTCGGACTTAGACCCCGGCTGTCTTGTTATGAAATATTCTCAGGTTTTTGATCCTGATTATCTTGTTGAAAATAACTACACGTCATTATGTTCTCTCAATGACGATTGAAAATTTGGTCAAACACTGTGCAAAATGGTTTGTTTTCAGACTCTTTGAACGTGTTTGAAGTCATTGCAATGAAAAGAATTGGTTAGAAAACGATTTGGTTTACGGAAAATGGTCGAAAACAAAGTTTTCATTCGGCCAGGCTAAACTCGCGCCGCGAGTAGCCTACCTCGCGCCGCGAGGTATGTGTTTTTCGAACAGAACCTGTATTTGGAGCTAAGACTCACGCCGCGACCCTTCAGACTCGCGCCGCGAGGTGCTGCACAGCCCAGGTCGCGCCGCGAGTTCTGGAGCTGTTTGACATTTCGGATTTTGACGACTTAAAAATCTTGAACTTCGTTTATACGAATTGGTACTTGGGACTACCTTATAATGACAAGGTCATTGACATTAGAAACTAAAGTCAAATAAAATGAACGTTTAAATCACATTCTTGGTCGTGGCATTCTAGGGTTGATAGCTAAGTAGTTGTACGTAGGATACTTGTCGTCGTGAGATTTGATCCTCACCATTGGTACTCATATCCTAGGTTTTGGATAGAAGTGGAGACTAGACTGCTCATATTCTCGGACTACTCATTCTTTTAGCTCGTTGATCGCTAAGGTGAGTTTATGGCGCCCTTTCCTTTTACTTTGGGCCTGAAAAGCATGTGTTATAGTATACACGATTTGTTAAATAAATGATTGTTCTGCGAGTATGCAATGTGATTTGGATACTTAGATCATTTGACTTAAATTTGCCATGTTGACGGCTGTCGAAAATGTGTATACGTGTCATTTATTAAATGTTGAATGAAATGACTTTGAATTGCCGTGTGATGGCTGATTAAATTGTTTCTTTGTGTTTGACAAACTAAAATGTTGCCCCTGTGTAGTTATCACGTTATGAAACCCTAGTGGTTGTATTGTCAGACTTAGTTCTTGACTGTCTTGGTTATGGTCCGCACCCACTAGTAGAAGGAAATCCTGTGCGAGGCATGTTGGCTGATACTATCGGATGTTGTTTCCCGGCTGTCATATGCTAGTCATAAACATTGTTGTGGTGCGCACCCCATTTTAGAGGGAAATCCTGTGCGAAGCAATGTAGCATAGTGACTGATACTGTCGGACTTGGCTCCCGGCTGTCATATGCTTTAGTCGGACTTAGACCCCGGCTGTCTTGTTATGAAATATTATCAGGTTTTTGATCCTGATTGTCTTGTTGAAAATAACTACACGTCATTGTGTTCTCTCAATGACGATAAAAATTTGGTCAAAATGGTTTGTTTTCAGACTCTTTGAACGTGTTTGAAGTCATTGCAATGAAAAGAATTGGTTAGAAAACGATTTGGTTTACGGAAAATGGTCGAAAACAAAGTTTTCATTCGGCCAGGCTAAACTCGCGCCGCGAGTAGCCTACCTCGCGCCGCGAGGTATGTGTTTTTCGAACAGAACCTGTATTTGGAGCTAAGACTCGCGCCGCGACCCTTCAGACTCGCGCCGCGAGGTGCTGCACAGCCCAGGTCGCGCCGCGAGTTCTGGAGCTGTTTGACATTTCGGATTTTGACGACTTAAAAATCTTGAACTTTGGACTTGGTAAATATCGAATGGTACTTTAGACTACCTTATAATGACAATTTCATTGATATGGCCAACAAAAGTTAAATAAAATGAAAGATTAAATCACACTTGGTCGTGACATTCTAGGATTAATAGCTAAGTAGTTGTACGTAGGATACTTGTCGTCGTGAGATTTGATCCTCACTATTGGTAATCATTTCCTAGGTTTTGGATAGACGTGGAGACTAGACTGCTCATTTTCTCAGACTACTCATACTTTTAGCTCGTTGATCGCTAAGGTGAGTTTATGGCGCCCTTTTCCTTTTACTTTGGGCCTGAAAAGCATGTGTTATAGTATACACGATTTGTTAAATAAATGATTGTTTTGTGAGTATGCCATGTGATTTGGATGCTTAGATCATTTGACTTAAATTTGCCATGTTGACGGCTGTCGAAAATGTGTATACGTGTCATTTATTAAATGTTGAATGAAATGACTTTGAATTGCCGTGTAATGGCTGATTAAATTGTTTCTTTGTGTTTGACAAACTAAAATGTTGCCCCTGTGTAGTTATCACTGTTATGAAACCCTATTGGTTGTATTGTCAGACTTAGTTCTTGACTGTCTTGGTTATGGTCCGCACCCACTAGTAGAAGGAAATCCTGTGCGAGGCATGTTGGCTGATACTGTCGGATGTTGTTTCCCGGCTGTCATATGCTAGTCATAAACATTGTTGTGGTGCGCACCCCATTTTAGAGGGAAATCCTGTGCGAAGCAATGTAGCATAGTGACTGATACTGTCGGACTTGGCTCCCGGCTGTCATATGCTTTAGTCGGACTTAGACCCCGGCTGTCTTGTTATGAAATATTATCAGGTTTTTGATCCTGATTGTCTTGTTGAAAATAACTACACGTCATTGTGTTCTCTCAATGACGATTAAAATTTGGTAAACTACTGCAAAATGTTTGTTTTCAGACTCTTTAAACGTGTTTGAAGTCATTGCAATGAAAAGAATTGGTTAGAAAACGATTTGGTTTACGGAAAATGGTCGAAAACAAAGTTTTCATTCGGCCAGGCTAAACTCGCGCCGCTAGTAGCCTACCTCGCGCCGCGAGGTATGTGTTTTTCGAACAGAACCTGTATTTGGAGCTAAGACTCACGCCGCGACCCTTCAGACTCGCGCCGCGAGGTGCTGCACAGCCCAGGTCGCGCCGCGAGCCATCCAGGTCGCGCCGCGAGTTCTGGAGCTGTTTGACATTTCGGATTTTGACGACTTAAAAATCTTGAACTTCGTTTATACGAATTGGTACTTGGGACTACCTTATAATGACAAGGTCATTGACATTAGAAACTAAAGTCAAATAAAATGGACATTGAATCACATTCTCGGTTAAGGCATTCTAGGGTTGATAGCTAAGTAGTTGTACGTAGGATACTTGTCGTCGTGAGATTTGATCCTCACCATTGGTACTCATATCCTAGGTTTTGGATAGACGTGGAGACTAGACTGCTCATTTTCTCAGACTACTCATACTTTTAGCTCGTTGATCGCTAAGGTGAGTTTATGGCGCCCTTTTTCCTTTTACTTTGGGCCTGAAAAGCATGTGTTATAGTATACACGATTTGTTAAATAAATGATTGTTTTGCGAGTATGCCATGTGATTTGGATACTTAGATCATTTGACTTAAATTTGCCATGTTGGGCTGTCGAAAATGTGTATACGTGTCATTTATTAAATGTTGAATGAAATGACTTTGAATTGCCGTGTAATGGCTGATAAAATTGTTTCTTTGTGTTTGACAAACTAAATGTTGCCCCTGTGTAGTTATCACTGTTATGAAACCCTAGTGGTTGTATTGTTAGACTTAGTTCTTGACTGTCTTGGTTATGGTCCGCACCCACTAGTAGAAGGAAATCCTGTGCGAGGAATGTTGGCTGATACTGTCGGATGTTGTTTCCCGGCTGTCATATGCTAGTCATAAACATTGTTGTGGTGCGCACCCCATTTTAGAGGGAAATCCTGTGCGAAGCAATGTAGCATAGTGACTGATACTGTCGGACTTGGCTCCCGGCTGTCATATGCTTTAGTCGGACTTAGACCCCGGCTGTCTTGTTATGAAATATTATCAAGTGTTGGATTCTGATTGTCTTGTTGAAAATAACTACAAGTCATTGTGTTCTCTCAATGACGATAAAATTTGGTCAAACATACTGTAAACTCACCAACTATTTCGATAGTTGATCCTCTCAAATTTCATGTTTTTCAGGGAACCAACAGTAAGTATTGGAAGCGTATATGGCATTTTAGAAGCCATCTTTTGAACTTTGGACGTACAATTAGCGTCAGATATCTGAGGACTATCGTATTATTAGTCCTAATTGTACTAGACTGTCCAAATGTTATTATTGTATTAAGTGGGCCATTTCCAATTGAGGATAGTTTGTATCCGTGTATTGGTCCACATCTGAACGATTATACTTGTAATAAACTTGTATTTGGATTAATGGATGTAATCTCTATTTACCTTCTGATTAGTACGCAATTATTTGTTAACCCTGTATTTCCGCTACAACGGGGTGTGACAGGTTAGATGCCTCATCGCCGCATCTCATGAAAGAAACCTAAACAGCTTGTATTACCGTTACGACATCTTACGTGTTATAAACCGTTGTCGTTGCAACGCGCGGACACCCTTCTAGTATTAAGTTATAGTAACTACATGTCTACATGCATCATTCTTAATGTTTGAAATTTTTCAAATTTATCATAGTTCCTAGTATGCTAACTTAGTTAAAATGTTCATTACAACGAAGAAAAAATAATAAGAATAAAATAGATAGTATTACATGAACTACCGTCTACCGGTATGAAAAAGTTAACCATACCATTCTACGAAGATTAAAACCATAAATTAAGAACGTTGATAGTTGCAACAGTTAAGGACGGACCGTGTTTTTTTAGGATGTATTTTTTGCTTTAATATACGTAATGACCATAAGTTTTAGTTTCTAACTAGATTAACTGCTTAAGCATCTGGGTAATACTTGAATAATACTATGATAATTTATTATAGTTATAGCAATTGTGATATAGATGTTAAATGTCAAAACGCGACAATAGAGCTGATTACATGATAAGCATTATAGTTATAAGAGCATACACTAATTCCTTTGTTTATAACAAAATAAACAAAAGCATTTTGTGAGCTCATACTTGAAAGAGCTAAAATTAGCCCAATTGATTGATTTGTACATCATTGTTCGAAAAATAGAAAATGCAATAAAAGAAAGTTGTATATATGCATCTGCCAACAATAAATAATGTGACTACGATATGATGATTGTTAGATCATGTTGGGTGTACCTCTAGGCCGTATTTGGACTTTGTGTCTCTACTTGAATACGTTAATGGTACCTAATTTACCTTAATTAACATTATTATTTTTTATTTTTTTTATTTTTTTTATTATAAAAACATCACTTCCATTAGAAATTAATAGGATTTACAAGAAATTAGTGGGAAGCCGAGATACTATCTGAGCTCCACTCCTCTAGCTATAGCAAAACCAATCCTACTAAATATATGAGCAGCCGCACGTGCTCCAATGTCTTGAGTCACAGAACTTTCGGATCCGCTTCAGTATGGTCACGACATCCTTTTCAAGTTCCCCAAAAGAAGAGAATGAGAAGGGGAGAAATCCATATCCAATATCCGCACACTTAGTCTTATATTATTATTATTATTATTATTATTATTATTATTATTATTATTATTATTATTATTATTATTATTATTATCTATCAAAGTAAAATTTGATCTAATCGTGTAAGAGATTAGCTATACGAATTAGTGGTTCGAAGAATACTGAATTTCAAATCCTATATGGTATTTTAAAAAGTATACATCCAGAGTTCAAAACGAAATAACTTGGAAAGAGTCGATTGGAGGACACGAAAATTACCATTTTTTGAAAAGTAATATATATTTTTTTAGGGGATCTAGTTTACGTTGTCTTAACCGGATCCGTGTTAGGGAGCCCCTCACCCTCAATACCTTGTAGAAGGAAAAACTCTCAATTAAACTGCCTAAAAGCACAACATTTAATTGGCATAAAATCATGCCCCCTCAGCAAGACTCGAACCTGAGTCTTGCATCATTGAGAGACTTTCGTGAGATACCTTATACCATTAAGCTATTTGCTCGTTGGTTTGAACTAGTAATATTCCACATGTTGAAATTTATATATTTGTCATTTTATGCTATTCTGGATTTATAAACTTTGATTATTTTGTGAAATACAATTATACAAATAAAGGTCCTAGCTACTAGCTATTGGCTCGGCTACAACTATGAGCTTATGTTATAAAGCTTTAGTTCCAACTACATTCGTCAAACATATCCAATATGATTAATTATACCATGATGAGCAAAACTTAAATTTTTAACGGATAATATGTCATTGGTGAAAACCAGATAAGTTTAGTACTTAACCATCATAACCATTATAAATTTGTATGTAAGTATATGTTTTTTGAAAAGCTAGTAAACTTATATATTGAAGGTAAAAATCCTTTATGTATCCACATTTGTCCTCGGACAATTGGCAGTTAACCTAAAGCTTTATCAGCCGTATATTAATCAAGTAAACTGTGAACTTGTTTCACATTGTACATATATGATTGTTTAGACATTACGGAAGGTTGTGTCTGATTGGCAAAGGATGAATGAACGTGACATTTAAGACTAACCCATGTCTTTCGTATTCAACTCCACATGTTCTTCCATTCATGATCATATTAATTTATTTTCAGGTAGCATTTGAAGTTTTAAATACATAATAGTATTGTTTAGAAGATGTAATGCGCATACACATTAAAATATTGGGTTAAGTGCATGGAAATGTAATTAACTATGACCGAAAAGTTATTGTGTGCATGAACTTACAGAACCTCTATTATATGCATGAACTAAAAAAAAAATTAAGAATACACGAATGACCTGCTGAAAGGGTAACCGGTCACAATTTGACTTTTTATGTGGGGTTAAGTGCATGGAAATGTAATTAACTATGACCGAAAAGTTATTGTGTGCATGAACTTACAGAACCTCTATTATATGCATGAACTAAAAAAAAAATTAAGAATACACGAATGACCTGCTGAAAGGGTAACCGGTCACAATTTGACTTTTTATGTGGGGTTAAGTGCATGGAAATGTAATTAACTATGACCGAAAAGTTATTGTGTGCATGAACTTACAGAACCTCTATTGTATGCATGAACTAAAATTTTTTTTTAAAGAATACACGAATACTTTTTATGTGGCTTGATGACTTTGGATTCACACTTACCAGATAATATTAAACCTATATGAAAACCTATCAAGATCTATATGAAAACCCATCAAATCATTCTCATAGTTGAAAACCCATCAAGATCTATATGAAAACCTATCAAATCATATAACATCAAGATCAAGATCTTCAAATCGGGATCTACCAAAATGATGCGCGACGGTGGTGCGTGGTGGTGGTCGGCTGTGGCTGGTGCCTAGTGGTGGTCGACGGGGGTTCCCGGTGGTGGTCGACGGTGGTGCATCGTGGTTGAAGAAGTTATGGAGGATAATGATACTGTGAATCAATTAACTCAAGAAGATGACGAGAAATCAACTTCAGATGAAGACTCTGAAGACGAAAATACTGATCTTGATGACTCAGAAGCTGACCGGATTGTTGTAGGAGCAAACAGTGATGAAACAGAAGAAGGGAAAAGTTAGAAATGAAGCTTTTTGTTGGTGGCATTTTTGGGTTTTAAAATTATACCTGAATTTGTTAGGTTGAAGATGAAATCTGGGTTTGTTGATGAAACCGGGCCCACATAAGCCTTTACCCGGTTTCGTGATACAATAGACATTTAGCAGAGTTCATGCATACAATAGATGTTCTGTAAATTCATGCACACAATAACTTTTCGGCCATAGTTAGTTACATTCTCATGCACTTAACCCTAAAATATTTTGTTGGTCAATTAAATTGGAACATGTTCATAGGATCTGAGATTATGAAGATTTTTTATTGGTCTTCCAATAACTGTATCGTTTATTAGATGATTTTTTGATTATCTACATATGATATGGATGGAGCTTAAAAATTAATTTGTTGTCGTCTCCACAATTATACCTCGAGTACCACGTTCCTGTAACTTTGTTGCATCTGCCATGGCCTATCTCATTCTATCACTAAGCCAATCTTATGAAGCAGGGGTGGAGGGGTACGAGAAAGAGAAAAAGAAAGCCCATTCAAAGGGCTCATGTTTGCTTGACTGAACAAGAATTGGTATGAACAATAACGACGGTCAAGGAGTACTAAACATGTACTTGTCATCTTTAAATAAAAAAGATGTCAATTTAATTTCAAAATTCAACTAATTTAGCTGCGTTAAATCTCTTTGGAAAGGAGGTAGCATCGTCTTAAGAGGATTAGAGCAGTGTTATACTCTTGTGAATCTTTTATAAGGACCCAATGTCCTTACACTGTAAGATCCAACTAGACTTGGGGTCATTTTTCTTGTATGTTTACGGTCCATAAGAAATGGCGAACATGCTTAGTTCACATGCATTTATATGACTCAAAAAATAGAGCAATCGAACGCACAAATCTACACGAAGGATCAAAATTTACTATGACAGGTCAATACTAGTATAACACACAACCTCTATCGAGTTTCTACTTTCCTATATACTTTATTGTGGTTACAGAAAGGTCCCAAGACAATCATAATTGAGATAATGAAAGCTACGAACAATCAATAATATTACTGTCTCAATACTCTCATAACACTACAAACAAAAGAAATGCAGCAAAACTAGTGATTCTAAGTGGTACCTGCAATTGGTTGAGACTCCAGGAAGAGTCTTACTGTTGAGAAGATGAGAGACGGTTCAGCCATTGCACCATTTCCATAGTCCCCACAGGCAAGCCTCTTTGACACAGGTGGTATAAGAGTGATTCCCAGTTCATCTATCGACATAAGATGCTTTTCTGTGAAAGGATTCGTCCACATAAAGGTGTTCATAGCTGGAGCCACAAAAATCGGTTTTTCATAATCCCACGCCCGAACGATGCTAGTCAGCAAGTTGTCACACAGTCCACCAGCTATCTACTTCAACAAATTGAAAGAAGTTTCAATCAGGACAGACACACACACACACAAACAAATAGCCTCCCTCCCTCAAAGAGACACATCAGAAAACAAGATCATTTTTTACTGGATTATAGAAAACTGAAACATCTCTATTAACAGAGAATGCAAGTTAAACATCCTATAAACCCATACTCACATGAGAGTCAAGAGGCCAACGAGTCAATCCAAGTTATGTTAGATCTCTAACAGGGTAAAAAGGATAAAAACTTATCTAGGATGGAAATCCGCTGAATGGGTTGAATGTCACTAATTGTAATGCATAAAAGCTCATAAAAAGTTTCATTCAGAAACCTACGTAATCGTTGAAAATTGAAATTTTATCGAGTTATGTAATCATATATAACAAACTAGTTATCTATCAAAAACATTATGAACAGACAGTTTCAGGTCCAAACAGCCAGACCCAGACCAAAAAATTACCGCATTGGCTTATTACTCAATCCACCCATTTTGCTAACTAAAGGCTAAGGAGATTCACCTTTTTGTATTTGTTGAAGGGTACTTTGAGGATCTGGCAAATAGTCAAACAATTTACATAAACTACATTTTAAGTCAAGTTTCCATGAGATGGACCAACTGCACAACTACATGATTGACAAGATACCACAATATAAGTTGCAACCACATATTACCTTCCCAAGCGTATTTGCTGATAACGGGGCAATGACCATAATATCAGCCCAACGACGAAGCTCTATATGGAGCACGGTATCTCCTATCTTTGACCAAGTTGACCATTCATGTTCATCGGTATAAAGAACCAAATCCTTAGGAAGTGATGCTTGATCAATGAAATGTAAAGCGGCTTGTGTGGCAACGGCTTTAACCTCTGCCCAATCTGAGAAACAGCTGCAGAGGTTCGCAAACTTTATTGCAGCCACACTTCCACTTGCGGCCAGAAGAATTCTGGGTTTTCTAGTACCGTTAATGACTTTCATCGGCTCCCTAATTAACGCATCTGAAGGTTCAGCAGAAGCCATAACCTAATAGAGTAATAATAAAAGGAAAGATATGTAGAGGTAACTTGTAGTTTCTATTGTTAACTTTATAACTTATAATTTAACCATGCAAGCGAAATACATCATCAAGCATGATGCTATGAGTTTCTTTGTAGTAATATTACTTGAAACTGCACGATATATCACATGTCTTCTTACAAACAACAAAGGCAATTCAAGGCATCAATAAATCCAATTGCTTAATACTCCTTGAAGAACAATGTTAGTTAGACGACTTGTTTTAAAGTGTCTACCCCCGCTATTTCACATCTTTTAATTAGTGCTTCAAGATTTAAATTGTGTTATAAAAGTGTCTACCTCTCTACTTTTTATGAGTCCCAAATATAGATGATTAAAACCCGACTGGCAAGTAATTCTAACTGGAAGTAGACCAGTTCAGAATACGATCCAGATATGGATAAACAATAAGGAAAAGGTACTGAAAGTAAATGCAAGAAACAATAAGTGCTGAAACTATATAAATAATATGTATATTTCAAGTATGTAGCATTGAGACACGATGTACTTTTTCAATGTATTTGATTTATTGATATAAACAAATACAAAGGTTGTTGCGGAACAAAGATAAACACCAAAGTGTAAATATCTAAACAATCCTGAAATACAAGTGATCTAATAACTTGGAAATACTCGTAAGGATTACTTAGAGTATATCTCACAAGTTGCAATGCTAAAGTTTCAAGCTGTTTGCAAGTTGTGAGAAGCCTTTATATTTATAGGCAAGGTTCATGCTGATGTGGACCAGACCGTACAAATATGGTTGGGAGCATTTAAGGAATTAAAGTTAATTCCTTAACATGCGTACTTTTAAGGTTTAAGTGTGAAAGTTATTGATGTGACATTTCACACTTTATTCCCAACCTTTTACTCAACCTTGTACTTGTTAATAGTTAAAGCTATTAACTGGGTAAAGGTTAGTAAAGTAAAAAGGCTTCCTCGTAATCAGTGTAAAGTGTTGTAAGTACTTTACACTGAGATGCTTCAGTCTTCGATCAGGTAGAATCAACTTCTGAGCTCCACGTCTGAGCTGATTCTCTTTCTTCAGTCTTCAGTCTTTGACTTCAGCTAAATGGTATTCTGATACGTTGATCTGAACTGAAGTGAAGCTTCAGTGAACTAATTCTGAACGGCTTCAGAATTCTGTACAAGTATTCTTCACTGAGCTTTAGCTATTTCTGAACAAATTATACTTGGTCGATTTTCGACCCAACACTTTTAGTGCTTTCCTAAATACTACTGGAACAATTTAGCCAGACGGTTTGTTCCATTTATAAACTGCAATATCATGTAGTTAGTATCATTGAACGACTTCTTTTCGGGTGGATAGGGCGAATAGTAGCAATAGCAAACACTGGACTTATATCTAAGGTTTCAACGCACCTGGAATGTGTATGTCATCAGACTATTCGACTTATATTATTTTCATGCAAGTCCAAACACTGGACTTCAGAGTCTTTATATTTTTTATCTTCCCTGATTGTTGGATTATTTTCTCTCTTTTCCTTGCATATAGTAGCAATAGCAGGTAATTTACAATGACAAAATATACTAAAATAATTGTTTGCACCAACCGTTAATTCCCGCACTACCCAAGGATTTTCTTTTAGAAGCTTAATCGCTACTGTTATGGCCAGTGAAGTTGTTTCAAAGATTACAAACAGTAGTATACACATTGAATGCAAGGTAATAGCTTCTGTAAGGATTGTATCATCTCAAGGGAGTTCATCGAATACAAAACCTAACTCGAGCCGTTTATAGGTTAATGGGTCGAAAAAGTGAGAGCCCAGAAGAATTGGAAAAAAATAGTACTCGTATAATAATAAATCTTTGCTGTTTATTTGACTAATTGAGTAATTTCCTTGTTTGTTTTTGACTTATGTTTCCAGCCTATCTTGCAGATATACTAATGAGGGATTTTTCAAGTTCAGCCATAACACAATCAATATTTCAAACTATTGAACTAATTACAAAACTATATGAAATCTTTCATATGCCCAAAATACTAACAAACTTTTATATACCCTTTTCAGATACGAAACAGATTTGTAGCAATTTCTCAAGAATATGGAAAATTAGGAATCGTCTAACCAATTTCGTACCGGTTAAGCATGAGCATCGTCATATTTACTGATCAAATCCAACTTATGATCTAGTGAATAGGCATTTTGAAGTAGACAATTCAGTGTTCAGTAACATTCTTGAATTAGACCAAGAAAGTCTGACTGCTAAATGTGAGCCATTAGAAACAGCCCAAGGCTACTCAGTTCTCCACACATCCCTGTTCGTCCGCCTTCAGGGACAAGCGAACACCATTGGGTTCGACTCGTCCCTCGATTCGCACTCAATGGCAGCTAATCCAAGACGACACCATCTTTTATTGTTTTGTTTGAGAGTAAAATAAAATAAAATAAAAAGGAACTTGATAGCTTAATTAACTTGTAAAATCATGACTGAACAATAGTAAAGCTTATCAAACAATTTAAGTAGGTCTATTTCAGTGTTGTAGTTTAACCCTACAAATGCTACCACAGTTTACATATCTTGAAGAATTTTAGACCATCAATAATATACATTACTGAAAATTTATAAGTGTTGCAATTTACGAACATACCTTGACACAAAACCCAAATAGCTTGTGTTCAAAAGTTAGGATAATACCAATGGCTTCCTGAAATCTTCACCGTCGCCTTTCGCATCATCAAAATCCAAACAACAAATTAAGAACCTAAAAGTAAATCTTAACATATACAACCAATCTAAAAACACTATAATAATTGGGGGAAAAAACACAAAATCGAAACAAAAACAGAGATAAAAAACATCAAGTAAATATAAAACAAAACAAAAAATCAAGGTAAAATATAAACCCTAAAAATTGGGAAAAAAAGTAAAAAAATTACCGAGATGGAAAAAGGATTACAAACGGATTCTTCCATGTTACACTTCGATGAATTTTGTATTTAATCTCATTTGAATTTTTAATATTATTTATTTATTAAGATTACAATTTTAAGTTATAAATTATTGTTATTCTTAATTTTTTTAGTTAAGTTTCATAAGACAGAAATTTTAGTTAGAAAGGGGGAGGGGCTGCCACGTGTAAACTTTTTAAGAAAACAGTTTAAGGGATCCTCTTTTATTAAGAGTTAGATTTTTATTTATTTTTTCCCTTTTTCATTTAAGAGTTTGTTTGTTTGCTAGTTAGTTTTTTTTTTAAACGGTTAACTTAACAATTTATAGCCCAAACCGTTCAGGGTAATCCGATGGTTAACTGGCTCAACTCAATCGAACAGAACCCAGACCCATTAGTCCCATCATACGAGAAAAATCCATGTTAACATGTCAATATTTAGGCACGACGATGAGTTGTAAAACTCAATAGTTAGGCATGATGCAACCCAATTAAATAAAATGATAACTATGCACATATAAATAAAGTATGAACCAGTTTCCTCTAATAATTTATTGTTCGAGCTCAACTAGAAAATCTACTCGAGTAGCTTTGATTATTTTTCAAAACAAACCTATAAGTTACTAAACTCGATTGCATCCCATGATGAGGAGATGCCAAACAATACCAATAATTTCCTAAAGGGCCTCATAAGATTATAGGAGAAAGTGTATGTGGTGGGTATGCAATTGCAAACAAACATGAAAAAGATAAAGTTCTGGAAAAAAACACACACACACACCTCCACAAAATCCCAATTCCCCCAATCACAATTCCCACCAAAAAAACCATGAAACTCTAACTAAAAAACCAGACCAAAACAACCAACCAACCAAACCCAAAATGGCATCAATCATCATTCCTTCAACATCCTCTGCTTTTTGCTCCAACAAGACATCATGTCACCATATCACAACATATAAACTCAAACCCACATTGCTTTTACCATCTTCTATAACTGGCAAACAACTTTCAATCCAATCATCAGTCTCCAAGTTAATTGGAACATCAAGAAACTTTAGTTTCAAATGTTCTGCAGTTGACTCATCATCTGTTGTTCCTTCAGCTCTTCTTTTCGACTGCGATGGCGTGCTCGTTGATACCGAGAAAGACGGCCATCGTGTCTCGTTCAATGACACGTTTGCAGAAGTATGATTTTGTTATAATCTTGTTTGATTATTGTGTTACTGCACCTTGACTTTATGTGTCAACATATATATTTGGTAATTTGAAATTCATATGAGTTTGGATGAAAATATTAGTTGCAAAACTGTTATACATGTAATTTTTGTTAGTAGTTTTTTTATTTTTTTCATTTTTCATTGAAAATATTTATATAATCTTACATAAGTTTAGTTTATATTCATTTCTGCTTCTATAAATATACATTTTGACTTTTGAAGTCAGATTTTATCTTTTGTATGTTTATAATAATATGCTATAAACTGTGATTCCTATCATGTATTTTATAAAACTTTGATAGAAATTCTTGTCAATTTCAACTAGTATATGATATTATGATGTTGAACTTAAATTTCAATATGTGATTTTGTTGGGTGATTGGCTTGATATTTTTTGTGACTTTTGGGGTCAAGTTATTTATCTTTAACTCAAAATGGCATGACTTTAGTTAAAAGACTTGGTACCAAAACTAGTTCTGTATATGAGAAAACAGTATGCTTTTTATTTCGAATTCAAAATCGATATGAACTTGATCAAAAGAATTGACTAGATAATTGGTTTTGATTTAACAGAAAGAGTTGGGTGTAACATGGGATGTAGACTTGTATGGTGAATTGCTAAAAATTGGTGGTGGAAAAGAAAGGTACCTTATATTTTCTTTCAAAAAGGATGTCATGCTTCTTTTTAGTAATATTTGTTGCTTTAACACGTTCGATAATGGCTTCTTTGAGTTAAAAGAATGACAGCTTACTTCAACCAAACCGGTTGGCCAGAAAACGCACCAAAAGGTGAGCAAGAAAGGAAGGAGTTTATAGCTTCACTTCACAAGCGGAAAACCGAGCTTTTTATGGTCCTTATTGAGAAGAAGTTGTTGCCTCTTCGTCCTGGAGTTGCAAAGTAAGCAACTACTTGATTTTCTGTTCTCATCATTGACTGATGTAGTTCTTAGTTACAAGTAACATTACAAATCTCTCGTTGAGTCAAATCGTTGTTGTGGTTACAGATTGATTGATCAGGCTTTTGCAAAAGGTGTGCAAGTTGCCGTGTGCAGTACTTCTAACGAAAAGGCGGTATGCATCATGGGTAGAGGTGGAACAAGGGGAGGGTTGGGTAATTCAAAAGTGATGGATTGGCAAGTTGTGCAACGGGTTGAAAGGGTTGGTTTTTGGTGTGGACTCAGTCACTCAGATGAGTCTGATTATTGTTATCATCACATATGATCGCATGAATTTTACTATTCCAAGTTTCTAAATAAATTAATTTATGACGTTTTATCATCTATAATACATTATAAAGGAGGAGCACATTTTTTTAAAATCTCAATTAAGGATTTGATATACCTAATATACCCCTCTTCTTTATTCACTAATTTAAACATCTCTACCTAATATACCTATAATACCCTTAAATCTCAACCACTCATTTTATTCTCTCTCCTCAAATCTCAACCACTCATTTTTTTCTCTCTCCTCCATAAATTATTTTATTCCTCTAATTCATTCAAAATCTTTTATCTCATAAACCGTATATCGATAAATTATAAAAATTGTATGGGTGTTCTTAAAATTTCATGCTCTTTCATTAGAGATGTCATTCGATATACTTTGACGAATTTTTAAATCCGAGGGCGGAGCCCGTACGGCTAAGGCATTTGGCTATCATACTCTATGACTTGACCTATCACCCCTACCATCTCACCGCCGCAACGCGCGGGCACTATCTCTCGTTTTATCAAAAATACAAGTTGGGCAAATTTCAACCCATTTAACTTTTAGCTATTTTTGTTACTGGCCCGTTTGACCTGTTAGGCATATAACAGAACTTGAAGTCTTGATCCAACCATTACTTATAAATGGATCGCAATTGCCACCTCTACTATTCATATGGTTCTTTGCTTTGAAAAGAATTTTGCTATGAATGTATCGATTTAAGCAAGGTCATGGATACAGGTGTCTGCTATAGTCTCGTTTCTGTTGGGACCTGAACGAGCGGCAAAAATACAAATCTTTGCAGGAGATGTGGTTCCTCGTAAAAAGCCTGATCCAGTAGGGTCTCTAGCTTTTCTTACTAATCATATTGACCAGAAAATTAATGTTACAACCTACATTATTCCATTGTGAGGTTATTCATAACGATTATACCCTTTGCAGGCGATTTACAACTTAGCAGCCACAACATTGGGTGTTGAACCTTCAAGGTACCCATCCAGACATATCAAATGTTTATTCAATGTCATCGATAGATATCTCAGAATATATCCATTTGTTGATAACATGCCCCTTCATTTATCCTTGTTAACAAAATTTTAAACATTTGGCCAATTGTCAGAGCCAACCAGCGCTGTATTTCAAAAAAAGATTAGAATCAAAAGTTAAAGATGAAATCTTGGACTCATTTATTCAAATATTGATTGATTTGTTTAGCTTGAATATTCAACGGGTCAAGTGGATAAAATCTAAAAGCTTAGCAAAAACTCAAACGGGTCAAGAGGGTTGAAGGAGCTTGGAGAGTTGGAGGTCTCATCTTAGTGTATTCAAATGCTTACAATCCCCTTTCCCTTATATGAAAAAGTAAAAATATTACTTTTAATCATGTATCCCCAATCAAATATTATACATCGAGCATCTATATTAACATAATAACATAGGAGAATGCCGTTCTAAAAATAAATAAAAATAACATAGGAGAATAATGGACAAAGGGTGTTGCAGAGTCAACCCAACCTGATTGACCTGTACTAAAAGATTATACATATTGATCTAAAATGGTTTAACTTGTTGCCCAACTCGTGTGATCAACTTGTTTTGCCACCTCTCATAGGATATATTTTACTATGGTGCTTGCAGATGTGTGGTGGTAGAAGATAGTGGCATAGGCCTTGCAGCTGCAAAAGCAGCTGGAATGACATGCATCGTCACAAAGAGCGGGTAAGTTTCCTTTTTAGTTAGACCATTCTCCAGAGTGCCTTCACCTTTTGTTTCACTAATTCACCAGATCTGAGTCTACTTCTACTATTGAACATACTCAAACCATGATTAAGACCAACCATTTGCCTTATACAACCCACACCTAAGTTCACTGTCTCATACATTTAAGCTGTTATATGACATGGCTGCCCCAGAACACAAGGCGATAACATACCAATTGTTCGAATGCACATTCTTACAGCCCTTAAATTATTTCTTCAATATTTGATAAGGTTTACTGCATAGGTCTAAGTCTTAATTTTGTTTGGAGTACAGTTACACAGCGGATGAAGACTTTGCAAATGCCGATGCAGTTTTTGACTGCATTGGGGATCCACCAGAAGAGCGATTTGATCTTGCATTCTGTAGCAGCCTTCTTCAGAAACAATATGTCTAGTTACTCTGTTAAACAAATCTGCAAGTGTACAAGTGCCTGTTTTACTACGGCAACATTGTTGTTTCTTGTGTTCTTAAGAAAAAATGTACGAACACACCGAGGACTTAAATTGGAGTTTACTGAAATTGGGATGTGCAAAAAACTTGAGCAAGCTTTTTCATATAAATACGATCGTGATAGAATTCAATACCTTGTGAGTTTAGATAGTTGGAAAAGTAGTCAAACAATTAGATAGAAAAAATCACAGGATTCTATCAAACATTTCGATAGTTAAAGTCTTAAAGAACACCAAGTTAGCCGGATATCATCAATGATAATATTTTCAATTGTAACCAGAATAAAAAGGCAGGCGTTTCTGCATCAGCAAATATATGCCATATGAGGTATAAATTGTATAATGAATTTCCGAGAACATTTCTCTTCTATAGACCAAACAAACCCATCCATGTTATGGTAGTTAAGATGAAATGAAGTTCTAAATATTTGGGCTTTTTTGAAAAAAAATCTACTTCCGAGAAGTTTTTGGGTCTTCTAAAACTCTAAAAGCATAAAATGCTAGTTCAGGTTTAATACTTTAATATGTGTACGGTCATATGTAAACGTGGGTTTATGCAACACATGACAGGTCCAAGTCCAACATGGGCATACAACAAATCAACAATGGTCGGGACAGTAAATTAAGAAGATAATGATGTTCACTAGACATAGATTTATATATGAATCTCTATAATAACTGAATCAATTCACACAATTTGTAGCAATCGACACAGATGGGAGATGCAATAGACAATACCAAACATATAGATGCTGATCATCGTAACATCTTGCAGAAAAGGAAAAAGAGGTAACAAAGCAACGAAAAGAAAAGAAAGAAATGAGCTATAACCTGGAGAAAGATACAAAACATATATCCCCATGCTAAAACAAAATCAGTAGCAGAACGGGTTCATTCATTGTATCTTATCAAGACCCAGTCTGACCTAAACTAGCTTTCAAAAACAACCAACCATCTAAAGCATTTTATACATCAAGTAAACAAATAGACTCGTGAAAACAGAGAAACCAACAAGGATTTCTTCCAGAAAAGGCATACCGATACAGATACATCATCATCGTCTTAAGAAGATGCAACAGCAACGTCATCACCATTGGCACTAAATGCAGGAAGGAGCCATCCTCTGACAACAGCGTGCTCGTAATAAAACTTGAATTTCTCATCAGCATTTGGAATGTCAAGTGCAAGATCAGCCAGCCCCTCTTTCATCCTACCAAACCCCTTGGTCATCTGATTAGTAGTAATCAGCCCTTCACTGTAACACTCCTGCAACAAATCAAGCATCCTATCATTCTTCTTCTCCATCGCCATCACCAATGCCTTCTTCACCACCTCATGGTTGAAGAACGGCATACCCAGGTCACGGATACACTGACAAGCTTCACCAACAACACCGCCACTCTCATACTCTTCAAGTAACTTGACAATTTTGTCCTTCGCGTCTTCCACTGCCCACCCAGTCCCACCTCCCCAACACCTCAGTAGTCTCTCACCTGCATGACGTGCTGCTATAAGTGACTGAGCTACATGAACCGTTTCACTCCCGTTGCAGTTTGGTGCTAAACGGTTCCCAATTTCCTCCAAGTTCAATGGAGCTAATACATCATCAATGACAGCCCGTGCAAGGAAGAGTGCGAGCTCATTTGATGCATCAAGTATGTCTAGAGCTGTGTCCTCAGCAGTTTCGAGCAGGAGGACAAAACCATCAACTATATCTTGAGTCGAGAAGATCTCAATATGAAGTGCAGAGAGCAAAACCGAAGCCATTTCTTTCTCACGGTTCTTTCTGTCCAAAGCAAGAGTTATCAACTTCTTCAAGAAAACCGGGTTGTATTCAGGTGACCCAAGATCCACAAGACTCCTGATAAGCTCAGGAATGTCATCTGAAAGGAAGTACTCGTGGATTATTGTCACAATTTCTCGCTTGTAGCACCTCAATTTCTCATCATCTTCGGCCTCCGTCACTGTCAGCATACCATCTCCCGATGAGTTCACGAAGGACGAATCAAGCCAGCCATTAGAAACAGCATGTTTAATTAGCGACTCGAACAATGACTTCGCAGAAGGGATGTCGAGTGCCAGGTCATCAAGGCTCTCACGCAAGCGGGCAAAACCTTTGACCATTTGACTTGAGCTTATCAGGCCCTCCTCTGATGCCTCCTTCAATAGCTTCAAAATGAGAGGCTCGGCTGCCCGATTCTCCATGGCTAGAACTACTGCTCTTTTGACAACTTCATGATGAAAGAATGAAACCCCCAACTGGCGTATACACCTACACGCCTCAGAAGTGTCCCCATTCTCTGCATATTCCCTCAACAGATCAGAAATCCGTTTCTTAACTTCCTCCACAGTGATATGTGTGCTGCCACCCCAACGCCGCTCCACGAGTTCTGCATGATGTGGGGCAGACAGATAACTTTTCTCAGCGGTTTGAAGAACCTGGAAGCCTTTGGAAAATTCTGATAGGGATTTCTTGGCCCGGGTCACAAAGGCTGGTGGAAGGATATCATCAACTACAGCACGAGCAATGAATAAAGCAAGTATATCAACCGCATCAAGTATGTCGACTGCAAGGTCATCAGCAGACTCGAGAAGGATGAAAAACCCTTGTTTGATTTGTGTAGAACTAATGACATCAGAATATAGGGCCGAAAGAAGAACTGAAGCCATTTCCTTCTCTTTGTCATGCCTGTCCATGGCCATCGATACAAGCCTCTTAATGAAGTAAGGATGGTATTCAGATGACCCAAGTTCCCTAAGATCAGATGCTGCCAAATCCACATCACCAGTGGTGAAGTATTCATCAATTATGGATGCCACTTTCTTTTTATACTCATCTAAAGGATCAGAAACGGCTGAACCAACAAGTTGATATGGCTCCTGAAAAGTCATGTACATAAATAAATAAAAACATAAATTTCAAAGAATCGTAAATAACATCAGCTGGGTCCAAAAAATTTAAATTACTAATTCAAGTGATCTCCATGCAAAAGAAGAGAGTAAAGATGATATTTTGATAAGAAAGAAAAGAAATCCCACCTCCCCGCTATCATAATTGGGATCATTGCGATCAATGTGAGTATCCTCATCAGTATCAAGCAGTTTTCCCCAGGTACCCTTACCACCACCACCATCTGTTTTCAGAGTCACTCAGCATGAGATTACAAATACAGATATGTACAAGCTATAACATGCCAAAAGGAACCGAAAAAGGTGTGTGCACGTATCCCTTAGCTTAGAATTACTGAAAGCAAGATGAGACAAAGCAAATAGAATATGAAACCTAGATCAAATGTAAGCAGGTTGTGGACACTTTCGTACACATGTAGAACAAGTAAAGTATATTGTATAGATTAATACAGGTTGATCCATTATTCAGTTATTCCTAAGAAAACTCTTATGTTAGATAAAAGCCCAAAAACATGAGCCATGATTTACCTTCTATACTTTTCCCTAGAATTTGAGCCATGATTTACCTTGCAACACTTATCTCTAGAATTTGGTTCGTATATGATAACATAACATCTTCCAAAAGTGATCTGTAAAAACTATGCACAGGATCAAGTTTGGGTAATTAGTTAATCTGTGGGCTTCAAACACATACCCTTTAACAGATATATATATCATGAATACACAAGACTGATTGTGCATACCAATTAGCTCGGAATTATAAAGAGATAAGTAAGAGAAGGCCAGGAGATGTAAACTCAGATGCAAATATAACAAGCAGATTGACAATACTTTGATAAAAGAGCAGAACAAGTACAGGACTACAGGATCCCATAACTAGTGTATACAGCTTAATCCGTTATTCAGTTATTCCAAATAAAGTCATTTTATAACAAATACAAGTCATAAAAAATGACCACTTGGAAACTACATGGTACATTATAGCCATATAATTTTCCAATACATCGATCAATACAAAAAACACACATGTTCTAAAGTTCCTATAATCAATTCCAGTAGCACTTTGCCATTTAGAAAATACCCTATACATATAAAGCAAGCATAAAAGCACTACTAAAACTAACATTTCCTACTGACAAATACATCAACATAAGATCATATATGGCAATAAAATCAAAACCAGGGAGCAACACCTATTATATCAACTATATTCAGATACTATCAATATAAATAACTCAGTTATTTAACAATGCAATGCACCATAAATTTTCACTTCATAATTTGGCAAACTACCACTACCTAAGCATGCATATACAATTAGGAACAAAATAACACAAACAGATACCTTTCTTAACCCTAATGAACTTTCCAGAATGTGAACGGCGCACATGCCTCACTGCAATCCCAGCATTCCCTGCCCTTTCACCAGCCGGAGCTTTTATCTGATGCTCTGCCATCAACCATGAAGGTGATTTTGGCGACGAAGACAAAACCTCCGTACTCTGTGTCGCAGTTTTCAAAACCTCCCTCTGTTCATCAGTCAAAAATCCTTCCCGTGCTGCTGCCATCCCTAATCTCAAATCCTACACGTAAAATAATATCCTAAAATTAACTATATGAAGAAAAAAAATACACCTAAATCAGTATCAAACTATCAATTCATCTATCCTATTCAACAGCAACACCTACAAATCAGTGTAAATTCATATATTAAAAATAAACACATTTTCAAAAATTAATTCAACCTAAAATCAGTATGAATTCAATGTGAATTCCTTCATCAATATATAGAAAAAGGAAGAAAAAAAACTTATTTATTAACAAAAACCTAAAATTAGCACTAATTCACCAAGCATATAAATATATTTCTCTTCATATATATAGTATTATTATGTATATATACACATACACATACACATAGATACGAAACTAAACTCCGTTATCATTTAATAAATCATATAAGAACAACAAAAAATTAAAACTAAAATCAGTGCCGAGTTCATCAATCATATTAAATACAGATGTATACATGAACAAATCTTCAAAATCAATAAACTAAATCATTACTTACAGAATAGATATAGATCCGTGAGATACGATTCACCGGCGAATGCGATAACTGATCTTGGCTCGGATCTCGAGCCAAGACACAGAACTTAGCTATTCACTGATCAATGAGACAAACACAATTAGTAATTAATTTTCCGCTTACGAAACCCTAGATCAGTAAACTTATTTTTTATTTATATATCTAGATATAGATACATACACTGTATGTATATAACAATAAACACACAGTTTTTTAACACTCAGACTGTGTGTGCGCTTTTTATATAGGGAGAGAGAAAGATAACGAATTTGGATGAGGATGGAGTGTGAGGTTTTTTATATAGGAAGGCGAATGATATATATGGTTACGTGGACACGTCATCGTCTACTGAAATGATTACACGTGGCAGTTTGTGCAAGTAAAAGTTGTACTGTACGAGTTATTTTTTGTGAAATTTTTGGCATAGCTCAACTAATCTAGGGTTTTTGGGGATTTTGGGAAATGGCGATTTTGTCCTTTTGGATTTTTTGTAAGGTGAGGGATGGGTTTTCGTTTTGTCTGTGAAGTATTTTGCCTCATTTATTATTGCTTGAGATATGATGCTCTGATTTGGAAATTTTATCTGTGTACTCGTAAGAAACTAAGAATAGAATTGGATAGTTTACTTGATAAATAAGTTAAAGTAAATTGTTTGATTTGTGAATTGTTTGAAAAGGACTTTCATCTAGATAAATCAAAAAAAATCTAGACTTTTAATGAATAAAGAGGAAAATCTGTATATTATTATATTTTAATAATGTTATACAGTATAACATCACAAACACATTTGGTTGAATAAAACAAAAAATCGGTGATATACAAATCGTTTGCCTGTGAATACATCTAAATGATGATGTCTGGCTTCGTTGATCTATCTATTTTGACTGGTGGTTGTGATAATGTGATAGTGTAAGAAATAAAATAATAATATTATATGAGTTCATTTCTTGTCAAAAATATTTGACAAAAGAAATATAAAATTTCAAGGGTTAAACAATTATGTGTAATCATATTTTTTTTACTATGTGTATCGGGGATCGGAATGTTCCTCCCAAATTACACGTTTTTGAATTTTTTTTTCCTTTGGATAAATAATTAAAACTCTTAAGGGAAGTTTTAAAATAAAAAAGAAAAGTTTCTACATTATCTGCTGGTTTTTGTAAAGTCCAAGTATATGAAAGGTAATTTTGACAAACTTTTTTTTTGTGAAAATGTGAATTATATTACTATCCAAATATGTACACATTTACATATATATGCATTCTTCGACAGCCCCAAGAATCATCAAACAAATGCAACAGACTTAATTCTAAACTAATACAAAGACACAAAAAATACTAAACATCAATCAAACTCCACATTCAATCAGTCATACAAGAACTGAATACAACAGGAACCAATCCACAAACAAATCAACACCCTATATATGTAGAATCAACAGCTCCATCTTCTGCTCCAACAGTCAAACACTCATCAGGACCATACAAAGCATTAGCCATATCCATGCACAATACACCCTAAAAATAACAAATTTACATGCCTGCACCAACTCAAAACATCACAATGGACAGTGCACTCAGATTTACACAACCAGACTAGTGTTAGAAAGGGACCAAGAAGTGTCATCTTGCATCACTCTCTATTCCCAATCGCACCCACTAGTCCATCCTACATACAAACACAAAACCATATATTTCATGTTGACCACCTCTCTAAATGGCAATCAAAGTATTTTTCCTCCAGCAAAGATCCCACTTATCAGCCATTATCATCATATTTCTGGATTTCTTTACTTTTAAAGCCAGCATCTTAAGCCTAACATTATTTTTGATGAGCTTGCATAACTCATCCCCATTTCTCTCTTCCTTCTTAAAAATCCTATAATTCCTTTCCTGCCATATATAGTAAACAGATGCAGCAAGAACAAGCTTACTTACAACCATTCCTATATTATTCTGCACTTTCTTTTCTGCAATTTCCTGAACAGAACTATCCATTCTATAGCTAACATTCAACAAACTTTTTTTGTTTGAACGGTAAATTGAAATCCTTGACAGATCTCTAGCTTACCCAATCATAGAAAGAAATTTGTAATAGATGAAAGAAAACCTCATAATCTAACATGAAATCCCAACTTTTTATTGAGGCGTACACTTTCAATTTGAAGGTGGTTTAATTATTTCTTGTATACTTTTGGGTTTTGAGTAATAACAAACTGATGCCTTGTAACGAAAATGAAGAGAAGAAAGCGACACATTTGTTAAGTAAAGTTGTTTCTTATTTGACAGAAGTAAAGTGTTCTTTTACATGTATCCAAGTTCTGACCATATATTTCCTTTTTACATTTTTGATGTTATATATACTACAGTAGTTTTTTTCATAACTTCACATACCATGTACATTATACAACGGGAAAAAACCGTACAAACAATTATTCATGACATTTGGATGCATGTGAATTGGGTTTTTATTGGTATCCAATTTGGATGCAGAAAGACAAAAACCAGATATCATGATTTTTAGATGGGTAAGAAAAAGAAAATAAAAAGGAAAAGGAAAAGATCTTTTAAAATGAAAATCAAACATTTGATTTCCATAATCCAAATTACACTCTATGAGCATAACAGACCCACCGTTGGCTCTTGACGAATTGCACATCGACCACTAGTAGCTGCATAGCAGCAGCAGACCCGAATGCAAAACCGAGACATTAGTAGCAACAGCAGCACATGAGGTAGTATATATGAAACCACCTTCATGAAGGCAACCCATAAGCAGGAAGGCAGTGCAGTAGCAGCCCATATGAAGAATAATGAAACTCTGTGTGCTTTGCTTAATCAGGTAACTACGGGTCACCATGACTCCCCTGCATCTGTGTGCTTCTCGGTTTTCCTGCTTTTTTTTTTCTTTAGCTGCTTTTTTATACATTGAGAGGGAAAATTATATAATGAATTGAAGACTAGAAAGTCTACTTGGTTTCTTACAACTTCGGTAAAAGGTTGATATCCTTAAATGTGTAAAAGTCTAGTTTGTTTCTTTCATCTTCAGTAAAATGTGTAAAAGTTGAAAACTTCATCAAGATATAAGCCGCTATATGTTAAGTTTGTGCATTGAATTGACTTCCAAGTTGGTTCTAAACGGCTTAAATAGTGTGCATTTACAAACCAAAAGACCACCCGAGATTAACAGAGTCAGTCAGTCTGAGAGCTGAATTAGGTCGACCCATGATGTCGATAGACATTTCCCAACTGATTACTACTAGTATTAAACTAGTAAGCATAATTCAACGAATTAAAAACAAGCACACTTGTTCTTTTTAGTTTTTAACACTAGAATGCATTGCCTTTGATCTATGATAAATCTGGTGACACAATCAGTTATTAACAACATCACGGAATACACTTGGAAATATTTACAGCATATTTTTACCCTATAGCAAGCAAATCCACAAAAACAACACGTTAGAGTTTAAACTAGTCTCTACTGCTCAAAGTGTCCCCTATGTTTGGTTGGTTTGTCAACAACTGTGCAGAAGATCATATGTATAAACTAACAACTTAACATGACTTCAGGGGGCCGATAATGACGTGTTGATACTATATGTAGCTCTGTCCATGACAGTCATGTGTCGTGCTAACAAAATCAAGTATTTAATTTGGAACTCTTTTTGAGGAAGAGCCATCCTTTGGAGACCTTGATGAATCCTAAAAGTCAACAAAGATAAAAACTCAGCCACTGTTAAGGAAAATAATACCATGAAATTTGTAAGCCAACCACCCCTATCTTGTACTCCAGAATAAGTTAATCACTGTGAATAACCAAAGTAAAACAATTTCATCCTCAAGGGTATGAATTGGTAAAGATGCAATATGTGTATGCATATTCTTGAACAAACACCACACCTGGTTTGGTATGCACTCTAAAGGGTTGTTTGGTTTAAAGATTCTAATTAGAAATTTTGATGGAAAAGAACTCGGAATTATCTTTCTTGTCATGTTAACATGGGGAATTCCAAATTCCTTTCCATCAAATTTTTTTTAAGTATTTGGACCAACTCACCAAAGTCCAAACGGCCCCTAAGAGTATGAAATAGTTGGAATTCGTAATCAAAATTAAATAGAGTGTGGGTCTAAATTGATAGACCTCGAAGCATAATAATTACATTTATAAGTAAGCATATGCTTCATTGCTTCAACTATCTGTGTAATACACACATGGGTTAATATGCAATTCAGTTTTGTACAAGTTTGAATGTAGGTATTATTATTAATTGTTTACTTACTTCTTTTGCATGGATGAAAAAAGAAAAAAAAAACAAACTAAAAGGGTTCAAAGGCTGATCGAGATAGAGAAATATATACCTTCATGTCACTTGATAGCCTTTTTCAAATAATATTGTTTAATGTGGTTTAAAAATGTTTCTTTATGTGATAATGGTAAGGGTTCACCACGTGCTAGTTGGAGTTGGTCTTTCATGAATTTATATATAATAATATTAATATAATATAATAGTAGTAATATTAATAGCAATATTATGACTATTCTCCCACACAACCTATACACGTGAAATGGCAAAGAAGTATGGTTGTATGTTGAAATAAATCATAACATGGCATTCGCGATCATTCTCCCTCACAACCTATACGAGTGCACCGGTTTCCATAATAGGAGTTGGGCAATTGTCAATTAAGTATGGTTGTGAGTTGGAATAACCACGAATTATAAGTATATAAATATAAATATGTCGCCGCACAACTTTGCACCAACATTCTAAATAGAAGATGGGCATGGTGGGTCTATATATAAATATATTATAATCATATAGGTCATGTTTGCACCCGAAGCGTGCTAAGTCACCGCACACTTTGCACCGATGTCCTAAATAGGAGGTGGGCATGGTGGGTCAAGTTATATTATAGATATTATAATACTATATAGGTAGATATATATATATATTTATATGTATTTAAATGAGTATTTTATCTAGCACGTTTTTCAACTCCGCACCCTAGATTATCACACCAATAGCTTTATCAAAAGTGTGTTTTTTATATTTCCCAGGGGAGAATTGTTTTATTTTAGTTGCATTATTTGGGCATGGGAACATTCCCCTAGGGATTCTAAAACATTAATTAAATATAATTTGGATATTTTATTAATAAAGATTTAATTAAATGAATTTAATTAAATTAAAGTAAATAAAATTTAATAAAATAGTTAAATAGATTTTTATAAACAATTTCTAGTTTGGGCAGCCCTTGGGTAGTCACCACAGCTCAGAAAAACAGTAAATAATGATGGTGGTCGGCTGTGGTGGTGGAAGGTGGCGGTTTGTGGTGGTTTCGAGCCAAAGACCGAAAAGAAGAACACCAAGACTTAGCATGGCCGAAATTTAACATCACAAGAGTTTTATGGACAGTTGAACAACCTGCTTGAAGGTTTCACAGACCCGCGATGGCGGCTGGTGGTGGCTGTTCGCGGTGGTTGATGACTGCGAGAAAGAAAGAAAGTTAACAAAAACGTTTTTGGAGATTTATGGCCCTAAAACTAAGCATGGGCAGCCATGAAACGACCCGATATGATACCTGCACGCTCCTCCTTCTTCCTGGGTCAGTCGTGAGGTGGTGCTGGGGTGGTGGTGCGCGGCTGCCGGAGAGAAAAAGAGAGAAGAAAAGAAAAGTTGTTAGGGTTTTTAGAGAGAGAGACTAAATGGGTTTGCTTAGGTGACCTTTACTTACGTTCTTGAGCTTACTGGGATGCTGTGGAGTCGACTGGTGGTGGTTGGGCGTCGGACAGCAGCGGCTGGGCGGTGGAGCAGCAGTGGCAGCGGCGGGGCTGTGGTGGGGATGGAGATTTGGGTGCTTAAAGGTGCAGAAAACCCTAGAGGGTGACTGGGGATGGCTGCCGGGTTCTTTTTCTGGTGAGAGGAGGGCGGCAGGTGGCGGTGGTGTGGCTGTACAGCAGCAGCAGCGGCGGCCCACTGGTGGTGGTGTTTTCCCCGGGCAGCAGCAGTCCAGCGGTGGTGGTGATGTGTTTTGGGTGTTTGAGAGAGAAGAGGTGGTGGAAGTGTTTTAGGGTTGAAGATGGAAGAAGATGGAGGTGGTTTGGTGGTGGCCGGCCGTTTTTCTGCCGGGAAGGAGACAAATGTAATTGCACTACAAACACTTACTTTCATCTTCTGAATGCTATTAACTGGACAACTCAAATGTTCCAGATTTTCACAAGAATCGATATACAAGGTTTCAATGTTGTTTGGACAACTTAAATGCTTCAAATTATTACAATCTTGTATGCTTAATATCCTAAGAGATGTTGGGAGGTTGCCCTTCATCCTCCTCTTTCTCTCCTCCTCCTATTCTCGCCAAATTCTCACACCAACTTATTCCCAACAATTTTAAATTCACAAGAACCTCTTTATATGCCTTTCCTTCTTTTGATTCCCAAAAATATTTTATATCATCACAACGACTAATTCTTAACTCTTCAACTGCCACAAGAAACTGTACAACGTCACCCCACACCTCATCACTAAGTCCTGATATATCCCACATTCTCATCGTGGTCACCGATGAAGCTACACCAACCAGACTTTTCAATACTCCATCACCACAACTGAGACTTTAACCAAACCAAGACACCTACTAACAAAAAGCTCTTCAAGGCATGCAAACACTCTAACATCGGCATTGGCTAACCACACCTCCCATCGTGCCATATTAGGACAGTTTCTTATATGAAGCTCTTTAAGGCATGGAAACACTACAACACCTACCGCATTGATTGACCATACCTCCCACCTTGGCATGTTTTCAAATCTTAGAATCTCAAGTGCAGGGAATGATGTTGGACCATTCCCTAATAACTCTGATCCTACCTCCTTCACATCATCCATGCTTTCAATATGCAACTTTTTCAGTGATGGTAGCTGCCCAAGAGGTGGCAGAATCACAGAATTTCTACATTTATAAATACGGATAACAGTCAATTTAGAAAACGAGGAATCCCCAACCCATTTTGGAAACTTTGTACCCCCATATGACATAATTTCAAGATATTTCAGATTATCACTATGAGGCTTCAGCAGATCAAGGACCTCCCTTTCAAGTCTTTGATTTCGGGAGCCATCAAACACATCACTCCATCCTACCACTAATTCTCTAAGCTTCATTTGGGACAAGTTCACCTCCACTACTTGATCATTGTTTTGCAATTTGTCTATCCCATGGATGCAAAATCTCCGTCGAAGATTCTTCAAGTTTTTTAGCCCACTTATTGGAAACTCATTTTTTCCTCCAACAACGATCTTGGAGAGAGTTTGCAAGCTTTTCATCTCACAAATACCCAACGGCGTATTCTTCAGAAGCGGAGTGTCCCTAATGTCAAAATGCCGCAAATTTCTAAGCTTTAGAAAACTGTCTGGTAACTTACTCAACACATAACAACCAAACACGATCAATGTCTGAAGATTATAAAGATTACAAACATTGTTTGGTAAATGTGTGATTGCAGTTTTAGATAAATTGAGATACCGAAGGTGCTTCAAATCGCCAATGGACTCTGGTACCTCATTTATCTGTATTTTACTCAAACTGAGAACCCTTAACAATGGTAACTGCGGAAATAAATTGATCAAAATTTTATTGGAAAAGTAGAATACCTCCCAACTGCCATCTCTCACCACAACTGGCACTGCCAAAAAGGTTCTTAAACTATTAGCTCTTTCAAAAGCCTTGAACTTTTTGAAAGTCAAAAACTGCTTGCGAACAAAGGACATATGTCGGTATTTTACCAAAGTTTGCTCCCTAATATCCTTCATCAAATCAATGTCTAACCTAATAAAAAACTCACCGGCAACAGATGTAGCCAAATCATTCATGAGGTCATGCATCACGAATAACGATTCATCGTTAGGAACATGCTGAAAAAATGACCTTGAAAACAACTCATCAAAGTATTCCTCACCCAAGCATTCCATTGACTTGCTAGTACTTGATTCAAGCAAAAACCCTCTACCATCCATAACAGAATCAAGTCCTCTTTGTCAAACACGTAATCCTTAGGGAACAAGCAGGAGTAAGCAAATAATTGCTTCAAACATGCAGAAAGATCAAGGTAGCTCAGTCGAAGTGCGGGAAGAATGCTACCATCATCTTTTAAGCTCCATATCTCACTTTCGAGCAACTCCTTCCATTTTTCTTCATTTGTTTTTGTCCTCAATAAACTTCCAAGTGATTTTAAAGCCAAAGGCAAGCCATCACATTTTTGCACGATGCCGTCACCATATGATTTGAGTGTTGGGTATGAATTGAAGTTAGTTGCACACAGTGCATGCTGAGCAAACAAAGACAAAGCATCGTCGTGTAATAGCTTATTCAGATGGTATGGGTTATCGTTTCCTAACCTTCGGATCAATATATCCTTCCGAGTTGTGATGATAATCTTACTTCCAGCGGCGACTGCATGAAACGGAGGCACTAAGGTATCCCAATCTTCAATTCTTTCACTCCACACGTCATCCAAAACTAGTAGAAATCGTTTCCCTGTAAGTTGATCTCTAACAGCTTCTTGAAGCAAATTTAGATCTGTGAATTTCTTCTCTTTCTTTTCTTCAGTGGCTGTAGCTTCAAATATAACTTTGCTTATATGGAAGCTGTCAAACTCACGTGAGACACAAACCCAGGCCTTGAGTTCAAAGTGTTGGTTGACTTCTGGTTCGTTATACAAAAGTCTAGCAAGAGTGGTTTTGCCGATCCCACCCATACCAACAATTGGCAGGATGGTAAAGTTGTTTTGACTAACTATTGGTTCATGATCAGCTAACAGCTTCTGGAGCAGATATTTCTTTTCACTTTCACGTCCAACAATACCAGGTGGTAATAAAGAGGTCTGATAACTTCTGTTCATATCTTGTGACAACCTTTTATCTTTGACAGTCAAACCAAGATTATTTTTTTCATCATACAGTTCTTGTAACTTGGTGGTAATGCGGTTTAACTTGCGGTACTGCAGCCTAGTAGTTGATGATGATGATGATGTAGCGAAAGTAGTAGTGGTGCAACAAGTTGGGATGAGCTTTTTTACCTTGCTGGTTATGTTTCTTGCAGGTTCCTGATCGGTGAGCTCACAATGCATAGCATCAGTTGCTAAAGCATGTCGATATCATAAGCTAGATGTTGGAGACGATTAAGCCAATCTTTAACACTTTCGTCAGTTATTTCTTTCCGGGAAGCATCCTTAAGAAGAGTTCGGATCTGGCGTAAGGACCTGTTCCATTTCTCGAGCTCGGAATGAATTTCCTTGGAACAAGCAGCAAACTTATTCAAGGCCGTAGAAGCCAGCTTATCAAAAACAATTGGGAGCAAGGCAGACAGAATGATTTCAGCCATAGTTGCAGCGAGTTTGGAAACAGATTGATGTGAATGAAAAGGGTTCATATAGCTAGAATCAATCATTCATCTTAACAAACAATCGAGTCAAATTATTTTTTATTATTATTATTATTCTTTTGTGCATTCACGCAGATAACGAGTTCTTAATAACCCATTGGACAATGAAAATGGGAAATATTCAAGGCGCAGACAATATGTCTTTTTATCAAACCTTTCGGTGTTTGTTTCTTTGTAATATATACAGATTAGCTGACTGGTACTCATATTCGAAATTCAAATAAGGCTGGCGGGCGGTATATATCTCATCTAGTCATCTTTCCACATCAACACATTTTCCCCTTTGTTTCTACAACAACAACAACAACAGTACCCAATCCCTGTGCGGGGTATGGGGGAGGTGAAACTGTAGACAGTCTTGCCTCTACCCAAAGGTAGAGAGACTGCTTCCAAAAGGACCTCCGGCCACAAAAGAGGTAAAAGTCGGGAAGAGTAAAGGGTTTAGAAGTACCATACCTGACTGACAACGAAAATGCTTAGCAAGACATACCTGGGTCTGTTGGGGCCGACCACCTTGAGAGTAGGGGAGAGTGGCAAACATGCAACCTAGCAAAAAACCTTAACACCGAAAGACAAACAAAACATATAAACAAAAAAGAAAATGACTAAGAAATTCCAAGAGAGTAAAAGATTCCTGCTCAACCTACGAAGTAGGGGGGTGGGGGGGGGGGGGGGGGGGGGGGGGGGGGGGGGGGGGGGGGAACTAGCGCCGCCTAAGAAAACTAAACTCCTAGTCCTCCACGAAACTTACAAAACCCCTAAAGTAAGCCTAAACCCTAGTCCTATAGACAACCTATCATTGGTCATGTCCTCCTACATACGAAAGCACTTCCCCCTCGGTTTAGGCCTATCGAGACTCAAGGCCAAAAACCCCTACTGAGGTTATAGAGAACCAAAGTCTAAACTAAAAAGTCTACTTAAAAACCTATTCCCATATGCCTTGCCTTCCTTGTTCAGATCCTCCGCTCGACCTACCTCTTCTCCTATCAGGTCTAAGTCCCCTGTAGCGTTGAGTCACCTTGGGCCCATTACTCCAAGCCACCCATCAATAGCAGCCTTAGGCAAGGCAATATGGGTAAAAGTCGATCAAAAAGTCCTACCCTAACCTAATCCTCTGCTCTAATCCTAGTCCTCCAAGCCGTCCTATCTGACATCATGTTCTCCGACAAGCCAAGCTCTAATAGGTCCTTCGTTACTCGATCCTCCCACCTCATCTTAGGCCTTCCCCTTCTTCGTATGCCGTCAACGTGAATAGCCTCCGCTCTCCTTAGTGGTGCCGTCAGATCCCTTCTCCTAACGTGGTCAAACCATCTCAAGCGCCCTTCTCTTAGCTTGTTAATGATGCTCCCTACTTCAAGTTCGGCTCTAAAAACTCCCGTGGGGATCCTGTCTGATAGGGTCTTCCCGCAAGTCCACCTTAGCATCCTCATCTCAGCCACCTCCACTCGAGCCGCTTGGGCTTTCTTCATCGGCCAACATTCTGACCCGTATAACATAGCCGGTCTAATCGCCACTCTGTAGAACTTGCCTTTCAGTTTTAGTGGGATCCTTTTATCGCACATGACTCCAGTAGCTGCTCTCCACTTCATCCATCCAGCTTGGATTCGACGTGTCACGTCGTCATCTATCTCCCCCGATTTATGTATCACCGATCCCAGGTATCTAAAAGACTCCTTCGGGCACAATATTCGCTCTCCAATGCGAATATCTTCGTCCCCTTGTTTTCTTATATCATGCTTATCGAAGTCACATCTTAGGTATTCCGTCTTCTCTCGGCTCACTGATATGCCCGTGCGATGCGGCGGTGGTGGCTGGAGGCGAGGGGTGGCGGCGGTGGTAGCGGCGTGGTTATTAATATAAAAGTAATTGATATAAAAGAAAGTATTGTATTTATTTTAAGGGTTAAGGGATGTATGTTGTAAATAATTCTATTAAAGGTATTATAGGTATATTAGATGGAGATATTTAAATTAGTGAATAAAGAGATGGTTAGTTTGGGTAGATCAAGTTTTTTTTTGAAAAAAGTAGAAAAACAAATTCTTTATAAGATAGTTAAGATTAAGATTAAGATAATATTACATTTGTATTAATAATGTTGCCGATGACTACGATAGAGACGAAGTTGATGATGAAAGTATTATACGTTTGGTCAACTCCAAGTGTATGTATGTGTATGTGTTTTTTTAACAGATGTGCTGTGTATACATAGGATTGCGTTTTTTCCAATCAAATGATAATGGGGGTTTATTACTTGTAGCTAATCAACCCGGGTGACTATCCGGGCATGATTAGCAAAATATAATAAAAAGTTTCGTATTTGATTACACTTGAATCATATGTATTTCAAATTCAAGGTTCGTCATCAATTTATTTATTTTTTTAAAAAAAAGAAAAAAGATTATAGCTGTTCGTTCTAAATTTTGAGGATGTTATAAATTAATAGGAATTTCGTGACAGTGAATTTAGAACCCATCATACAATTATAAAAATAATGGAGGTTCATAAATATAAGGTGAAAATTAAGAAAAACAAAATAATTAGGGAACATAGCTAAAACATAAATGTAAAATTGATTAACAATGTTAAAATAATTTTAAATAGAGTTAGAATCTTATTATTTAGAAAGAAAAAAAATGTAAATCAATGATTGAGAAGTGTGTGTTAATGGCGGTTTGTAGTGTGTGTGTTAGTGTGTGTAAATGAGAGAGAATATCAATGTAATGGAAAGCTTGGATTGTATTATGGGGTAAAAGGTTTCAAAATATTGAAGTGGAGGGGGTTTATATACTTCCTAACAATTTACACTACACCCCCTTCCACACTTACAACTTTACAATATAAGTACAAAATTACATAAGGTATACAAATCAACTACTACATTTATATTTCTAACAATCTCCCCCTTAGTAGTGATTTGCAAAAAATATCCAGTCTTTGTCCATCTTCAAACTCTTGTATTCGGTCTGTCTTTGTTTGGATGCCAGAACCAGTTATCTCCTTCAGGTCGATCATCTGGAACTACCATATTCTCTTCAAAGTTTCTCGGAGGAAGATTGTGTGGTCCAGGAATATGACTAGGCTCATACTTAATCTGCACCCACCCCCTCCGACGAACAACATACTTTGATTTATTAACATTCTTGGCCTCTCTCAACATCCTGATGCTATATCTATATTCAAGTCTTTGATCAATCTTGTTGATTACTCGATCAAATAATTCTTTCTTCTTTGCATCTTGATCATCTTCTTTCAAGCATGATAATACATTCTTGCAAAATTCCAGAGTTCCATCAGAATAAGAAGCAAGTTCATCCATTCGAATGAAAATCTTCTTCTTTCTGCTGTTGAGAAAGACAACACCAAAGGATGGTTCTTCGATGACATGACCAATACTCAGCTTTTCAATGTCTGCAGTGTAAAGACTTTGATCAGGATAGGGAACATTAATCTTTCTCTTGACAACTTCAAATCCAATCTGAAAGTCTTCCAATGAAGCATATTGGATACAGCTTGACATATATCTCTTCACAGCATCAAAAGCAATAATGTCTTCACAGTATCTTTGGATGGCATTCAAAAAATAATTGTAGAGAAAGATTATATCATCAACTGGCAAAAGCTTGAACTGAGCTTCAGTGAATCTGTAAATCTTGTTATTTTCTCTTTTCACATGGAAGCAGGGAACAGAAATAGAA
>CM067167.1:273141890-273269390 GCA_034093135.1 Erigeron breviscapus
AAAAAAGATTATGCGCATTCCCACATGTGCCACTCGTTTGATGCCGAAGCACCCCAGACACCCCGATATAAAGACCAAACATAATGACTAGAGCTACAACCTATAACATAAGAATTAAGGACCGGACATCCAGTGTGCAAACCATATGTTAAGTCAAATTACCACAAGCATATTTAATACATTTCAAGCTTTTCATGCACACAAGTTGCAAAATTCAAATGGAAAACCTCAAGCGGTGCCTACCAATACATCATCTAGTGAAGCTATTAATCACATTAGGTTCATCATTAAGGTACAATTCGCAAGCAACCTAGATTATTTGAAGTTCGGAACAAGCCTATGACCCCTTGGAACGATGAAATGCCACAAGCACTAGGAAAGGAAAGCTAAAGGTAAACAATCTCAAGTTTCATCCTAGATTAGCAAAATTCAAAGTCCTCATTTCTCGTCTTTGCACAAAACCTATAGCCTCAAAAATTTAAAAACATAACCAAAATGCTAGTAAAGGAAAGAAACTTCAAAGTTTTTCATTTTTCCAATTTACCATCCCCCTCCCCACACTTAAGTTGTACATTGTCCTCAATGGACGAATAACTAAGGCGAATAATGGGAAAACGGGAAAAATGCAAAATGTAGAAAGGAGCAATGAAAAACCTCCGGGTGAAAGCATGAATTCACCATTGCAAAGTTGAAGCCAAAATTTAAGTGGGTGCTGAACTGACTGCCAGCATAAACCCGCTTGTTTGTTCCAAAAATCCCAAAAGCAATCTTCCACAATTCAACTTGCAAACTCAAAATAATCACCTGACAATAACCATAAGCAAAATACCAAAACACTACATAGTTCATAATTAAGGAAAATACAGGAAACAACCAAACAAAAGTCTCATCGCCTAAACGGCGGAATTACAACCACATTGAAAGAAAATAAAGTGCAATGTCTCAATAGTTTCAGAAAATAGAAAGAAGATAGAATAGATCAATTCTCATCCATGTCATGAGAAGAAGGAACACCATCACCAGCATCAGGATCGGCTGGTTCACCAAATATACCCCTGTAAAAATCAAAGGCAGGCCCCGAGTAGCGCTCCCCAGTCGTATGTCTATACGTCCCAAACTGGGGCATATCCTGAGCGCCCCATGTGCTACTACTAGCACCTGCTGTGCTGGAACTCGGGCCTGCCCAACCGGGCTGCTGCTGTGGATGCTGCTGACCTGGGTGTGGGCTGAAAAACCCAAAAGTGGTGCTGGCAGGCATGAAGATGGGAGGAGGACTAAAGGTCTGAGTAGGCGGTGGTGGAGGTGGAGACTCCGGTCTGATCCAATGGTTGATGTAGGGAGACCAAGACTCGCTTTGGAAACCCAGGCGGTTCACCTGGCTCCACATAGTCCTCTAACCATCCATCATCATGTCCTGAGTGTCCCTGAGCTCCCGCTGATTACCCAGGATCTCATCAAGCTTGGACTGCCAACCTGAAAAATCATAAGATGGATAAGGGTTAGGAAGTGGCTGCTGCTCCTGAGGTGGCGAGTCCACCCTCTGTCTCTGTGCAGGCGGCTCCTGCTCCTCATCCGACTGTAAATCCCTCGGGTTAGTACTCTTCATCAACTTTGCCTTCTTCATCTCCGTGGTGTCAATAAGAGAGGTTTCCAATCTAAGAGTAACCCCCGTCCTACCCTCGGGTGTATTACAACCAAGCCTCTCCACCATCTGGGTCACAAAATGACCACACAAGTACCTCTGCTCCCGAGACCTATACATATGTCTAGCCAATATATATGGAGCACACCCAAACCAACCAGAAGAAGGGAGCTCCTGAAACTGTCTCAGCAGCCACTGATCATCAGAAGTGATCTTATCGGTCGCATTACCCCGATGGATGAATGAGTAGGTGATCATCTTATGAAGAATCCTCAGCCTCTTGGACCTAATGTCTGACACCTTACTCACCCCAGAATAGAACTTCTCCTTCCCGGAGATGCTAAACCAATATGTATCAAACGACACATCATCATCAAAACAGGAAGTATAGAATGTACTTCGGTTTATAAACGGATACACCGACCCATCCTCAATTCCGCTATCTCGAACATGCCACATAAATATCCAAACTCCGCGACCGTACAGTGGCACTGCTTACCCCCCAACCGAAAATGGATCACCCGATCCTCTAAAAACTCCTGTATGGGCAAGTCTTGCACCTGAAGAGTAGAGTAGAACTCTTGACACCACTCTTTCATCACATCCTTTCTCAACTCAAAAATTCGTTTCCACATCGGAATACGCACCACCCGACCTAGCCTATCATCCTCAAACTCGGTCAAAAATCTTTGTTCAAAATACCCCATGAGATCCGCCTCCCTAATCATATCCCAATCCATGGTCCGAGGGGCGATCAATGCAAAATCCTGAATTTCACTCAACCTGTTCAAGTAAGCCTGACGCTCCCCTTTTTGAGCATTCGGGAACTTAAGCCAAGGGTGGGTTGTTGGTTTCAACGTCTTAATCATGCTGCTCTGTCTTGCAGAAGGAGCCTTGTAGGTTTCATCAACATAATCAAACTGATAATTTTGTGGACATACCAACCCCTCATACCTTTATGGTACCTGTTGCCTCTGCAAACACAACCAAAAATATACTTAATAAGTAAAAGGAGATACTAAGGGGCGATAACGAAAGGCTGGAGCAAAGAAACGACAAAAACGGGCGAACAGAACAGAAACTCGCGCCGCGAGGAGTCCTGCTCGCGCCGCGACCCAGTTATTTTATTTTTTTTTTTTTTCAGAATGGGTTTTATCACTAATTAACAATGTAGTAACTAATTTGAATGAAATTAACTAAAGGATGGTTAAATCATAAAAACCCCCAAATTAAAAGTTATGAACCCTAATTTAGGTTTTCTAAGATTCTTGCAAAATTACTCATCTCTAAGTACAATAAACAACAATACAAACATAATTAAACAATGTACTAACATTAATTACAAGAAAATTAAAGAAAATAAATGAAACCCTAAGTTAATTAAATTAAAATTAAAGAGAAAAGAGTTGAGAAATACATACCCCTCTTGACATGGTGGAATGGATGGAGATGAAGGAATGAAGATCTTGGAGAGGAGAAGAAGAATTACAAACCTAAGTGTGTGTGTGTGTGTGTGTGTGTGTGTGTGTGTGTGTGTCGGTGTGTGTGTGTGTGGTTTTTGGAGAAGAAGAGAGTTTGAGAGGGAAAAAGAGAAGTAAAAAGAAAATGGATCGGCCCTGTGGTTTATTTAGTCCCTTTTTTTATTTTATTTTTTTTTTTTAATTAAAAGGGAAAAACACAACAAACAAAAACCTTAATAGCACCTGGGGTACAATTAAAGCAAACTAAAATAAAATAAAGCAAGTAACTTCTCCGTGCAAAGCACGAAAAAGGACGATTCACAGAATCTCAACCAAAAGTACTTAAAAATCAATCCCCGGCAGCGGCGCCAAAAACTTGATGTGTGAAATCTAGTTTAAAATTTATAACAAGATCTACCGCTAACTGACTACAACACACTTACGGGCAGTGTACCCGTTCGTATATAATATAGCTAACTGGCAAGACCAGGATCGAACACAAGGACTGATTGTTGTACTAAAGGTTGTAAAAAATGTGAAACAAGTAAAAAGTTTGGTGTGACCGAATTGTCACTTTGCGTTTCTGAAAACTATGTAATCAACAAGTAAAATAAAGTACTCAACCGGTATTAATCGAGAGCACGCGAAAAGAGTTTGAGTTGTAAACAAATAATTAAAAAGCCATCTATGTCGAATCCGCTACACAAAAAGTCTAGGTTGCATATGGGTTAAGCTCAAAATTCTTTAATGTTGGTGATAATAATCGTGATAAGACAAAAACACAAACGGGTGCACCTAGTTTGTAAAATCGACTCAATCACCTAATCAATTCAATTTCTCGCAACAAGTGGTACCACCATCCTTATTACAATTCCTTGAACTAACTAGTTTGTTTGATTATTTAAATAACAATTTTATCTTTGTGAAAGAAACGTGGTACCACCAACCGTTAAATCCACTTAACAAAGTAATTCCTATTAAACTTGTATCATTTACTATCATACCATGACCTAGCAAGAGTTGTTCATAGACAAACAACTAAAATAATACTTGTATTCAACTAGTACCACTATCGAAAAACACAAATATCACCAAGAACACAAGATTAAGTAAAAGAAATCACTTCATTAAGATCTTGACAAAATGTTAAGTAAAACCAACTTGAATTCAAAATATTATGCAACCATAACTAATTGTTTCACTTCATCTTCATAGATGTATAGAGATTTAGCTACTCATAATGAAAAGAGCTAAAGATTCAAATGAAAAGGAGAACATAATGTACCAAATATAGAGAAATAATCCAAATCGAGGTTACAACCGAGCTACAACCACTAATCAAGAGCCAAAATTAATCTTCAAGTCTTCAAATGGGTCAGAGTAGTGAAAACCTTTAGAGAAACCCTCAAAAATCGGCTGGAAATGAAGTGTGGAGGCTGGGTATCCAAGATTAGGTTAAGGGTTGAGTAGGTGTTGGTATTTATACCCCATGAGAGAGAAAATTGTGATGTCAGCACGAAATCACGCCGCGAGCAGGCTTCCTCGCGCCGCTAGATGTATTCCTGAGCGATTCTGGTCGAGATGCAACAAACTCGCGCCGCGAGCAACACTCCTCGCGCCGCGACTGGGTCTTGTTCACTGGATCGCGCCGCGAGAAACACTACTCGCGCCACGAGGTTCACCAGGAATGGCCATTTCAGCTTTGTTTTCGACCATTCTTCATCCGTTAGTGCCTTTGGACCATTCCTAAGTCGTTTTCTACCATTTGTGAGTGAAATACCTGCTTTAGACCTGAAATCACTAGCAAATACCATAAAGCACCACAAAACATGTATAAACGGCTATCAAAAGTGTATAAAACGTCCAAATAAGAAGTGAGAAATATGTATATATTGGGACGCATCACATGGGTACGAAACCACACTTAGAATTCTCCATCTTGAATCGCTTCAAGATCTTATCAATATAAGCACTTTGACTTAATCCAATCAACCGTTTACTTCTATCTCTATAGATCTTGATTCCAAGAATGAATGCTGCTTCACCCAAGTCTTTCATAGGAAAACACTTTCCAAGATGGGATTTTACATCTACATATAAGACAAGGAAAGTAACATTACTCCCACTAGCTTTGCGATATACACATGGCTCATCAGGATTTTGAGCAAAACCAAACTTTTTGATCTCCTCATCAAACCTTTTATTCCAACTTCTCGATGCTTGCTTCAATCCATAAATGGACCTTTGAAGTTTGCACACTTTGTCGGGATGTTTTGGATCTACAAAACCTTCTGGCTGAACCATATAAACTTCCTCGTCTAGAAAACCATTCAAGAAAGCGGTTTTGACATCCATTTGCCATATCTCATAGTCATAGTACGCTGCTATGGCTAAGATGATCCTAATAGCTCTTATGTCCGCTACGGGAGAAAAGGTCTCCTCATAGTCAACTCCGTAAAGTTGAGTATAGCCTTTCGCCACAAGACGAGCTTTATAGGTGTGTACATTTCCATCCATGTCAGTCTTATTCTTGAAGATCCATTTACACCCAACGGTTCTACCATTAGGTGGAAGATCAACCAAGCTCCAAACTTGATTATCTTTCATGGATTTCATTAAAGTCTCCTAATACGTGTTCTTCAGATTCAACCATAAGATTCAATCTTTCACGAGTACGTATTGTCCTTGAGGACGTACGAATTGGAATCGCATTATCTTCAACTTGAGTTTCATGAGATTCATCTCTTTGAACATTCCCCCCCCCCCCAAGTTGATGATTGCTAGTATTTTCAGAAGTTGACACATCTTCTTCTTGAGTCTCATCAAGCTCAACAATCCTCCCACTATCTTCTTGAGATATGAGTTTCCTTTCAAGGAACTCAGCATATCGAGCTACTTTAACAGTGTTGTCGGTAGGAAAGTAGAAGTAGTAACCCATCGTTTCCTTTGGGTATCCTACAAAGATGCACTTAACAGATCTAGATTCAAGTTTGGGCTTGACTCGTTTGCTAACACTATACATTGAATTATCATTTGAATCACAACCATGCATATCAATTTCATAAATACCATCACAAGCAATAGCATTAAAATAATGAACATTATTTCGAGAAACTGAAATACCATAATCATTAAAAACATTAATGAATCCGTTGTTTTTCAACAAAGAAACTGAAATTACACCTCTAGTAATAGATGGTGCATAATGACAATTGTCTAAAACAATAACTAAACCAGTAGGTAAAACTAAATGATAGTCGCTTATTTCTTCTACAGCTGCCGGTAGACCATTGCCCACGAACAGTTGTAAAGATCCTGGTTTCAGTTTCTTTCTCCTTCTAAGCCCCTGTAAACAATTACAGATATGAGTTCCACACCCGGTGTCATAAACCCACGAATTACGCTTAGAAAAGGAATATAATTCAATTGTGAAGATACCTGAAGTACTAGCCGAACCAGCTTGCTTCTTCTTCGCATTCAACTAAGCTAGATATTTAGGACAATTCCTCTTCCAGTGTCCTACTTCATTACAGTGATAACAAGCCTGGTCGTTAGCCGGATGTTCCTTTTTCGCTGGAGGGGTCTTCTTAGGTTTCGAGACTGAAATACCATAATCATTAAAAACATTAATGAATCCGTTGTTTTTCAACAAAGAAACTGAAATTACACCTCTAGTAATAGATGGTGCATAATGACAATTGTCTAAAACAATAACTAAACCAGTAGGTAAAACTAAATGATAGTCGCTTATTTCTTCTACAGCTGCCGGTAGACCATTGCCCACGAACAGTTGTAAAGATCCTGGTTTCAGTTTCTTTCTCCTTCTAAGCCCCTGTAAACAATTATAGATATGAGTTTCCTTTCAAGGAACTCAGCATATCGAGCTACTTTAACAGTGTTGTCGGTAGGAAAGTAGAAGTAGTAACCCATCGTTTCCTTTGGGTATCCTACAAAGATGCACTTAACAGATCTAGATTCAAGTTTGGGCTTGACTCGTTTGCTAACACTATACATTGAATTATCATTTGAATCACAACCATGCATATCAATTTCATAAATACCATCACAAGCAATAGCATTAAAATAATGAACATTTTTTCGAGAAACTAAAATACCATAATCATTAAAAACATTAATGAATCCGTTGTTTTTCAACAAAGAAACTGAAATTACACCTCTAGTAATAGATGGTGCATAATGACAATTGTCTAAAACAATAACTAAACCAGTAGGTAAAACTAAATGATAGTCGCTTATTTCTTCTACAGCTGCCGGTAGACCATTGCCCACGAACAGTTGTAAAGATCCTGGTTTCAGTTTCTTTCTCCTTCTAAGCCCCTGTAAACAATTACAGATATGAGTTCCACACCCGGTGTCATAAACCCACGAATTACGTTTAGAAAAGGAATATAATTCAATTGTGAAGATACCTGAAGTACTAGCCGAACCAGCTTGCTTCTTCTTCGCATTCAACTAAGCTAGATATTTAGGACAATTCCTCTTCCAGTGTCCTACTTCATTACAGTGATAACAAGCCTGGTCTTTAGCCGGATGTTCCTTTTTCGCTGGAGGGGTCTTCTTAGGTTTCGAGACTGAAGCACTTTGCTTTCCCTTACCATCATTCTTGCCCTTAGCTCTCGGTTGTTTCCCTTTCTGGATCCTTCCCCCCTTGATCGTGAGAACTTGGGGTGTAGCAGATTTCTTTGGAAGCTTCTTTTCATACTCAATCAGCATGGCATGAAGTTCAGCTATGGTTTTACTCATGCTATGCATATTGTAATTGCGCACAAATTCCTCAAAGTCCTTTGAAAGAGACTTGAGAATCATGCCAATAGCAATAGGCGGATGATAACCATAGTTTAGCCTTTCCAATTGCTCAAGGTACCTCTTCATAGTGAGTACATGAGGACTAACCGGTGTTCCTTGCTCGTGTTTCAAGTCATGAAGTGTTTCAACTAGTTCAAACAATTCCACTCCAGCTTGTTTTTCGTACAAAGACTTGAGCTCTTTGATCATATCACATGGATTTTTATAGTCTTAGCAACAAAAGAGCTCGGTAGCTCCATTCGAACGCACAAAGAAGCGCAAGAGCAAAGGTTTGCGATAGACGCAATTAAAAACCCGCTCTTTTAGGAGGCTAACGCACTCCGACTTATACCTCTCTTAGAGTTTGTTCAAATGGGTGAGCCGGTGTATCTCAAGGTTGTAAGACTCTAATTTTATTAAAAAATCTTATTTCGATAATCTTAGTCAAGTTTATTCTTTTCTCTAAAACAATTTTGCATCACCATTTATACCACAATAAATATGCAAAATAATAAACTTACTAACTATTAACTAATTAATCAAGCAACGAGTTAAGGTGGGCCACCTAAACATGGTCACTATGGTTCATGCATATGTCTAAGTCGGCTCCCCCTTCCAAAGAAGAGGACCACATACATCAAGTTACCTTGATTGCGTAAGCCTTTAAACAACTAATTAGCAAGTAATTCACATAAACATGCTGACTGGAAAATTCCAGTAGCTTCACGACCTGTTTAGACCTGTTTCTGGTCAGAATCAAGATTCGACCAGAACTACAAAGTTGTAGCCCTATGAGTTTAGCATCTACTGTCCAAAGGGCAACTCCTAACTCATTACGGTTGATTTTATATGAATTTTTTAGTAAACTGGTGTCAAGCAGAAAAAATCACACGAAAAATTCACATAGTCACACAATTATCAAATAATTAACCCTAATTATTGGACCATTAGGCTAAGCAATTTATATCTAAATATCTAAGTAATAATCATAAAGAATTTTTCATGAATTCCTTATGATTTTTACTTCTATTTAACAACTTTAAATAAATAAGGTACATAACATGCAATTTATATCTAATAAACATGTCAATCCACATTATCAAAACTTGCTTAGAGGGTTTCAATTAACCATTAAAATAAGGTTGAATTAATTAAACAAAACCCTAATTTTATTTAATTAATGCAGTAAATTTAATTAAAAAATAAATAAAGAAAACAATTTTTAATATTTAATAATTAATTAAATTCGAACCAACCCTAAACCCCCTTCAAGTTTTGATCTTTGTAACTAATAGATCACATATGTGGCTCGTGATACCACTGTTAGGATTTATGAACATAAACATATAACAAAGAGAGAATCGAATATGTACCTTTTAGCGAAACCCAAAAAACGAACCCCTTGGGTTTTCTTGGCCGATCGATCGAAAGAAAGGAGAAGAGAGGAGAGAAACTTTGTTAGGGTTTTCAAATCACTTGACTTGAATGAATTATAAAACCCTTAACCTTTGATCTCTATATATAGGGATTAATTAGAAGGGTTTTCTAACTTGGTGACCAAGTTAGATGAGGATTAGGAAACTCCACAAGGAATTTCGCCCCCCCCCTTATTGTATAATTAGGAAACTTCTAATTTACATTTTAATCCATCTCTTTTAATTAATAAACATTTATATAACTATTAACTTATGTTTATTAATCATTTCATGATCATATTAATTAATATATTACTTTAATACATTAATTAATTATATAGAGTTTACGTGTCATTTTGTGTGACCCCGTAGGCTTAAATGATTTCCGGACATGCGTTTATTTAACGTGATCACATACCAACAAACAATATTCTTGGTTTATATACAGTTGCATTATTTTTTTGTTATTGACTTTATATACAATACAAAAATGCATACAAATACTGGGATGATGATCAAAAATGAAAGAGACTAAACAATAGTGAGACAAACTGAAAATGAAAAGTGGAACCATAAAACCCAAAATCCTCTTTTATACTTGAACTAGTTCTAATACCCGTACGATGTACGGATATCCTTTCTCTTATATTAAAGAATAGAGTATAGACTTTTAGATACATCGAATAAAAAAATATACCTTTTAATATATATGTTTTTTATGTTTCTTATATGAAATTTCATGTTAAATAAACTAAGTTTCCTTACAAAAATTTAATACTTTTTTAGTTCTTGGTATGTACTTTAAGGTGATTTTCGTATTCTGACTATGTGAACATAAATAGTATGATTAATTGCTCTGATATAAAATTTTCATTCCAGAAGATTAGAAGTTGACATTGTGTGTCGCACTTAGGTTACAAAAATACCTAAAATAAATAATATTACTTCTATATAACATATGGCTTGAATACATAACATACATAGATAAACGACAAATACATATTAACATAGCTTAGTGTTAGATACTATTATTATAACTACTATGTACATAATTGAACAATTGTTAGTCCAAATATAAAAATCATAATCAAAAGTATAAATTTAATAACTTATAAGAAATCAAATTTTCACATAATAATTAAATAATAAACAGAACACGTAGATTTAATTAAGAAATGTGTATCACCTGTTGATGTTTTGAATGGCAATTGGTTATAAGTCCGAATGGCAATTGGTTATAAGGAATGTCGACTAAAAATCCCAATGTTGGTGTACTATTAAAAATCCTGATGTGGATGTATATATATTTAGAATTAAAATTAAGTTAAATAGATTGATAAACTAATTACAATCTTATTTTAATATATACTATAAGACAGTTGAACTAATGACTTATTAACCAATTAAATCGCTAAATTTCATCAAATTACAATCTTATACTAATTCTAATTCAAATTAGTAGTACTTTGATGTATTGGATAGATATCGTAATGTTTTACACATATTCTAAAAATAATCACAGCGCGCTGGTTATCTTCTTCTAATAATAAAGTAATAAATTTATTAAGTTATAGGTATCCTAGTTTAAAGATGAATAGGTTAGATTATATATATATAATAAATATATAATTTATTAATAGGTTTTTTTTAATGAATATGACTAAAGACACTTGTCACTTTAGTATAATGCCACGTGTCGATGAAAAAAGACTACAATCCTGTTTTAGTTTATTGGTAGATGGTTGAATGCTTTTGGTGAATTCCCCTTTTGGCCCTTTGTAGTTTGTACCTTCAAGAAATAATATATATCAATAATACCCCTATAGTTACCAACTTACCTGAGGTAACAAGAAAGTCCCTTAACATAGTCACAGAAGTTTGATATATACTGTATATTTCAACAGTAACCTTTTCATTCTACCTATGATTCCATGAACAATGGTTTAACTCAAAACATCATAGATACACAAATCACCCATTAAGCCACTGATATTTCAGTATTTTTAATTGCATACCTTTCATTCAACACATAAAACCATTAGCAACTACTCCCTTCGTTCCTTTTTAATTGTTCTATTTTGACTGGTCAAGTCTTTTTCCTCCTACTTTGACCGTAAATATCTTTGTTTGTGTTATATATTAGTTGATGAAAGTTATATCAATGCAAAATACATTTAAAACTCAATCAATTCATATATGTTATATCAAGTGTTATATAATACAAACAAAAATATTTACGGTCAAAGTTGAAAGAAAAAGACTTAAAAAGTCAAACTATGACACTTAATATGGGACGGAGGGTTAATTATAAAAACCAGATGGAGTTTATTTACTTTATTATTTATATCCCTGCTATAGATAAGACATAAAAAAATTATCACAAATGACGGTTAAAAAATTATTGTGTATACTTTGTAAATCCCAAAGGCCACAAATAATAAAATCCAAACTTTATTTATCTACAAGACTATAACTATATATATCTATAATTCTATATAGATATAGATATCGATGTGTTATTTTAATGTAATTGGATTAACTTGTTTGATTGGTAATGTCATAATAATACATCATATAGGATTGGAGGTGCGGAGTGCATGCCTATTTGAATTTGTTATGACCTTAGGTACGGGGGTCCGGGGGAAGCGCCCCTGGGAGCGGGATCCAAGGGGCGGCAGCCCCTGGCGGGGTCCAAGGGTCAGAGCCCCTGGCTGGGGTCGAGCTGAAATTGCTATAGTAAAAATCCCTCCGGAAATTTAATTTTCGGAACTTGAAGGACCAAAAGTGGCAATTCAAAAACCCTTGTAATTAACTGTCGTTTAGGCAGTTTATGGGCAAAAAGAATTATATTTACATCCCGTAACACAATTTTGATCATGCTCTCTTCTTCTGGTTCTTTTCTCTCAATCATAATTACACAGAAAATTCTTAATCTTTGATTGTATCCGATTAAATAGTTTGGACGAACCGCCAAATTGATTCAATCTGAAAGCGATCACGTGCCTTCAAAGATTGAATTATATCCGGTTTTGTTCGTCATATCACCGAATTCCCCAACAAGATGTATACAATACAACAATCAATACCTAAAAAACATAGTCGCCCACTTATATATATGTACCACGCCCATAACTCTTTCTCCAATTCATGGCATCACTTTTCAACCCTTTTTTCTCTAGCACCTACACACCACTAACCTTTAGACTTAGAGTACACTTTTAACATTAAAACAGGTCTTCCAAAAGTTTCCTTTAATTCTTATGTACCCCTGTTAAGCTTTTCCTTTTATTATTTATTTTAACAATGCACTCATATGTGTGATGAATAATTTGTGAGCTACTTTTGCAATCAAAATTAATTCAATGGCCAACATGTACAACACACAACCATCAACTTGTTCTTCATACTCTCCATCTCTTGAACCTGAACGCACCGATGAAATTTCCATTCTACTTGGTCAAATTATTTCTAAATCATCTTCCTCTTCGTCGTCTTCTTCTTCGCCGTATTTTCGTACTCCCAAACAAATGAAACCAACTCATTTGTCCGAGCTATACAACGTTATCCCCACATTATCTTCTTCTTCTGCTCGTAACATTTCAGAAAAGCTAGATGACTATGACAGCGAAAGCGAGGTACATATTCAATACCCTCCATTATTTTGGTTGTTGGGTTGTGGCCTATTTATGTAGGCAAAATGTCGTAAAATGGCAACAACTAGCTAGGCTAACATAATAGTAACAAACAAACATTTATGAATCTTGCATCCGCTAATTATTTGTAGTATTTGTGACTTGTTAATGAGATTAGTAATGAAATGAGTGAACCACCAAACGTGTTACAACCCTTTTTGCTTCTGGAAAAAAGAAAATATATCACGATAAATTATTATATTTTCACACATTATATAAGCATGTTCTCAAAACTTAGATATAGGTTTTATCCAAAAAACAAAACTTTTGATATAATATGTCATGGGACAAAAATTATCAAATCAGGCTAGTTCAAAAAGCATATTAGTATCAATAGTGTGTAGTTCGAGTGGGCATCGATCTTTGCCACAAATGGGCCAAGGTCTTAGGGTCATTCCGGGCTCCCCATCGCCACCGCCATTTTCCGCATTATGGATAGGCAGCCGATTGTGAGTCAGTTTGGGTTGTCGTTTATCAACGTTATTGCCACAAAGTAAGCATATTAGTACAATGCTATATATATCTTTTAACTTTTTATGTATGTAAGTTTACATGAAAGTTACTATATATATATCATGAAATAATTTTTGTTTTCTTTCTTGTAGGACGGGTTGGAGAACTTGATGGAAGAAATGGTTGCAAAACAAAACCTTCGACGTAATCCATCAAAACGAGCACGGGCTGCAGAGGTTCATAATATGTCGGAAAAGGTATCATATTTTAGGCTCATAATTTTACAACAGATCAAAATGACCTTATTTTAAGGTGACCCGTAACCTATTATGGTAAAAACAACTATTAGTACGTGTGTGATTGTTAATCATAGAACATTGGTTTATATTGAGACGCATTTTTTTATTCAGAGGAGGAGAAGCAGAATAAATGAGAAATTGAAGATCTTGCAAACACTCATCCCCAATTCAAATAAGGTCTGAAACTCGACATAATAAGTCAATATGATTGATAACACTATCGTATATCTATAGATAAATATAAATACTACTGTATATAATATAATTATGATAGATTGGTATGTTTTATTAGACGGATAAGGCTTCTATGCTGGATTAAACTATTGAATATCTGCAGTTCTGCACCAGCTCCAAGTACAGGTACAAAAACAATTTATACTGTTCAACTTAAACAGATTTGGTGGATCAACCCAGCTTGAACCGTAGTCTTTTGACCGCTCTTAAATATTTTGCCCATTTTGACCCGATACACATTTTCAATGACCCAAGAAGAACTGGACCTCATTTTCCTTGTATAACTAATTGTATGTTGCTAATGCTTCAGATGTTAACCATGAGAAACGGAGTAAACTTGCACGCACCACATGGCATTCTTCAGCCGAACCATAGACCCTCCGGTTTTAACCAAGGAACCCACTCCATAAACATGGCAGGGAACCAAGAAATACTCGTGAACCCAATGCTTGGCCTTCCTGTTCAATGTGCCGGCCAAAATCAGCCACCAATACTTGACTTTTCGCGTACAATCAATCAAAACTCTTCTCAGCTTGGATCATTTTAGTTTGTGATTCTTAAAAAGCATTGATTGTGAGGCAAAACATAGTGTATCCAATGCTATTATAGTTGTGGTCCAGCTTCTAAGTGTTTTGTTTTAGTTTTTTAACCGAGGATTTGATGTTATCGTCCATCAAAATTGATAGGATTGTGACAGAATCCAATTTAGCGTTAGATGTGTTACCCTTTTCTAATGTAACATTGGAATGTCTTTCTTAACTTATGATGGCCAAGAAGAAACCATTTAGTTTGTACAACTCCAGCTTTTCCGAATCCTAATGTGAGTTTTGCATTCTTGTTTCTATTTGGATTTGGTTAAGTATGGATCAGTGCTGAAACGTAACCCCTTATGCAACCTATCTAATGATACAATAGTATGCTTGACACAAACACACACAAACACAAATCGAATTCAAAATAACGACGTAAAAGGACCAACCCGGCCCATTTATGTTAAATCGATAGACATGGGATGGTTTGAAAGTTGTTTATAGCATATGCAAGTCTGTAAGTAGTTGTATATCTAAAAAAGAAGTCATTACCAGTTCAATCCAAACACAAAACATTAGCTTGAATTTCAAAGGTATAAGACATATTTCTTTCCTTAGCAGTAACATAAATTGAGAATATGATTACTTATTAACAATAAAAATTATGTTAATGTTTTAAAATTCACAATATAGGTTACCAAAAAAAATACAGTATTTATCAGACTTCCAAATCAACATGGAGCCCTTATTCATTGCACATCTGTTAGTTCTAATTGTCCGCGAATCAGATTCAATTAAAAATATGGTAAAAACACCCGATGACACATATTCTTCTTAGAGCCTCACTGTTGTTATTATATACATCTCAGGTTCATGTAGAACGATTAGATCTAACGGAACCATGAATCCTCAATACAACATAAGCAACTGGTAGTAAATGTATACATGTATGTACACACATTTGCAGCCGCAGTACAAACAAAAAAAGAATTTAACAAGTAAACCAGGGAGCCAAAACACTCCTAGGTCCAATTGCAAAATTTACAACAATAGCAAGATCCATGTAGACAAAAGGGTACCAACAAACCAATGTAGCCGAACCCCTTCATGAATCGAGAAGCCCATGCTTGAACCAGCAGAGCCTCCTCCAGGCGACAGTTGTGCTGGCGGTGGAGGTGAAAGCAATGGTGTGTTACATGTCCCATTCACCTGCACCACAATTTGTTCCTTTCATATGATGTTTATCCAACAAATAATTAGTTATACAACAAAAACTGACAACAATAACCAAACTAGTTTAACACCAACAGGACAACCGATCTATCGAGAGGCTCTGGGTTTTTGTTAACATTGTATATATTTTTTAAGGAAATGAACAGATTAACGTACCCCGCAATAAGCAATGTTAAGACATCCACATGTCAAGTGACCATTGGCTACATCGACCGCTTCAGCTGCTCCTCCACCATCACTCCTCTGAAGCAAAAAATTAGATTAATTTTTGAGTTCTCATTTGACTAGAAAAATTCAACATGTTAAAAGAATACCTGGTAAAAGTCAACAGCAATATAATTAGGCCAACGATTGCCAGCAGCTATTTGACATGTATTCATCATAGAAATTATTGGAGACGAGTTATCAATACATGCTCCCGTGACATTAGGATTAGTCGAGAAGTAGTTTTGAAGAACCAAAGATCGCGATGTTGTGTTCATTGGAGATGACTCTGATCTACTAGGGCAAGACCCCGCAATCTGCCCTTCATTTCCATCTATATTTTCAAGTGTTAACATTCTTTTAGACTCCATATATATATATGTTTGAGCCAAAATGTAAGAATGATTATTTACATTTTTATCAAAACTTACATTGATTTTCAACAATGTAATTCCACTCATAAGCAATCCCTTCAGAGGCCTCTTTTGCTGATTTGGAGGTGAAGACAATCAACCGTTGATTTTGCTTAACCATATCTGTGATCGTGGGCCAATCACCGCCATTTTTGGGCATACGACTAACAGGAAACATGTATTTTCTAAGCCCGGCTGCATCAAAAACCTTTGTTAAACCATTAGGGGATGTCACATAGTCCTCAATGAAAATGGTGATAATTTCTGAGGGATTTGCTTGCAGAAACTTTTCAATCTCCCGTAGCACATTGATCGCCGGTTGCTTTAAGTTCAAAACACAAAAACATTATTATGCAGTTTATATCATACAATTTTATAGTTGTATTGAAGTTTGTTAAAATTTGTGAACTTACATATGCAGTGATGTTGTAGCATTTGCCGCCGAAGGAGTGACATAACCAAATATCGTTGCTGAAATCGTACATGTCCAACATTAACCCTCGAACCCCATTCTACATTAAAAGTGAGAAAATATTTCTTGTTAGTTTTATCTCATTTTGATGCTCATTTTTTATTTCATATATATATATATCTATATATACTCCTTTATAAAGATTATCCACCCCTTAAAAATAGAAAGTGTTACACAATAGTTACATACGAAAGTACGAAATTGCCCTTAATAAACACCCCATATGGAAAGGGTTATTAGAGATTACCAAATTTGCCCTTAATGAATTAATTTACACTCTAAATCCTTATCTTGCTAATTAACACTTAAAGCTTGATGCGGTGAGATGAGTTCATATGTGTTTCCTTTTTGAAAAGAATGCAATATAACTTTGCTTCATTGGGAAAAAAACACCAATCTACATAATTAATCATTTCACAACCTTGACAATTGGAATATTAACAGAGATTAGATGCTTATGCATTAAGCTAACAAAGAATTAAAAAATACATTAAATAGTTAAATTATTCCCCATGTATACCTAATCATTTTAAAAGAGAACATGCACCAGCATCAAAAAGGCTTCCCTAGCAGCCTGCCAACAACCTTTTCACAAAATTTGATAAAAGATTCTGTCAGATTTTACCATAAAATTAACTTCAATTTTGATTTCAATAAGTTCCACCAACATTCTTTCATCCTATAAAATGGTAACTTTTATACATGGTCAAATATGTTGACGCATATGACTCATATTGACTACATGAGTACATATGCATGTTCTTATTTACAAATTTGCACATGAAATAGGTCTGAAATGTTTATATCTTAGTACATTTGAATAATTTGAATATTGTAGTCTTTGTAGAGTACTTATCCACTTCCTAATGTAAATATGCCTTTCCATAATGAAATAGCACATGAGATAATCACAATAACATATTTCCAATACTTCGTGACGAATGTAAAACTACATAACTCAAATTTGGTATCTACACTCATACCCCTAGAAGCTTTAACCGATATTACATATATGTAAGGTGCTAAAAAAATTTGCAGACTTTTTTGTGTTTTTCATCCCTTAAAAGGATATAAAGTGCTAAAAGGTTTGGATTTTGGACGAAATCAACTAAATAGAACTTGGATGGATGAAAACCACGAAAGTGTGCAAACGACAGTTTGATTTGTGCAATTAATTGTTTTTTTTTACATGTGTATGTAAATTTGAAAAATTTGTATTATATATTCAACATTTATTCCTAAGAACATTTACAATGATATGTTAACCACTAGTCCTATTCAACATCATGTCAGAAAAATCTTTAAACCACTAATATTACACAACACCCTTCAACCCATTGACATGCAAGTTTGTAACGCGCCATTTTATATGACTTTCTCGTTACTGGCACGACAAATCCTCAACCACGAGTCGTACCGGTACCAGAAGTCTTATGCAATGATATGGGCTTGTGGGCACAACAATTATGAGCGAAACACGAGTCTTATGACTTCCATTACGAGTGGTCTAATTAGTTTTCGAATATAATATAATAACAAATATAAAATATGGTATTTTTATGTTATTATCGTCTTTCAGTGAAGATTTTCTAGAGAGATCCGTCAAGAGGAGAGACCCACTCATTTTGTCACGATATATTTTCCTTAACAAAAAACCAATGCGGTGATAGTTTGTATAGTACGAGTACTATTTATATTTACTACCCCTTTTCATATTTTGTTGTACACTTTCTAAGTTTTGGTAGTCCCGGCCCCCGGGTTTTCCCTTATTCTTAAAAAAAAAAAATTAAAGAATAAATTGGAATATAGGATGAGGAAAATGGAAATATAAATTTTCATATCAACATCTCAAATATAAAAAGAAGATTTTGAAATAAAAGCATTAAATTTTTTTTTTAAATCATATCATTTCATTTCATTTCATTTTCATATCATTTCATTTCATTTCATTTTCATCCATCAAAAAAAAAACTCCAAAGCCCAACTTATTTTGAAATCATTTGGATTCTTTTTACAAATACCAATGAATTTTTATAAAATCTGTCAGATTTTACCATAAAATTAACTTCAATTTTGATTTCAATAAGTTCCACCAACATTCTTTCATCCTATAAAATGGTAACTTTTATACATGGTCAAATATGTTGACGCATATGACTCATATTGACTACATGAGTACATATGCATGTTCTTATTTACAAATTTGCACATGAAATAGGTCTGAAATGTTTATATCTTAGTACATTTGAATAATTTGAATATTGTAGTCTTTGTAGAGTACTTATCCACTTCCTAATGTAAATATGCCTTTCCATAATGAAATAGCACATGAGATAATCACAATAACATATTTCCAATACTTCGTGACGAATGTAAAACTACATAACTCAAATTTGGTATCTACACTCATACCCCTAGAAGCTTTAACCGATATTACATATATGTAAGGTGCTAAAAAAATTTGCAGACTTTTTTGTGTTTTTCATCCCTTAAAAGGATATAAAGTGCTAAAAGGTTTGGATTTTGGACGAAATCAACTAAATAGAACTTGGATGGATGAAAACCACGAAAGTGTGCAAACGACAGTTTGATTTGTGCAATTAATTGTTTTTTTTTACATGTGTATGTAAATTTGAAAAATTTGTATTATATATTCAACATTTATTCCTAAGAACATTTACAATGATATGTTAACCACTAGTCCTATTCAACATCATGTCAGAAAAATCTTTAAACCACTAATATTACACAACACCCTTCAACCCATTGACATGCAAGTTTGTAACGCGCCATTTTATATGACTTTCTCGTTACTGGCACGACAAATCCTCAACCACGAGTCGTACCGGTACCAGAAGTCTTATGCAATGATATGGGCTTGTGGGCACAACAATTATGAGCGAAACACGAGTCTTATGACTTCCATTACGAGTGGTCTAATTAGTTTTCGAATATAATATAATAACAAATATAAAATATGGTATTTTTATGTTATTATCGTCTTTCAGTGAAGATTTTCTAGAGAGATCCGTCAAGAGGAGAGACCCACTCATTTTGTCACGATATATTTTCCTTAACAAAAAACCAATGCGGTGATAGTTTGTATAGTACGAGTACTATTTATATTTACTACCCCTTTTCATATTTTGTTGTACACTTTCTAAGTTTTGGTAGTCCCGGCCCCCGGGTTTTCCCTTATTCTTAAAAAAAAAAAAAAAAAAAAAAAAAAAAAAAAAAAAAAAAAAAAAAAAAAAAAAAAAATGGACAAGTGATACGTACTCGAAGTTGAGAGGCAACATCATCTTCCTGATTAGCGGGTCCTAAAACCGGGCCCCCACTTGGTGTTTTGGTACCCGATACAGCAAATGAATTATGAGTTGTTAACCATGTGTACCGATTAAATGGCAAACCATTTACCTTTCCAAAATTATATATTTACATAAGAACGAATTGCATTTTTGGTCCCTGTGTTATCACACATTTTGCAAGTTTGATACAAAAGTGTGAAAAGTCGCGAAAACCCATCCCTGTCATATCACACCTGTTGCAATTTTGGTCCAAAACTAACGTGCCGTTAGAATTCAGTCGTTAAGCCCCCCCCCCCCCCCCCCCCCCCCCCCCCCCCCCCCCCCCCCCCCCCCCCCCCCCCCCCCCCCCCCCCCCCCCCCCCCCCCCCCCCCCCCCCCCCCCCCCCCCCCCCCCCCCCCCCCCCCCCCCCCCCCCCCCCCCCCCCCCCCCCCCCCCCCCCCCCCCCCCCCCCCCCCCCCCCCCCCCCCCCCCCCCCCCCCCCCCCCCCCCCCCCCCCCCCCCCCCCCCCCCCCCCCCCCCCCCCCCCCCCCCCCCCCCCCCCCCCCCCCCCCCCCCCCCCCCCCCCCCCCCCCCCCCCCCCCCCCCCCCCCCCCCCCCCCCCCCCCCCCCCCCCCCCCCCCCCCCCCCCCCCCCCCCCCCCCCCCCCCCCCCCCCCCCCCCCCCCCCCCCCCCCCCCCCCCCCCCCCCCCCCCCCCCCCCCCCCCCCCCCCCCCCCCCCCCCCCCCCCCCCCCCCCCCCCCCCCCCCCCCCCCCCCCCCCCCCCCCCCCCCCCCCCCCCCCCCCCCCCCCCCCCCCCCCCCCCCCCCCCCCCCCCCCCCCCCCCCCCCCCCCCCCCCCCCCCCCCCCCCCCCCCCCCCCCCCCCCCCCCCCCCCCCCTTATTTTGTTTATTTCGATTGTTATACAAAATAATTTTTTTAGATTTATACAAATAATTTTTTAGATTTATATAAAAATAATTTTTTAGATTTATACAAATAATTTTTTAGATTTATACAAATAATTTTTTAGATTTATACAAAATAATTTTTTAGATTTATATACAAAATAATTTTTTAGATTTATACAAATAATTTTTTTAGATTTATACAAATAATTTTTTAGATTTATATAAAAATAAATTTTTAGATTTATACAAATAATTTTTTTAGATTTATATAAAAATAATTTTTTAGATTTATACAAAATAATTTTTTAGATTTATATAAAAATAATTTTTTAGATTTATACAAAATAATTTTTTTAGATTTATATAAATAATTTTTTAGATTTATACAAAATAATTTTTTTAGATTTATACAAATAATTTTTTAGATTTATATAAAAATAATTTTTTAGATTTATATAAAAATAATTTTTTAGATTTATACAAATAATTTTTTAGATTTATACAAAATAATTTTTTAGATTTATACAAATAATTTTTTAGATTTATACAAAATAATTTTTTAGATTTATACAAATAATTTTTTAGATTTATACAAAATAATTTTTTTAGATTTATACAAATAATTTTTTAGATTTATACAAATAATTTTTTTAGATTATACAAAATAATTTTTTAGATTTATATAAAAATAATTTTTTTGATTTATATAAAAATAATTTTTTTAGATTTATATAAAAATAATTTTTTTAGATTTATATAAAAATAATTTTTTTAGATTTATATAAAAATAATTTTTTGATTTATATAAAAATAATTTTTTTAGATTTATATAAAAATAATTTTTTAGATTTATATAAAAATAATTTTTTAGATTTATATAAAAATAATTTTTTTAGATTTATATAAAAATAATTTTTTAGATTTATACAAATAATTTTTTAGATTTATACAAATAATTTTTTTAGATTTATATAAAAATAATTTTTTAGATTTATACAAAATAATTTTTTTAGATTTATATACAAATAATTTTTTAGATTTATACAAATAATTTTTTAGATTTATTACAAAATAATTTTTTAGATTTATACAAATAATTTTTTAGATTTATACAAATAATTTTTTAGATTTATATACAAAATAATTTTTTAGATTTATATAAAAATAATTTTTTAGATTTATATAAAAATAATTTTTTAGATTTATACAAATAATTTTTTAGATTTATACAAATAATTTTTTAGATTTATATACAAAATAATTTTTTTAGATTTATACAAAATAATTTTTTTAGATTTATACAAATAATTTTTTAGATTTATACAAAATAATTATTTTTTTTTGCAGAAATGGTCCTATAGTAAAAAAAAAAACTAAAAAAAAAAAAAAAAAAAAAAAAAAAAAAAAAAAAAAAAAAAAAAAAAAAAAAAAAAAAAAAAAAAAACTCCAAAGCCCAACTTATTTTGAAATCATTTGGATTCTTTTTACAAATACCAAAGAATTTTTATAAAAACTAGACGAAACCCGAGCGATACGGTGGAGACTGTAGTAGCGGTGGTGGTAGTAGTGGTATGGTAATGGCGGCGACGGGTGGTGATAGCGGTGTGGTTATTGATATAAAGGTAACTGATATAAAAAACGTAGTGTAGTTTTTTCAAAAATAATGACATTAGACGGTGGAAGTTGTTATCACCGTCGTGTGAGGATAATGTTAGTTAATACCTGTATATAAATTCCATTAATAAAAGAATTATTAAATATGATAAACAAGTGTGATGGCGATCAAGAGAGGTTTATAATGAAATAGCCCAATCATATTTGAGTATCCTTGTTTTATAAGGATGATTTATCTATGATCAAGACAGTTTTAAAGTGAGAGATAGAGATAGAGAGACATATATATATATATATATATATATATATATATATATATATATATATATATATATATATATATATATATATATATATATATATATATATATATATATATATATATATATATATATATATATATATATATATATATATATATATATATATATATATATATATATATATATATATATATATATATATATATATATATATATATATATATATATATATATATATATATATATATATATATATATATATATATATATATATATATATATATATATATATATATATATATATATATATATATATATATATATATATATATATATATATATATATATATATATATATATATATATATATATATATATATATATATATATATATATATATATATATATATATATATATATATATATATATATATATATATATATATATATATATATATATATATATATATATATATATATATATATATATATATATATATATATATATATATATATATATATATATATATATATATATATATATATATATATATATATATATATATATATATATATATATATATATATATATATATATATATATATATATATATATATATATATATATATATATATATATATATATATATATATATATATATATATATATATATATATATATATATATATATATATATATATATATATATATATATATATATATATATATATATATATATATATATATATATATATATATATATATATATATATATATATATATATATATATATATATATATATATATATATATATATATATATATATATATATATATATATATATATATATATATATATATATATATATATATATATATATATATATATATATATATATATATATATATATATATATATATATATATATATATATATATATATATATATATATATATATATATATATATATATATATATATATATATATATATATATATATATATATATATATATATATATATATATATATATATATATATATATATATTTGTTTATATATATATATATACGTAATAGATATATATATATATATATATATATATATATATATATATATATATATATATATATATATATATGTGTGTGTGTGTGTGTGTGTGTGTGTGTGTGTGTGTGTATAAAGACCTTGAGAGATGAAGATGATCGAAAAACATAAACAAGTGTGATGGCGATCAAGAGAGGTTTATAATGAAATAGCCCAATCATATTTGAGTATCCTTGTTTTATAAGGATGATTTATCTATGATCAAGACAGTTTTAAAGTGAGAGATAGAGATAGAGAGACAGAGTGGGAGAGAGATCGAAGGGGGGAGAATCACATTGTAGGTTTGCTTTATATAATGGAGTTTGGAGTGGTTGGTTGTTTTGGGAGTTGGTTACTTGGTTGGTTGGAGTTTTTGTTATACGAGTAATTAAGAAACTTGAAAAGACGACTTTTTTTAGGTGTTAAATTGCCCTTAAATCAATAATTCACTTTTTCCGTTTATAACAAAGTAGCACATTTTATTCGATATTAAGATCATCCCCAATATTTACATCTAGCATCAACATCAAGATGGTGTAAATTTTGGTAAAAATTATGAGCAAACCAAATTATCAAAATGATACAAAATTCGCTTAGTTATTACTGTAGATAATTAACATATAACTTATAAAGGAAATGATAAATCTTCCTAAAATAATAACTTAAAAATCCTCTTAACTATTAGATAAAAACACGTGGAAAAATTAAGGGATATGATTAGGAAAGAGAATTAGTGTAATTCACATGTCAGCATCTAATAGTTTTAGGAGATATTTTAAGCTAATTTTAAGAGGATAAATTATTTTCCAACTTATAAATTAGTGCCACTTTGGTATTGATAGACAATTATGATATGATTTGGATCCAATCTGAAATGTTGTAGTACTAATCTAAAACTTTAGGTTGGTGGTTGGACCATGCATTTTTTAAGTATTGACTATTGACTTGAAACAGCTCGTATACTGATTCTACATAGAGTTAGAACATAGTCCGTTCTTGTCAGTTTGCAAAACTAAAACGGAGTTCCGAAAAAATAATTAAGTATTTGTTGTGATGGGTTTGAGGCTGTTAGATCGAATGATAGCTTGTATAAAGATACTCAGTAGATTTGCTTACCTTTTAAGGTTTTATGATAATAAGTAATCGTAGTTGAGGGTTTATCATATAATACTTTGATAATAAATTATGGTTAAAAAAAAAACCTTTGATAATAAATTAAGTGAACGTCTATACACACCCACCAATTTGACATAAACATCCATTATACGTGAATATGCTTTTATACAAGAAGTATCTTCGCTTTGACCAGAAAAGTTAAAGTACCATACAAGAAGTATCCCAAATGTTAAACTTCGTGGAATAAACCATGTTAAGTTTCTCCAGTGTATGCTCGTGGATGTTAAATTCGTGTATTTTATCTTTTATTTTGCCTTTACAGTACATATTTGCATTTGTTGCCTCACAAGCCTAAAAAATTCACATAAGCAACGTCATTTAATCAAATTAAAAGGAAACCCAATACAAAATTGTAATGTACATTTACCCCGGCGGTTGGGTTGGGTTGGGTTATACTAATGCCAGTGGTAGTTGGTATGGTTATACAGGTTTTCCAAAAGTTTTAATTCCATGTATAATTCTAGAGACATTATTAGACAGCACACAATTAATCAATCCAGAGTATCTAGAAAAGCAAATTTCAAAACAGTCTCATTCAATGAAATTTTCGGTTCCGAATATCTGTTATGACACCTAAAATATATTCTTATGTCATGGGACCTTATTTAATTGGACAGGTGCAAAAATGACCATCACTTGTGAAAACAAACAACTATTTCGTTACATCTGTATGAAAAGATAGAGTAATTGGTTATCTACGCTACTCTAATTATTATTATAGGATATATCTAACATATTTTCAATTGTTAACCATCCTATTTTTTTAGTGATGGTGTACCCCTCCGATTCACTATATGAAGGTCACACAACACGAAACACTCCTACAAAGGGCACGGGCCCGAAGGTGCATAAGTTAATTAAATGGTTAGAGATTAATATAAATCCTTTCCTAAATGATAGTAAATCATATCCCATTTATTAAGGGAAATAAAGATAGCAACTAAATCGGATATACATGGTAAGTGTATATCGATCCCAAAAATGAAGGAAAAACCTTAACCTTCTCCTCCAAGGAACCCTCTCCTATAAAAGGAGAGGGATTTCTCCATATAAGACACGATCTCAATCGGCTGAAAACCCTAACACATATTCTCTTGGCGTCAAACTACCTTCGGGAAATCGCCAATAAACCCTAAACCCCTTTCCTATCTTCCCTAAAGAAGCTTCTATCGTTCACGAAGTACTAGACGCGGTTTGATGCACAATCATTTAATTTATGAAGTTTGTCAATCATTGTTTTTAGACATTTAGACTTATATATATGGTTAACTCGCAGTAAAGTATCATATTTGACAATTGGACATTACTTTTAAGTATAATATTTTACTACATGTTAACCATAGTGCTATAAATTACGAAAATTTTGATAAATAAATGTATCATTGCTTCACAAAAGTTGGTTATAACATTTTTAAAACATGAAAAACCTGAAAACAAACATGTCCAATCCACCCTTTTGTCAAGTCACATGATCCATCTACATGGCCATAACTTCTAGGACCACACTAATTGTAGTAGAATCCTTGTACCTAGCTTTTGTGTGTTAATATATAAGATATTTTTTATATTATTATTTTTTTTAAAAATATTTATTATATTATATTTAATATTTAATAATTATATATCATAAGAAAGATTTTTATGATTTATAAATATTTATGTTTCATTAGTCATGTTTTTACATATTTGACGTATATCATATATTCATAAACTATAATTTTATTGTTTGTATCAGTCGTAATCTGACAGTTTTTTATATTATCATAAATTATAAATAATAATGTAACTATCATATTTATGTTTCAGTTATTCCGCACAACGTGCGGGTTTAATCTAGTTTTTCATATACTGGAAAATGATTAAATTAAGGGAGAGACAACACCAAACCTAGTATATTATTTAAAACACAAACAAATTTCTTACATCTGTATGAAAAGATAGAGTAATTGGTTATCTACGCTACTCTAATTATTATTATAGGATATATCTAACATATTTTCAATTGTTAACCATCCTATTTTTTTAGTGATGGTGTACCCCTCCGATTCACTATATGAAGGTCACACAACACGAAACACTCCTACAAAGGGCACGGGCCCGAAGGTGCATAAGTTAATTAAATGGTTAGAGATTAATATAAATCCTTTCCTAAATGATAGTATATCATATCCCATTTATTAAGGGAAAAAGATAGCAACTAAATCGGATATACATGGTAAGTGTATATCGATCCCAAGAAGGAACGGAAAACCCTAACCTTCTCCTCCAAGGAACCCTCTCCTATAAAAGGAGAGGGATTTCTCCATATAAGACACGATCTCAATCGGCTGAAAACCCTAACACATATTCTCTTGGCGTCAAACTACCTTCGGAAATCGCCAATAAACCCTAAACCCCTTTCCTATCTTCCCTAAAGAAGCTTCTATCGTTCACGAAGTACTAGACGCGGTTTGATGCACAATCATTTAATTTATGAAGTTTGTCAATCATTGTTTTTAGACATTTAGACTTATATATATGGTTAACTCGCAGTAAAGTATCATATTTGACAATTGGACATTACTTTTAAGTATAATATTTTACTACATGTTAACCATAGTGCTATAAATTACGAAAATTTTGATAAATAAATGTATCATTGCTTCACAAAAGTTGGTTATAACATTTTGATCAAACATGAAACACCATTACCTTTAAGATATTTAGATATCCATAGTTCCATACTTCCATACAACTAGAATAAAAGCCCAATCTAGATGAGTCTCCTTCACTGGGCTAACACGGATCCATTATACCCAAGTAAAGTTAGGCTCATTCCTAGCCTTTATCATTACATTCATGTATAAAATTATAAGGTTATATATATATATATATATATATATATATATATATATATATATATATATAGAGATATATATATATATATATATATATATATATATATATATATATATATATATATATATATATATATATATATATATATATATATATATATATATATATATATATATATATATATATATATATATATATATATATATATATATATATATATATATATATATATATATATATATATATATATATATATATATATATATATATATATATATATATATATATATATATATATATATATATATATATATATATATATATATATATATATATATATATATATATATATATATATATATATATATATATATATATATATATATATATATATATATATATATATATATATATATATATATATATATATATATATATATATATATATATATATATATATATATATATATATATATATATATATATATATATATATATATATATATATATATATATATATATATATATATATATATATATATATATATATATATATATATATATATATATATATATATATATATATATATATATATATATATATATATATATATATATATATATATATATATATATATATATATATATATATATATATATATATATATATATATATATATATATATATATATATATATATATATATATATATATATATATATATATATATATATATATATATATATATATATATATATATATATATATATATATATATATATATATATATATATATATATATATATATATATATATATATATATATATATATATATATATATATATATATATATATATATATATATATATATATATATATATATATATATATATATATATATATATATATATATATATATATATATATATATATATATATATATATATATATATATATATATATATATATATATATATATATATATATATATATATATATATATATATATATATATATATATATATATATATATATATATATATATATATATATATATATATATATATATATATATATATATATATATATATATATATATATATATATATATATATATATATATATATATATATATATATATATATATATATATATATATATATATATATATATATATATATATATATATATATATATATATATATATATATATATATATATATATATATATATATATATATATATATATATATATATATATATATATATATATATATATATATATATATATATATATATATATATATATATATATATATATATATATATATATATATATATATATATATATATATATATATATATATATATATATATATATATATATATATATATATATATATATATATATATATATATATATATATATATATATATATATATATATATATATATATATATATATATATATATATATATATATATATATATATATATATATATATATATATATATATATATATATATATATATATATATATATATATATATATATATATATATATATATATATATATATATATATATATATATATATATATATATATATATATATATATATATATATATATATATATATATATATATATATATATATATATATATATATATATATATATATATATATATATATATATATATATATATATATATATATATATATATATATATATATATATATATATATATATATATATATATATATATATATATATATATATATATATATATATATATATATATATATATATATATATATATATATATATATATATATATATATATATATATATATATATATATATATATATATATATATATATATATATATATATATATATATATATATATATATATATATATATATATATATATATATATATATATATATATATATATATATATATATATATATATATATATATATATATATATATATATATATATATATATATATATATATATATATATATATATATATATATATATATATATATATATATATATATATATATATATATATATATATATATATATATATATATATAACACTTAAATAATATAATTAGTTATGCACATATATATATATATATATATATGTTTTAGTTTTAGAGTAAAACAGAAAAATCCGAAATTTTGGATATCCGAAGTTCGGATATCCGAATTTCGGATATCCGAATTCGGATATCCGAATTTCGGATATCCGAATTCGGATATCCGAATTTCGGATATCCGAATTTCGGATATCCGAATTTCGGATATCCGAATTCGGATATCCGAATTTCGGATATCCGAATTTCGGATATCCGAAGTTCGGATATCCGAATTTCGGATATCCGAAATTCGGATATCCGAATTTCGGATATCCGAATTTCGGATATCGAGATTTCGGATATCCGAATTCGGATATCCGAATTTCGGATATCCGAATTCGGATATCCGAATTTCGGATATCCGAATTTCGGATATCCGAACTTTCGGATATCCGAATTTCGGATATCCGAAGTTCGGATATCCGAATTTCGGATATCCGAATTTCGGATATCCGAATTTCGGATATCCGAATCGGATATCCGAATCGGATATCCGAATTTCGGATATCCGAATTCGGATATCCGAATTTCGGATATCCAATTCGGATATGAAGTTCGGATATCCGAATTTCGGATATCCGAATTTCGGATATCCAATTCGGATATCCGAATTTCGGATATCCGAAATTTCGGATATCCGAAGTTCGGATATCCGAAATTTCGGATATCCGAAGTTCGGATATCCGAATTTCGGATATCCGAATTCGGATATCCGAAGTTCGGATATCCGAAATTTTCAAAAATTACTATCCGAATCCGAAATTTCGGATATCCGAAGTTTCGGATATCCGAATTTCGGATATCCGAATTTCGGATATCCGAATTTCGGATATCCGAATTTCGGATATCCGAATTTCGGATATCCGAATTTCGGATATCCGAATTTCGGATATCCGAATTTCGGATATCCGAATTTCGGATATCCGAATTTCGGATATCCGAATTTCGGATATCCGAATTTCGGATATCCGAATTTCGGATATCCGAATTTCGGATATCCGAATTTCGGATATCCGAATTTCGGATATCCGAATTTCGGATATCCGAATTTCGGATATCCGAATTTCGGATATCCGAATTTCGGATATCCGAAATTTCGGATATCCGAATTTCGGATATCCGAATTTCGGATATCCGAATTTCGGATATCCGAATTTCGGATATCCGAATTCGGATATCCATTCGGATATCCGAATTCGGATATCCGAACTTTCGGATATCCGAATTTCGGATATCCGAATTTCGGATATCCGAAATTTCGGATATCCGAATTTCGGATATCCGAATTTCGGATATCGAATTTCGGATATCCGAATTTCGGATATCCGAATTTCGGATATCCGAATTCGGATATCCGAATTTCGGATATCCGAATTTCGGATATCCGAATTCGGATATCCGAATTCGGATATCCGAAATCGGATATCCGAATTTCGGATATCCGAATTCGGATATCCGAATTTCGGATATCCGAATTCGGATATCCGAATTTCGGATATCCGAATTTCGGATATCCGAAATTTCGGATATCCGAATTTCGGATATCCGAATTTCGGATATCCGAATTCGGATATCCGAATTTCGGATATCCGAATTTCGGATATCCGAATTCGGATATCCGAATCGTATCCGAATTTCGGATATCCGAAATTCGGATATCCGAATTTCGGATATCCGAATTCGGATATCCGAAGTTTCGGATAATAAAGTAAAAAAAAAAACAAAAAATAAACCCGGTAACAACCCTCAATTTCCGACTAGGACAATTTACTTAGATTTATCTAGGTATCTATCCCTAGAGGTTTATTAAGAGAATTGACCTTCTAGACATTAACGCATAGTGATAATTGCCCTCTAGTTCAATGAAATACCATAGGTGACTAGTTTTCTTAGAAATGCCATAAACAATAATTATAATCATTCAAAACAATCTCAAGCTATAAATTTGTTCTAATTGAACTTGATGAAATGTCAATGAATCAAAAATTTTATTTCAAGAAGTTAAGTTATATAAATAACTATGCAAGACTCACAAGTTGAGATAACAACCAAAAATTCTTATAAATATCCAACAATTCAAACACCAAGCTAATTAAAGTATATTTGTACATAATTATGTAATGACCATCTTGAAAATTTAATTATAAACTTTGAGTACATAATATTAAGTTTGAATAATAATAATAAGTACATATATATCAACTAGCCAATAAACATGCAACTAGTTCTTACAATCACACATATATACATATGTACATTATGTACAAGATTTAAAGTACCCAAAGTTTGAAAAATGCCTTAATATTTTCGGCACATCACACCACACACATGCACAACTCTTCACACCATCCCACCAATTAGGGGTGTTCAAAGTCGGATATCCGAAGTTTCGGATATCCGAATTTCGGATATCCGAAATTTCGGATAGTGGGTTTTAATATCCGAACATATATCCGAAATTTCGGATATCCGAAGTTCGGATATCCGAAATTTTCGGATATCCGAAATCGGATATCCGAACTATCCGAAATATCCGAACTTTAAGAAAATAATATAGATTTTCGGATATTTTCGGGTATTGAATATAGATTTTTCGGATAGTTTCGGATATTTTCGGATAACCGAAACTCGGATATCCGAAGTTTCGGATTCGGTTCGGATATCGAAATTTTCGGATATTTCGGATAATAAAAAGTAAAATATTGGGGAAAAAAATTAAAAATAAGGTTTTCGGATATTTCGGATATCCGAAATTTTCAAAAATTACTATCCGAATCCGAAATTTCAGATATCCGAAGTTCGGATATCCGAAATTTCGGGTATCCGATTTTTCGGATAAATTCGGATCGGATTTTTGGATTTTCGGATAACGGATTCGGATACGGATAGTTTTGAACACCCCTACCACCAATAGGATTTCAACTAGCTAAAGACTTCTTACACTCCCCATGGACCACTTAAACAACTACACACCAACACCAAACCATGGTTAGTCTTCTACTACCATTGTCAACCAATGAGGAAGCTCCCAACCCACTCCTTCTCCCTCTCTCTCACGGCTATACTCACACAAACACACTCCCACTCTTTTTCATTTTGATAAAACAAAACACACACTTCCCCATTCTCTCTCTCACTCTTCTCTTTTCTCTCAAACATCATCTTTCAAGAACTTCATCTCTTTCTTCTTGAATTCGGCCATGCATCACAAAATGGAGGTTTAATCTTAAATAAACAACAACAATAATAAAGGGTTTTAATCTAGGTGCATCAAGGGATCGTTTGAAGCAAGCTTGGATTCATTTGGAGACTTCTTGAGCTCGAAAATCAGCCCCCAAACAGCCCCATTTTCGAAATTAAAAGGTTGATAATACACCTCCTTGTTCAATAAATCTCTAGTTAATCTTGTTCTTTCAAAACCCAAATGTTTTCTTCATCTTTTATTATCATTTTCTTCTTGATTTAAACTCAATGAGGGCAAGGTTGATAGATCCTTATCTCACATGTTCATGCATGTTGAAATCTAGAAAAAGTATTCAATGATTCAACAAGAACAAGACCCAAGAGTTAGTAGTTGAATGATTTGCTATAAAATGATTAAATGGGTCTCTTTAAAATGATTTTGTATCAAAGGAAAGATGTTTATACTTCTGTGATTTTTCATGAAAATCAAGTTTTCAAAAAGTGGATTAAAGTTCATAGCTTGATTATGTTCAAAAAGGTTAGATCCTGACATGCATGTACATGATTTGTGTCAGATTAGCTTGTTAGAAGTTTGGATTTGAGATGGATCTTTGATGGATGATTTTTGTGTAAATATACATGTTAATATATATGGATGAATCTGGGTTTTAAGGTTATATAACAAGAAATGTAGATTTTATATGAACCAAATCAAAACTATGTCCAAAATCACTAACCGAAAATCACTAAAGCTACATATATACATTCACCACTTTAAGCTAGCAATTTGTTCATAAAATATAAAGAAAATCTGTGGAAAAGCACTAATGAAATGTTTAGGTATGTATTGGGGTTACCAAAATAAGTGTTGAGTGAAGCCATAAAGTAAATGCATGCATTGGGTAAACAAAATAAGCTGACAGAATCAGTTTTCTGTCTTGGAACGGATAAACTGAGCATGTGAGGGCCGATTAAAGCAAAACATTCAAAATAAAAGTTGTAGATAAACGAGTTAACTTTAACCACCAACTGAAATTACTCAAAAATACCGAGCCAAACAAAAAGATATGATTTTTCTACTAAAACTGGTCAAAACTACACTTTTGTCTGAATATTTTATCAACTTTAACAATTTTTATCTCCTAAACCATAAGGTCCCAGGAGGTCATACTTGGTGGAAAGTAAGTTCAATGTGTCCTAAACTTAAAATAAAATCATGAAATTTTTATTAAGAGCATAACCCAAAGAACTTTTATAAAACATTTGGGTACGCAAAACAGTGACTGTTTTGACCACTTTCATTTATAAAAATATTAAGAGGTAGCAAACATTATTTAAAAATTAAGCCAAAATTTATATAACAAGTGGACACATATAGTTCACTGTATAAAAATCACTAAGTTCCAAATAATTAGATTTAACCCTGAATTAGTAGCCAACATTTCATAAATCTGATGTATAAAAACAGAAAATTTGAAGGAAACTAACAATTTGTGTAATGGGCTAAAAGATGCACTAAGACCATAATGGGCTAAGCCGACCCAAATAATAAACTCATTGGACCATAACTCAGTAGGCCCACCTGGCCCAATAACCAATATAACCCATCAAGCATATAGCCCAAATAAGGTTAAGCCCAAAACATTTAGAAGCCCATGACACTTTGACCCAGTTGGTAATGGCCCATAACACTTAAACGAATTTCATAAACCCGAGTAATCATACGACATATTGAGAAATATGTGAGTTAAAAGATAAGCGTAATCAAAGTAACACAAAAGATAACTAAGTGGAATAGACATAAGTAATTACGTTAACCAAACTATAAATTGACATCACAAATGCTAATTCGTATTAAAATCGGTTACACATCCAATAATGAAAGGATAACGTAACTTAATATGGCATTTCTATATGATAACCTAAGATAGGACCTTATTCGCCTCAGTTTCGCGTAGGAATAGTCTTGGATTTGAAATGCGAACGAGGAGCGTAAGGAATATATGATCAAGAAAGTGATAGATGGGGAGTACCTATTTTGGATATGTGGGTATAAAGTGCGGCATATCGAGGTGAGTCATAGCCCCCTTTCAAACTCTTTTATATGTTTTACTTACGGGGTGAAAAACATGAATAATTAAAATTGCTTTCTTTATATGAAATGATACTTTGAAAGAATGATTATGATATGGGAATTATATTGTATGTTTAACGTGTTATATGTTATATGATGAGCTTGAGTACTGTCAAAGTCAAGTCCCCGCTACACTACTATTAACTCATTGAGGCCTGTAGTTAGAGGGTTGCGCAACTAGGATTCGTCCCCTCACTCACTAAGATGGCGACAGGTTGATTGGCCGCCTATGTGGCCGCCTTCAACGGCTGCCGGCCTAGGGGTGCTCTAATCTACTTTATATATTATTGGTCGTCTCCATGGCACGACCCAATTATGGTTAACGCACGTGATTGACAGCATGTGCTATTGTTGTTATTTCGATGGGATATATTATGTTGGTTTGGGACGTGAAAGGGTCTTAGTAGTGGCTCAAGTTAAACTCATCTAAAAATATCAATGTGAATGTTACTAATGATAGATTTGGGACATACTTTGGTTATTATGGAATGAACATACGGTTTGGGTATTGGACCTTATATGAAATCTTGAAAGTTGTTGAAATTGGCGATATTGAAATCTTGATGACCGAAGGGTTTTGGTGTAATGTTTGATAAATCGATATATATATTTTTCTCTAACGATGATTTTTGACAAATGAGAACTTTATAATTACCATGGATTCTCAACGCTTTGAAATAACATTATGTTAATTGGGAAACTTGATAGTTTGATATGAGAATTTTGTCGGTAATGTGGTTTGGGCATATTGATATGTAATAATATGTTTTTTTCTAAGTTTTGAAATGGACATGTAACGAGATTCACTAGAAAACCTATGCACTCACCAACTACGTTTTCGTAGTTGACACTTTTTCTTCATGCTTTTCAGGATTTAGCATAAACTTTGAGGAATTGTATGCATCATGATTGTTTGCTTTGCATCTTGGGGTCAAAGATCAAACCTTGTGATGGGCAATGTAATCCGCCTTGATCATTGTAGTATATCATTTCATGTAATTGTTATTTGTTTCGTGGACTTAATATCCAAGTACGGTGGACGCATTGTACTTGGGAATTGGTTCACATGCGTGTACATTTGTAAATTCTTTTTAACTAATAAAGCTATGGTGAATGTTTATCTATTATCCTTTGTTTTGAATACTCGACTTTCTGTACATCTCATTGTTCCGCCTTAGTTGGGGTGTTACCCCCCCCCCCCCTTTAACCTCTCCATGGATAGCCCCACTCCCCCATTTTCCTAGCAAATTCTTGTTGCTTACGTGGCGGCACATGACAGAAATCTCCTCCTTTGAGGGTTGCCTCACTCCTTTTAGTCTTAGTTTCCCAAGTTTAACTCAATTCTTTCAAGGAAAATGATGATCAATTCTTTCAAAACACACCATCAATTCCCGTTTCAAGTTTAACTCAATTCTTTCAAGGAAAATGATGATCAATTCTTTCAAAACACACCATCAATCCCACCCATTCAAATTCCAAAAACCATAACTATTTCTTATCCTTTAATCTAAACTCACTCATCTAGTTGTCATCTTCATTTCCTCTAATGGATTCGGTTTGATTACTAATTCACTCCCAATCCCAACCCCAAATATACACATATTAATCAACTATGGAAACCAATTCAATGGTGATAAAAGTTTTAGTATATCGTTGGTATTGTCAAAATGATGAGTTATTTGTTATTGCGTCACGAAGAGTATGGATTAAAACTTTTACGTTAATGAGCTTGTAATTTTTTTATATTAAATCTCATAAAGTTTGTTTGGCGCATTCAAAATTTAGAGTGTGTTTTGTGATTGCGTTTTGAGTTGATTATCTGATTATTGCATAACGCAAATAACAAAAATAAAAAGTGTTTGGCAATATAGTTGATTATCCACGTTTTCATAAAGATAAAACGTAGTTATGGAAAAGCAGATTGTGACATGTTTTTTTAAAAAGCAACTCTTAAACACATAATTTATTTTACAAGCGCATTTCCAAACACCACTTTAAAGTTTGAACAAAGATAGCTTAAACCAAGAACTTTTTAAATTAGCTCTCTGAGCTGAGGTTTTTATAATATATAAATCAGTGAATAAAATAGGTTATGAGTTTTTTAGTTAGAAAAAAAGAAAAGATAATTCCTTTTTAATGTATTACGGAGTATTATTTATTATTATAGATTATAGATCGTAGATAATAATGAAAATACAACAGGTATTTAATTTTCACTTATGGTGAATTTGAATGAGTTTTTTTTCCAGATTTCTAGGTGATATGAGTTAATTATCGAGAGGTTTAAATTATCTATTTTACAAAAGAATTCTCTATCACAAATTCAATTAAAACAACATATGCTCCTTTAAAAAAAAAATCAAACTCAAGCCATTAACTACAACATTTTTATCTTTTTTGAACAACAAAATTAACTCCAGCTATTAATTTCATCTTATTTGAAAAAAAAAAAAACTCAAGCTTTTAACTGCAACTTTTTGTTTTTTTTAGTAGCAAATTAACTCCAACTATTAGTTCCATCTTATTTGAAAAAAAAACAAAACTCAAGCTTTTAACTGCAACTTTTTTTTTTTAGAGTAGCAAATTAACTCAACTATTAATTCCATCTTATATTGTCAAACTAACTAATTATTTGATGATACTAGAAGTGTGCCCGCACAATGCGGCGACAGTGGTCAGTGATGGCGGTGGCGACGACGGGTGACACCGGTGGCGGTGGCATCGGTAGGTTAGAGATGCGTTATTAATGTAAAAGTAATTGATTTAATGGAATAGTATAGTTATTTTAAGTATTGAGGGATGTACGTTAAAAAAATTCAATAAGAGTAATATAAATATTTTAGGGGTATTTTAGTCTAATTAAGTATGTAATATATAGAAAATGTAAAAAAAAAGGGACGATATAGTCTTTTTAAGTTCTTAATTACTTAAAATGAAGGGTCTAGTTTGCATTATAAGGTACTCCGTATTATTTTATAGATATAAAGTATATACTTTACTATTTTCTCTCAAGCTGGCTACACTTCACCTTCAATTTGTCGACATTAACAAACCCTCAAAATTCCAGCCTTGATACACAATCTTCCATATTCTTCTTCTCCATTTTATATACATATACACACACATCTCATCACTGTGTGTAACTTAGTGTGTGAAAAAACCAAACACACACACACTCACACACAAATCCGGTCAAAATGTCAATGCACGCAAAAACAGATTCAGAAGTAACAAGTCAAACAGCATCATCTCCAACCAGATCTCCTCGTCGACTAGTTTATTTCGTTCAAAGCCCATCACGTGACTCACACGACGGCGAAAAAACCACTAATTCATTCCATTCAACCCCTGTTTTAAGTCCAAACGGGTCACCGGGTCGCCACTCACGTAACTCATCTTCTACCCGTTTTTCCGGGTCTCTCCGACCCGGATCAAGAAAAGGCCATCATCACCAACATCAACAACCTCGTAAAGGCGATAAAGGTTTTGATGCAATTGAAGAAGAAGGACTAATTGATGTTGATCATAGACGTGGCATACCACGTCGTTGTTATTTCTTGGCGTTTGTTGTTGGTTTTTTTGTTTTGTTTTCGTTTTTTGCACTTATTTTGTGGGCTGCTGCTAAACCACAGAAACCTGAAGTCACAATGAGGGTAAAGTTTCTATCTTTTTGCTATTTTTATACTGATTTTCTATCTTAATTATATGGGTGTGATTATTTTTGGGTGAATTGAAATGGGTATTTATGTATATTGGTACCCATTTCTAAACTTTTATGCTGACCATTTTAAGATTTTTAGCTAGTGAGATCTGAACCTTTGGTTCTGAAATGGGTGTTAAAAAAGTTTGGATTTTTTTCTTGTATAGATTTCAATTTGGTGATTTGAAATGGGTGTACAAAAAGTTTGAAATTTTATGTGTAGATTTCATTTGGGTGTGATTATTTTTGGGTAAATTGAAATGGGTGTGAAAAAGTTTGGAAATTTTGTATAGATTTCATTTGGGGATGATATATATCTAGGTGAATTGAAATGGGTATTAAAAAAGTTTGGATATTTGTGATTGCAGAGTATTTCATTTGATGAATTTGCGGTGAATGCTGGGGCGGATGCATCTGGAGTTGCTACAGAAATGGTGACAATGAATGTTACCCTTAAGTTTAATTTTCGGAATCGTGGTACATTTTTTGGAGTTCATGTATCATCGACGGATATTGATCTTGCATATACTGAGCTAACATTAGCTTCTGGATCTGTAAGTCACTCACTAATATTTTGTTACTCGAAATCTTCACATTTTAAGCTCATTTTCATATGGATATCCCTTGTTCTATCCCAATTTCACATGGGTTGCTAGTTTGATCTTAATTCCATATGGTTATCAGTTATCACTAGTTTGATCTAAAGTTCAGATGGGTATTGCTAGTTTGATCTAAATTCACACGGATTTTACTAAGTTTATCTATTAATGGGTGTTACTAATTTGATCAAAATATTATATGCTTGTCCCTTACAGCCTTACTTGATCCCATTTTTATTGAGTTGTGGTAATTTAATTTACAAAAAGATGTTTGTAAACATCTTGTAGCTAGAACTTCTGTGTAATTTAGAAGTGTTTCATTTCTCTATCACACTATGGGTACTTCTTCTAGTTTTAGCTTTTTCTAGAAAAGCATTAGTTTGATCTTAATTTCATATGGGTGTCACATACTCACACTATTCCTATAATCTCATTTCACATGTGCATTGCTACTTTAGTTGGTATCATTTCACATGGGTAGCCCTCAATTTGATCTTAACCTCCAAAATGGGTACATTTTGCAGATCAAGAAGTTTTATCAATCAAGAAAAGGCCATAGACTAGTGAGTGTAAATCTTCACGGCCGTGGTGTGCCATTATACGGTGGAGGCGTGAATTGGAGTAGCCAAAACGGTAAACTAACCGCACCCGTGCCACTAAACCTAAACTTCACGGTTAAAGCCAAGGCGTATGTGCTTGGCAAATTAGTGAAGCCCAAGTTCCATAGAAAGGTCTCTTGTGCCATTGTTTACAAACCCCCAACCAAACTAAACGCACCCAATGTGCCCATTTCACTCAAGAACTCTTGTACTGTTCAGTAAAACTTAAGCTGTACAAGTTTTTAAAGTCCACTCTATTTTTACTTTTGGTTAGCATATTAGTTATATATAGTTTTGTATTTATATTTTTTGGTTATAATTCTTTAAAGACCAGAAAAGTGAGGTGGGTTCGGGCAGATCTGAAGATTACGGGTAGTGGTTGACCGAATGTGCGGCGAAAGAAGGTGTCGGTGGTAATTGGAGAAATGAACTGATCTGTAATTGTGTGACTTTTATTATTTTATTTATTTATACCTATATTTAATGAAAAATATATTGTTTATGGGTGGATTCATGGTACTTGGTCGGTGTAGGGAGTTGGACCCTTGATTTAGAGTTAATTACAGAAATCGTCTCTGTCGTGGACCGCCACTTGCAGCTTTCATCCTAACTTTCAAAAATTACAGTTTTAGTCCAATTTTTTCTTCTCCGTCAACACTTTTGGTCCTGACCCTTAACGTCCGTTTAATAAGGCATCATGTGCCAGACACGTGATGGGCAATTTCGTCATTTCTTTTGTTACAACCATTTCCAAAATTTAATCAAAAGGGATTTATAATTTTAATCTATTTCCAGATTTAATTCATTTCACATTAATAACATCCATCATCATCATCTTCATATCAAAGCACCCGATTCCAATTCAACAACCACCACAATTCAATTCAAAATTCATTGCACCTGTATAAAATGGGACGACCATATAACAACCCAATTCCATCCACCATGTGATCCTATATCTATATCCATATCTTTATTATATTATATACATTATAAAATCACCAGAATAAAACCAAATTCAAAATTCATTCACACCCAATAAACTAAAATATACATATACAAATCTATAGATACATACCCATCAAACCCGTAAAGGAACACCACCAATTTTTGGTTATCAGCCGTGTTGTTAACCATCTGTAAGTAATTAAACATAAAGATTCATAAAGATGAAGGTGTCGTTAACCACCACCAAGATCTGGTTATCAATCATGGGGTTGTTATGGTGTTGACCGTATTCCCATGGAACATTCCTCCATGGCCGGAGTTAACCTCCACTATGGAAAAGTGTGACAGTGGTGTAGTGGGTTGGTGATGGAGTGGGGTGTCGGTGATGGGTCAGATTCGTAAAATCCAGATGTCGAACTTCATCCATTTTTTCAACTATTCATGTAAAGAGAGATTTGATTTGGGGTTTTTGGTGAGTTTTCATTCTTGGTATAATTTGGGTTTTGAAAAGAAATGATAAAAAGTATTTGTTAGGTTTGAGATTTCTTCATTATTGGTGTAATTTATGTATATATATATATATATTTTGTATATTTGTGTATATATATATATAAATCTTTTATATGTGATGATGAATTTTTGGATGAGTTTTTCGTATGTGATTTTGTATATACATAAATCTGTGATGATGATTTTGATTATATGTATATACAAATTTTTATTTGTATATTCATATATGTGTGATTTTGATGTGAATTTAGATCTCCTGGTGGTGGGATGGATGGATGTATCATGTATGTATATAGATTTGGATATATACATATATAGATACATAAATGTATAGATACAGAATTATTATATATGGATGATGATGAAGAAAAAGTTTAGAGTTAATTACACTTTTGGTCCTGTGTAATGAAAATACCATTATACCCATCACGTGTTCGGCACATGACCACTTATTAAACGGACGTTTATGTGGATGACCAAAAGTGTTGACGGAGAAGAAAAAACTAGACTAAAACTGTAATTTTTGAAAGTTAGGGACGAAAGCTGCAAGTGGCGCTCCACGACAGGGACGATTTCTGTAATTAACTCCTTGATTTATTTCTACATTGAACGTGAAGAACAATTATGATCTATCAATTATCATCACTTTTTGGTCATTTATGATTTTTGAATTCATTGTACTAGCTAAGAAAATATCAAAATATCATCTTATTTGTTTGTTAAAAATAGTTTTATGTAGTCCAACATGGGTACGATTTGTAATTTTATCGAGTCTGTTACATATTTCAACTAAATGCAAACATTCCTCCAATCTAATTGTTAGAGCAAGGCATTCCGTATCTACTTATTTATGTTTTATACTGAAATTTACTGTTTGGAAAAAGAAAACTTATTTATGTATTATTGGTACTATACTCACATGACTCTAACTTGGGGGTGTAAACGAGCCGAGCCGAGCCCGAACTTGATAGTGCTCGAGCTCGAGCTCGAGATCGTTTAAGGAGCTCGGGCTCGAGCTCGTTCGAGCCTTAGTATTTAAACTCGAGCTCGGCTCGTGATTTATTAAGAAAGCTCGAGATCGGCTCGTTTGTCAAAAACTAAACAAGTTCGAGCTTGGCTCGAGCTTGAGCTCGTAAGTGATCAAAACTAAGCTCGATTATCAGAGGCTCGTGAAAAAAGCTCGTTTAGGCTCGGCTCGATTAGTATATGAAAGCTCGATTAATATAATAATATGTATATATATATTATTATATTATACATATAAAGCTCGTTTAGTAATCGAGTTACAGATTCGAAGTTCGGGCTCGAACTCGTTTAGTAAACGAGTCAGCAGTTAAGCTCGAATTCGACTCGAGCTCATTTAAGCTCGGCTCGAAACGAGCTTTTTACGAATCGAGTTCGAATACTTCACGAGCAGGCTTGACTTGTTTACACCCCTAACTCTAACAAACCGAACGGTAAATGAATATAAATCTGTGATCATATAGTTAATAATTTTTTTGTTGTTTATTTTCATTCATTTGTAACACAATGAACGCAAAATATCTTTCTTTTTTTTTTTGAATTTTGCTGTCTACACTTGTTAGATTCGATATTAATATGAGACATTTAAAATATCCATCTTTTGAAAATCGCTATCCAGACATGTTTCATGAAAGTATAAATTTAATGGCACTTGATAGTTACCCAATCCTGACCGCCCAAGCGTTCATACCAGACTCCACTACTCCAGTAGTTCAATCTATCATAGTGTTTACTTTTAATGGGCCTATCTATAATTGTACTATTCAATGGGCTACAACTAATATATAACTCCACGGATTCATCTTTTCGCAAAATAAGCCCAATTATTTGTACAACATAAAAATCGTATTCACAGTTTCACACATACATAAACACAACTACACAAGGTCTTTCATACCATCATCGTAGTCGTAGATCACTCTTCCAGGGGACAAAAAAAATTGTTGAAGGTTAACTTTGACTAACGGAAAATTTCAAAATTAGCATGTAATGAGTTAATGACTATATGGTTTTAAGCCATTTAGCAATATGCGGTTCAATAAACATATAACTTCGTTTTTTTTTCCTTTTAGTAAGTGAGAACGAAGATTAAACTTTTTAGTCGGTTTTTAGTGCACGATCGTATGGAATTGACTATTTCGTGTGTTCAAATGTATCAATCTAAGAGTAGGCACGCCAATATTATGTTAATACCAATATTATGTTAATGTTGCATCTACCATTAATTGCTAATTAGTACTTAAAAATCTAGGAGAACAAACCAATGCCATTTGGTTCTCTGAATCTATGAATTTAAAATCTATCTCTAAATTGCTAATCAGTACTTCAAAATCTAAGAGAACAAACCAAATGTATACAATATCACTGTTGCCATCTACCAGTATAAGGATTTAGTACTTGAACTCGTCAACGCGAAGGTTTTATTAACATGATTCTTAGTTCACCACACTATCAGCATGATTACTTTCACATTAAGTTTCAATCCTAGACTTAGTTTATTCTCAATTAAGTCAACGTTTAGATCCAATGCTCGTAAGGAAGTCGTATACACTACAATATGAATGAATTAATCTATTATATTTTCTAGCTTTACAAGCATTGATATCTACTTTATCTATCATTGGCATAACTGCATAGTTAATTTCATATTTTGTTACATTTTGTTCAGGAAAAAGATAAATTGAGTCCATGTCTTAATTTGAGTCCAAATGGTCCGTTGATTTTCTTCCCTCTACTCAAATCCCAACCACCTCCTCCCACCACCACCATCATCTCCGACCACCACCATGATCCTCCGGCGACGGCGACCACTGCCACCACGACTTACACATGTGTAAGTTAACCTACACATGTGTAAGTTACATGGATCATTTGGACTCAAATTAAGATCTGGACTCAATTTATCCCACCCCTTTTTGTTCATATGTAAGTTTGAATTAACTAAGAAGGTGCGTATCACATAAAAAAGGGTCAAATATTGCTTTGCTTTACTAGGACGCCAATGGGAATGTGGAATAGGAGGATGGTCTTCTTCTGTAAGAGAAAATGAAAAGGGTCGATAATATTTGACCAAATTCTATGGATAGAAGTTTTTCTACGCTAGATGGAAGCTAAATATAGTTAAAGTGGTTGACATTTAAGAAACGAACTATGCAATTAATAATATAAAACCATTAATTATTTAAGATTTATTATTTATGTACTTTCACTTTTTCCTCATATTAACTTCATTATATTTTGTCTCATTAAAAGTTTGATAATAAAATCATTTAAATTGAACTAAAGATAAAATTTTCAATAACCTATGATGATAAAAATGGTCCTATATATCTACGAAATGATTTAAAGATAACTTAAACAGATAACTCTAATTGAAATCATCACTTACTAGTACGAATACAAAAAAGATGTCGAAAATATACGATTTCCATATTGAAATGTTATAAAAGATGTATGTCATCATTATATATTTGTATTCTAGGACCCAACCGTATCTTATTCTTCTGGAAATAAAAAGGTTTCACACAGCACAAGCAAAACTAACAAGGTCTGAACACAAAGGTTGTATGTATCTCATTTGTTCCATGGAATCTAATCAAAATAATAAAAGTGAACTTTGAGTAAGCAAATATGATCTCTGCTTTCTAATTACTTAATCATATTTTCACTTAAAACAAGTAGGATTAGATCAGTTGAAAAATCCTTTGCTTTTGGAGATTGAAGTCAAGAGCAAGATTTTAATCTCTACAAAATATTGATGAAGCTCCTTTATAAACATCCTAGCTCGCTTTGTAGCTAGAAATTTTCAATTTTGTATTTACTAAAGGTATAATTAAGTACCACACATTTTTACACTTTTAACACCGATTGACACATACGATCAGTGGGCCCGTTCTTTTTTTTTAGTCATTAAGTGTTAAATGTATTAAATGGTTAAATTTATAATTAATGTATGTATGTATTAAGTAAAAAATAGGTAATTAACGGTTATTTTTATTTATTAAAAAAAACACGAAATTTGATTATATGCATTAAGTTCTTAATTATTAAGTCTATTATGTAAAAACAAACATGGCCTAAGATTTTTTTTTTATGTATTTATTGTTAACTCATTAGAAACTATTTGTATTTGCATCAGTTATCACTTAGATTGAAGTTAACAAACCAAAATTTGAATCTAGTAAGACAAACAAAAGTTACATATTGTAACTTGTATATTTGAATATATATGTGTTTTATATCATTTAAATATGTGTATTGTACACTAGATAACAATTAACAACCAATAATGTGGTAAAGTAAGGTGCTCTGTATATTGTACTAAATATGAACATTAAAAGAAGCAATTTGTGACAAACTTTGCTTTGAGCCTTTGCTTTGCTTTAAAAACCCTAACATGATTCTTGCAAGTTACTAACTTTTTCATGAATAATTAAATAACTTAAATAGTCTTTAATAAATATTTAAATTAGACCCCCATATTCATTCGTCCAAATGATTGGGTTTTCTTAGAATGATTAATTGGCTATGAGTTGTCGAATATTTCTCATAGGCTATCACTTATGCATCAATAAAATAACATCAAACTTTTCATTATTAACTGCGATAAAAATCGTTAGAGAGTCATTAAAACAAAAGAAATGAACAGGACAAAGTCATGAAAAACTTTTATTTTGCACTTTTATGTATAAAATTCAGAAAGCGTAATTTTATAGTTGGTTCATGGACGGTTTTGGACCAAACTAGTTAACTTTATGCAACACAAACTATTGCAAATACATCAATGTCGAACTGCGATAGTTGCCAAAATCTTGAAGAGAAAGAAAAGTAAATTCCAAATTTGGAAATGGAAATTGGAACTTGCAAAATTCAGAAGAATAAATTAGAATGAAGTCATATAGAAACAAAGTCATGTGTATGTATGTATACCTTTCATATATCTATCTGTATTTACAACTTGATTGGCAAAAAAAATATGCCACAACAATTACTACATCAACTATATATAATATTTAACTAATAAAAAAATCAGTGTCAAAATTTTTTTAAAGAATTAATCCCCAATTCTTTGAATCTGCCTTATGCTGACATCATCTTACTTTTACCCAACTGTTTGAAACAACAGACCAATTGGGTTTCTGATCTGTCAGCAGCTGCCCCAATCTCGTCGTCGCCGGCAACCCAGACCGGAATTCTTCAATTCCCGGCGTGGAATCTTCCGATTCCCAATCAGGAAAATCAAATACCTCCCTTGGCGATATTTGATCCCCTGTTTCTTTTTCGAATGAAACAGTGCTTACAAAAGGATGATTCAAAAGCATCTCAGCCGTCCATCTTTTACTTGGGTCTTTCACAAAACATTTCAACAAAAAATCTTTTCCCGTGTCGGATAATTTCGCGGGAATTTCCGGGATTTCCGCGCCAACACCAATTTTCATTAAAAGACCACTTATGTCTGAAACATCCCAAATTGGTGTACCTGTGATCAATTCTGTTATTAAACATCCAACAGCCCAAATATCTGATGCTGCTTCTTGCTCCCCATTAATAACTGTCTCTGGCGCCATATAAATAGGCGTACCACGAATTTCATATTTTTTATTATTATTATTTTTCAACTCTGTAGTAACACCCAATGTCGTCTTCTTAGCTAGCCCAAAATCGGCTATTTTAACATCACCATTTCCAACTAATAAAACATTTTGTAACTTGATGTCACAATGGACAAATCCATTTTGGTGAATATATTTCAAACCTTTCAAAATAGAATTCGCGTAACGCCGTACATTATTTTCTGACAATTTCTTTAATTGTTCTGATAAAGCACCACCTGAAGCATACTCTAATGAAACATTATACAATTTCTGACCATTTTCTATTGTAATTGAATCGCCATAACAATGAATAATCTCTGGGCAATCTTTAAGTTGTTCCAAGATTATACTTCACCTTTTTTTGCTAATGGAATGTGACATTTTAGATATAATTACTAACATTTTATTTTACTTTTCTTTTTTTTGGTTCTAAATGAAATATATATGTAGCTAATAAGGGGGTGTTTGGTATGATAGAATGGAAAGGAGAGAAATGGAATGATAAAAAATTCTCTTGTTTGGTTGCACCGGAGAATGAAATAGAGAAGAAAAGTAAATTCCAAATTTGGAAATGGAAATTGGAACTTGCAAAATTCAGAAGAATAAATTAGAATGAAGTCATATAGAAACAAAGTCATGTGTATGTATGTATACCTTTCATATATCTATCTGTATTTACAACTTGATTGGCAAAAAAAATATGCCACAACAATTACTACATCAACTATATATAATATTTAACTAATAAAAAAATCAGTGTCAAAATTTTTTTAAAGAATTAATCCCCAATTCTTTGAATCTGCCTTATGCTGACATCATCTTACTTTTACCCAACTGTTTGAAACAACAGACCAATTGGGTTTCTGATCTGTCAGCAGCTGCCCCAATCTCGTCGTCGCCGGCAACCCAGACCGGAATTCTTCAATTCCCGGCGTGGAATCTTCCGATTCCCAATCAGGAAAATCAAATACCTCCCTTGGCGATATTTGATCCCCTGTTTCTTTTTCGAATGAAACAGTGCTTACAAAAGGATGATTCAAAAGCATCTCAGCCGTCCATCTTTTACTTGGGTCTTTCACAAAACATTTCAACAAAAAATCTTTTCCCGTGTCGGATAATTTCGCGGGAATTTCCGGGATTTCCGCGCCAACACCAATTTTCATTAAAAGACCACTTATGTCTGAAACATCCCAAATTGGTGTACCTGTGATCAATTCTGTTATTAAACATCCAACAGCCCAAATATCTGATGCTGCTTCTTGCTCCCCATTAATAACTGTCTCTGGCGCCATATAAATAGGCGTACCACGAATTTCATATTTTTTATTATTATTATTTTTCAACTCTGTAGTAACACCCAATGTCGTCTTCTTAGCTAGCCCAAAATCGGCTATTTTAACATCACCATTTCCAACTAATAAAACATTTTGTAACTTGATGTCACAATGGACAAATCCATTTTGGTGAATATATTTCAAACCTTTCAAAATAGAATTCGCGTAACGCCGTACATTATTTTCTGACAATTTCTTTAATTGTTCTGATAAAGCACCACCTGAAGCATACTCTAATGAAACATTATACAATTTCTGACCATTTTCTATTGTAATTGAATCGCCATAACAATGAATAATCTCTGGGCAATCTTTAAGTTGTTCCAAGATTATTCTCTCATTGACTAATGATTCAGAATGAGACACCCCACATGATTTTACTGCAATTAGTGAAGGAATTTCTGAATTTTGACACGTGGGCTTTGCTAAACTCACAGTTGCAAAGCTTCCATGGCCTATTCTTTTACCTCTAATCCACTCCATTAGAAGATGTAAAATTAAATTTGAGATTTTTGCAAAATTTCTAGAATTTGTTTTTGATGGTTTCTTTTGTTGTTGTTTTTGTTGTTGAGAGAACAGAGAATGTGAAGTTGATGATTGTTGGAAGAGATCTCTGATATTTGTTTATATACATATATATAGGCGTGTGGGGAGATTGGAATGCAAGTTGGATTTGGAATTATTTAATTTATTTATGTGAAAATAAATTAAATAACATTTTTGATGATGATGGGAAATATTGGGAGCACGTGAAAATTAAGGATATTTATTTTTGGGAAACTTTGGCTGCGGAAATAGCGTACACAAGTTTGGAATGCGGTTGACATCGTTGGGGTTAAAATAGGTATTTTAAAGTGTTAATTGTTGTCATGCTTACTTTGCTTAAGATATATTTTGTTTGTAAATAATATTGTTGTGTTATTACTTAATTACCCCGTGGCTTGCCCTTTGTGTTGCATGAATAGCTTCACCTTTTTTTGCTAATGGAATGTGACATTTTAGATATAATTACTAACATTTTATTTTACTTTTCTTTTTTTTGGTTCTAAATGAAATATATATGTAGCTAATAAGGGGGTGTTTGGTATGATAGAATGGAAAGGAGAGAAATGGAATGATAAAAAATTCTCTTGTTTGGTTGCACCGGAGAATGAAATAGAGAATGAAGAAGTGGGAATAGTTTTCATTCTCTCCATTCTATACAAAATATAGAAAATGGGTGAGAATAGAGAAAAAAATTGTTTTTTGTTTTGATGATGCTAATATGTGTTAGTTTTAATTATTAATTAAAATTTTGTATTTCTTTTATATTCATTCTTTGTTTGTACCAAATGACATAATCCATTCTCTTTCCAAATACTCATTCTCTTTCCCACTATTTTCATTTTCTGTTACATTTCCATTATTAATGATTCCCTCTTACCAAACACCCCCTAACATATTTTACCAAATTAAATGTCATGTATGTAGAAATGATATTCATTATCTATCGTACTTATTAGTGCTGTAAATGAACATAACATTCACGATCACTTCGGTTAAATTGTTCAATAGAAGTTCATTTGCATTCATTTGTTTAGTAAACGGACAAGTTATTTTGTTAGTTACTAACTCGTTGTTTAAAAAAGTAAATATATTTTCGGTTCAGAATTTTAATATAATGTGTTAAAGAGAGAAATTTTTAAATAAAGTCAATCATTTCTAAATTATAAAAATTATAATCCTTATTTGATACGGAGTAAAATTTATACTTTATTAGAAAAATTATATTGATGATATATGAGAGTAAAGAAATTTAGCCTTATCTACTTGGATATGTATATTTCCGCTTAAATAATAGGCACAACTTTGACTTCTCGGGTCTTAAGAAAAGTCATGCAAATTGTGGTATAAAATTGAAACATAAATGCACCACTGACCGAATATAAAATGTTTAAAAGATCAATACTGGAAGGCTCGTGATATAAGATTTGGAAAGTAATTACTGGAAGATCTTTGCATGGTGTGAATCTAACTATTAAGTAAGTTAATTAATGAAAATGACATGCATAATCCTAGTTCAAAGTATGTAGAGACGTGAAACATGTTGCATATGATAAATAAACTAATTTGACCCCAATAGTCCAGACTCACAACTTGTTTTAGTGACAACTGATGGCCGTTCATATCTTAAGTAGTCGCCGGATATATGGATAAATATGCCGAATTTTCTACAAATATCTCTTTATTGTTATGTATGGCTGCTGCCCTTTTTCATTACTTAATTAGTACTGTAACTCTTAACTAAATTACAAAGTCAAAGTGGCGTTTGGATGTGGGTCAAAAGTTAGAGTTCGGATAGGATACAATATGCCGAATTTTCTACAAATATCTCTTTATTGTTATGTATGGCTGCTGCCCTTTTTCATTACTTAATTAGTACTGTAACTCTTAACTAAATTACAAAGTCAAAGTGGCGTTTGGATGTGGGTCAAAAGTTAGAGTTCGGATAGGATACATATAATTAGAGGTAAGTTCTAAGAAGGTAGCCAATGCTACTCGTCCTTTCACTCGTCCATTGCTTTTTTCCTACTAGGGACGAGTCTATACCATTGGGTATGACTCACCCTTTGACTCGTTTTTGGGGGATTAGTCCTTCCAGGGACGAGTTGAATATTAAGGGTGTGTGAATGTGTTTGGTGTTTAAGCGATTAATGGTATAAAAGGTGAGTCCAAGACTAGTACTTTGCATTGGGGATGTTTTGGAAAGATTAGTCCTTAGAGTGTGTTTTGCTGATGTGGCACTCCGGGTAGCCCCTAAGAAGTTACTTTGATTATTTCAATATATACTTATTTTATAGAACTTCATAATTAAAACAATATTATTTTCAAAGTATATACTGCACTATTGTGGAAAATGAATCTAAATATGTAATTGCTTTGCCAATTTCCATAATATATATGTGTAGATATTGTATATACATGTATGTATTTATATATATAAGGTATTATGGCACCGGAGTGTAACTAACTATGACTCAATGGTTATGTAATGTAGTGACCTTTCAAAATGGCTATCTGATGTAAGTACCTTCCATTTTTGTTCTTTTAATGTATCGGGTGACCGGTTGTACCATTAGCCGGTAATAAAATTAAGGGATTAAGGCACCGGAATGTAACCAACTATGATTGAATGGTTATGTAATGTAGTGACCTACGAAAATGTTAAATCGATGTAAGAACCTCTCTGTTTTGTTCATTCGATGTAACGGTTGACCGGTTCTAACAAATAAATAAGTTCTACAGTATTATCTATATATTTTTCTTCATATATTTTACCTATATCTATCAACGTGGAGGTGTCGTTCAAAAGACCAGGCTGCCACCGGAAACGGCCACTCTTTGGTCACCGCCACCATTCAACAAATCCATACACGCATCATCATCATCATCCCCCACCACCATATTAATTGATATGAATATGTACCAGTATGGATCTACTTCCATCTCCACCTGCGCCTTCACATTCTTATTCTAACACCAAGATCGTTACACAAATATACAGCCATACATACATCTAGATCTAAGAAGATAAAACCCTAAGTCTAACAAGAAAAAAGAAAAAGATGAAGAAGAAATAAAGAAAAGGAAAGAAAAGCGATATGGTGGTTTTTACGGCCATGATTTGAAATGGATTATGAAAGTGACTAGATCCGGCAATTAAAAATAAGACATCGAAATAAAAAGGGATCTGTACAAGACGACGCTTTATGTTCCGTGGTTTTGGAACCGGTGCCATCCTATCTTCGTGGCTGACGACCATAGCTACGTACAGTGCATTTATAATTGATACAAATATTATATAATTTATTGATACAAATATTATATAATTTATTGATACAAATATTATATAACTTTTACGGCCTTGATTTGAGAGGTTCTTACATCAATTTAATACTTTCGTAGGTCACTACATTACATAACCATTCGCTCATAGTTGGTTACACTCTGGTGCCTTAATCCCTATTTTTTTACGTCCAACGTGACATTACCGGTTACAAATAGGATGTTACCCAGTATGATACATTAAAAGAACAAAAATGGGAGGTACTTATATCCGATAGACATTTTGAAAGGTCACTACATTACATAACCATTGAGTCATAGTTGGTTACACTCCGATGCCATAATCCCTGTATATAAAGAAGTGGTAAATATAAAACAGGGTGCGAAACCAAAACCATGAAAGGAAAGCATAAATAAATAAGAGGATTTTTACAACATGGAATTGTGTGACATGAAAGGCATTAAACAACCCGTCTCTCCTTTTTCATAGCCCAATTTTCATGTGAAATTCTGTTGGTAACTGTAATGACTTTTTGGTAAATAAACATAATAAAATAATATTGATTGGTTCCTAAATGCCCAAAAAGATAGGGGATTACATGTGCAAATTGCAAATTGTTGGTATGGTCCCACCAACTTGGAACTACACATGCCTGGCTACTAGACTGACTTACTGCTAGTCTCTGCTTCTAGTTTTACAAGTTACCCATGATTCTCTCCGTGAATATTTATTTCTACATTTTTAGCTTTGAATATAATTATTTAATAAATGAATAATCGATCCACCATTGTTCCCTTATCAACTTGGTCTTACGGCCAATATTAGAGATCTATCTTTTAAAGACAATATGGAGTGTATATGATATGTGCATGGTAATTAAAGAATATAAATATATATAACTCTATGTTTAAGAAATTATTTATACATTAAATAAATTTAATCATCTTTTAAAATTATGAACTATGATTTAAAGTAAAAAACTTTATGCATACACTTGGAAGTTATCATCATACCAAAACAATATATACAAAGTACGACATATAAAAACGTTTTTAAAAGGACTCCTATTTTCACTTTTTTCCCCCTCTTAAATACACTCTTCAAATATAAGGATTTATGCATAATATAACTCTTTATTGCAAAGCAACAAAGTGTATTTAGGAGAAAAAAGAGATAGAAATAGATACCCACGTATTAGGTAACCACAATATGCATAAGACTCGAATTTACAAGTCTCGTTCACCATAATACAAAAAAGTTATAATGATATTAGGATATTTACATAGCACAACATATTATAAGATAAGATATAATATATTTATATAAATAATAATCCAACTCCCTAGGAGAGGCTAGGACACAACTTGTTCAAGTTGCCCACTTTTCACCCTTGATTTTTCCTTAGCATTAAGTTTTCTAAGTTTACTATATTGGGCCATACTATTTCCATTCTGATGATAGAAACTTCAATTTGCACTTAAAGATATTATAAACAAATAAACAAAAAGGTGCATGACCGTTGTTGAAACTTGAAATTGTGAAAATAATAAATCAATAATATATGTTCTATGCAGTATCAGTTTATTATTTTTTAATTTCAATTCCGCCGAGACCCTCATCATTTCAATGGTAAGAAGGCACACATCAATTTCCTCAAATCTAATACATGAATCTAAGAAAAATAGAAGGTCGAAAAGTTATGGTTGTTGTTGGTTGCTAAAATTTTAATGTGCAAAGTACCTAATACAATTATACAAAATATATATATGTTATTTTACGTACTTCCTTGAAAAAGTTATTTGTTTGTTTTTATCCTGATCAAGTCATTTGATGGACGTAACATCTTAGTAGATTGAAAGTACTAATATTCTAGATGGACAAATTACGGGGTTTTTTGTGTGAGTGTTTGATTTAAACATGCTTTAATAGAGATTGATAGATTGACTGCTATCTAATAAGATACTTGTCATGAATTGATTAGAAAAATTATAGGATTTTTTCCCCCGAACATTCAGTTGGTACACGACATCAGGGAAACCTCACCGTATAATGGTGAAACCTTGCACGTACACTAGACAACGAGATGTTGACTATAGGCCGTTACAAGTATTCGGAGGAAAAACCCCAAAACTTGTCATCCCTAAGGATCAAACTCAAGACCTTGGGTAAAACCTGAGAGTGGGGTTGGACTAGTCATCATTGGCAGAAAAATTATAGGATTAGTTGTAACATGAGTAAAAAATTTAATGGTAAACGGAAACGGAGTTGGAATAGTAAATTATCATATATCTTTTTTTTTTGTAAAGTTAGTTTCGATTCAGACGTGTTGGAGGCAATTTTAACCAACGATTTGCTGGACCTCCAACCCCCTCCTCATGGAAAATACCTTGAGATGAGAAACCCAAGACTCGAACCCGAGACCTTGGAAAAACTCACCTCCGGGGCCCACATAGTGGATTTAGAAGATACCCTTGGCCAATCCACCTAAGTGGAGTTAACCCATACATAAATCTAATAATTTTGAGATAAAAATTGAAATATTGAAAACGTAAAAGATTAGGAATATAATTAATTAGATGAAGCATCCAGTTAATTACAAAAAGGCATAATAAGATAACTAATCATATATTACATTAAGGAATATAGTTAGACCAAGGATATGCATTAGGAACATAAGTAGAAGAAGCATATGCATTAGGAATATAACTAGCTAGATGCGATGCGTTTAGAGCTAGCTTGACATTGGAGATTGAGTGTAACCAAAGCCATGTGGAAATTATAAATTGAAAAGGTAAAAGATAGGGGGTGGCCGGATACTTGATATATATTGATAGGATGTCATGTAGAAGCTAAGCATGCATGTGCATTTATGGAAAGATATGGAAGAGGCAACACACGGACAAGTTGGCATCCAAATTTGCAACCCTTCACAACTACGCATGTTACTTGTTCTATCATTTATCAATATGATAACTATTGCAAACACTGATGTTTACTTGATTCATCTTAGTGTAAGGTATAGTTTTTAGGTGTTGCGTGATCCAATTTTTTGAGTTATTTTTACAATGTGGTGTGATTATTGTGTGTTGCTGATGTGACAGTAATGTAGCACACCATTTTGGTGTAGTTGCTGGTGTGACCATTATTAATGCTCTAATATTTATACAAGTAAATCTTAGATTATACTCGTAAATTTTGTGTTTATCGACAGACATAATGGGACGGATAGAAGTAAAAACCATCGAAATAAAAAGAGAACAAACGCACATTAACTTCAAGTAGTAACTGTCACACTCCGTTGTAGCAGAAATACAGGGTTAACAAATAATTGTGTACTAATCAGAAGGTAAATAGAGATTTCATCCATTAATCCAAATACAAGTTTATTACAAGTATAATCGTTCAGATGTGGACCCCAATACACGGATACAAACTATCCTCAATTGGAAATGGGCCCACTTAATACAATAATAACATTTGGACAGTCTAGTACAATTAGGACTAATAATACGATAGTCCTCAGAAGTCTGACGCTAATTGTACGTCCAAAGTTCAAAAGATGGCTTCTAAAATGCCATATACGCTTCCAATACTTACTGTTGGTTCCCTGAAAAGCATGAAATTTGAGAGGATCAACTATCGAAATAGTTGGTGAGTTTACAGTATGTTTGACCAAATTTTTAATCGTCATTGAGAGAACACGATGACGTGTAGTTATTTTCAACAAGACAATCAGGATCAAAAACCTGATAATATTTCATAACAAGACAGCCGGGGTCTAAGTCCGACTAAAGCATATGACAGCCGGGAGCCAAGTCCGACAGTATCAGTCACTATGCTACATTGCTTCGCACAGGATTTCCCTCTAAAATGGGGTGCGCACCACAACAATGTTTATGACTAGCATATGACAGCCGGGAAACAACATCCGACAGTATCAGTCACAACATGCCTCGCACAGGATTTCCTTCTACTAGTGGGTGCGGACCATAACCAAGACAGTCAAGAACTAAGTCTGACAATACAACCACTAGGGTTTCATAACAGTGATAACTACACAGGGGCAACATTTTAGTTTGTCAAACACAAAGAAACAATTTAATCAGCCATTACACGACAATTCAAAGTCATTTCATTCAACATTTAATAAATGACACGTATACACATTTTTGACAGCCGTCAACATGGCAAATTTAAGTCAAATGATCTAAGTATCCAAATCACATGGCATACTCACAAAACAATCATTTATTTAACAAATCGTGTATACTATAACACATGTTTTTCAGGCCCAAAGTAAAAGGAAAAGGGCGCCATAAACTCACCTTAGCGATCTAAGTGCTAAAAGGTGCAAAGTAGCTCGAGAAGATCAACAGTCAATTCTCCACGTTATCCAAAACCTATGATATGATTACCAATAGTGAGGATCCAAACTCACAATGACAAGTATCCTATGTAGAACTACTTAGCTATAGACCCTAGAATGCCATAACCGAGAATGTGTGTTAATCTTTCATTTTAGTTAACTTTAGTTGGTAATATCAATGACATAGTCATTATAAGGTAACCTAAAGTACCATTCGATATTCACCAAGTTCAAACGTTCAAGTTATCGAAAACTGAAAAATGTCAAACAGCTCAGATCCTCGCGGTGTGACCTAGAGGGCTCGCGGCGCGAGTCGCTGTTTCAAGTACAGGTTCTGCTCGAATTTTATACACCTCGCGGCGCGAGAATAGTACCTCGCGGCACGAGTCATGACCTGATCGTGTGAAAATGCAGTTTTCGACCTCTTTTCGCTAACCAAACCATTTTCAACTCAAACCTTTTCATTTCAATGACCATAAACCTGTTCAAAGACCTGGAAAACTATCCAATTCGCCAACCATTTCAACTCAAACCTTTTCATTTCAATGACCATAAACCTGTTCAAAGACCTGGAAAACTATCCAATTCGCCAACCATTTCACCATTTCAACCATTTTGATTTCCAAAACCTAATTCTAATTAAAATTCCATTTATCCAACAAAAACCAAAACCCATTTCATATTCATAGTCCAACAATCTAATTAACCAAAAACTGAAATAATACTAAGATTGAATCAATTCAAATCAAAGTTTAGTAGAAAAAGGATAACTTACCAAAACTTGAAGTTTTCTTGAAATAATTTGAAGAAGATGATGATGATGATGATGATAACACCCAAATTATTATTGAAATTGATTATTCCCTTTGATTACTCCTTTGCCAAAACAGATTTTTGATGAAGAGATAAAGAGATTGAGAGAATTTGAGTGTGTGTTTTGATTGATGTATGTGTTTTGTGTGTGTGGTGTGGGTTTGGGGTCGACACAAAGAGAAGGAGGGAAGGGGGTGTTTAATTCCCTGCCTCTCAAAACATTTCAGCCCATGTGGCCTCATTTTGGATATTTCTAATACCCTTAATTTGGTAAAAATGCTTACGATTAACTACCATTTGACTAAAAGGTTATAATTTAAAGTAAATGTATTTTCTCTCGTCTCATTTTAGTTAAGACAAGTCAATAAAATTTAGTCAAAGTAAACTTTAGAAATATTAAGTTTAAACAGTCTATTTATTGTGTTCACTACATAACTTTTAAATCTTCATTTAAAGTTATTTTAAGACTCGACATTCGTCTAAATAGCTAATAGTCTACGTCATCAGGATACGTCTAATTGAACTATATCAAATGTTCAATTATCTAATAATTTCCACGTCATAATCTTTAAATTAGACGAAATTATATAAATGATCGAGATTAAGACTAACCCGTTTCTAATAAATTACGAGTTGTCACAGTAACATTCTCTCATCAAACACAAAACTCATCGTCATCTAGTTAAATAGGATCCCTGCCACTTCATATACCAAGCCTCCAGCCCTCCACCAAGCTCATTGAGCTATATTTAAACCCACACCCGTATATTCCACCTTGTAAATTGTAATAGAACATCTCCTAGTACAATTGTACAAGCACACTTCAAAACTTCAAATTAAAACTCATCACATAAATTATCACCATATATATATACACTTTATTTGAGTTTTGGCGTAGAATTTCACAGTAACTCTTACTAAATAAGTTTTTATTTGGTATCACTTTCCATTTATCTTCTTTTACATGTTTACAAGTTTTATTTCTAGCGAAACTCTAGTTAAATGTTATTTTTTAGATTTCAAATTAATGTCAATAATTATATACACAATACAATCATAAATAAGGGAAGTGTGATAATAGACAATAGTGAGTGGAGCCAAAACCAAATAATTAAGATCAGGTTTACAAAACATCATGTTCTTTGTCATTGAAAAATGTTAACAAATAATGTTGTCAGCCATAAAACTAAAAAATATGCATGTAACACGTATATTCCAATAAGTGTGTAAAAAAGGGTAAATGCCCAGAAACTCCTTAGTCCCGTAGAGAAATTTTTCCTCTCAAGCTAGCGACCCTGCAACGCTGCCTGACGGTGAGATCCAAGTTCACCATTATGTTAGTTATGAGATATTAAATACATATCATTATTAACATTAAGTTATAACTACATAACTTTTACTTATATATTAGGAGCACCAAAGGTGTTATTTTAATTTATGCAATCACATCAAAAAAAAAAAAAATTCATGTAATATTTGTATCAACCCATTCTAAGTAGAAATTTTGTCGAATATTCGTATCATTTACACCACATTAGAAATACAAATATATAAAACTTTGTATACATGAAAATATAATATACTATATAAATGATTTTATTTATTTATAAGTTATATACATTAAAGACTACGAAGTACCATTATTGTACTAAAATAAATAAATATAAAAGACTTTATAAGACACATTTATTCTATAAAACTATGAGGACCAAAAGTGTTATTGACTAATTCTTTAGTCAATGATGATGTCATCAAAATGATCTAATGGTAGAGAATAAGAGATGAAATTCAATCAATAGTAATTATTTTTCCGATTTAAAATTAAGAGTTTTGTTTTAATATATATTAAAGATACAATCATAAATAAGGGAAGTGTGATATAGACAATAGTGAGTGGAGCCAAAACCAAATAAGACCAGGTTTACAAAACATTCAGATCGACCTAATGCATTTTCAAAAAATCATAATATGTAATGGAAATTTACACTATGTAAAAAATAAATCGTATGGTTCACTGGTATCCCGGGCACCTACCTAAGTCGGCCCCTAATAGACAGTCCTATTATGTCTACGGATAAAAAAGATTACGTCTAAAAAGATGTCCGCTTTGAAATGTATTCAGTTTTAATTCATTGCCATTGGATTCAACCATTCTAAGAACAAACTGAAAAAACAAAGAAACAATTCCCAGAAAAAGTGATAAACATCTTGGCACATGACCAATTTACCACGACAACGTACCGAAAACACGTTTTCGGGTCTGTTCACTCTTTACTGTCTATACCACATGTTCCCACTTTCTTTGCCCCCCTCATTTTTTACGCATGACCACATTTTTTATATTTTCTTTGTTATTTTGTTATTCTAAAACTCATATAGAATGTACCAATTTAATCATCAATGTTATATCTTAATTATCTTGTATCACAAAACTAACGACTCATCAATTGGTTCGCTTATGTTACCATATGAATTATGATGATTAAAGTAAGCAATTCGTTAACGATTCTTATAAAGAATTTGCTAGTGATTACATTTTTAGCAATGATTAAGCTTATTAATAAGTTTTGAACTAAAACAATCCAATACAAAGAAAAATTATCAAGGAAGAAGCAATTGATTTATCTTTTCTTCATAAAGGAGTAACACTAATTTCACAACAAACAAAGAAACTACTAATTAAATTCAAGTCAATTAAAAGGTGTCTTAATAAGTCAACACGTTTTTAATTACCAATGTGATAGTCCATGTAGACAGACACGTCAGCATTATCTTCTCCCACGCTGTGGCGGATTCCAAACTACCCTTAGCTCAAAAATTTTTTATCACTAGCCTTGGATCGGCGTAAAGTCACGATAACGACTAGATTGTTACGATTTTTAGCATTTTTTAAGATTTTTTGGCTATTTTTAGGGTTTTAAAGTTTTTGGCAGCATTTTGATAGTTTTCATTTATCATTTAATCGCGTAAGTACCTCTTCATAAGTTTTATTATTAAGAAAGTCACTTAAAAGTTTAGACTTAGTTACAATGACCGGTATCTCATATTACTTTGACATGTAACATCAATAAATAATTCATCATTTTTCAGAAAAAATACACTAAATCGATTTAACGGACTGATAGCCAAGGCTACCCCTAGTTATATACTAGTTCCGCCAATGAGTCCCACGAGATTTCCGACCCGCCTACAACTTTGATTTTCTGACAGTTAATTTCAACTAGCCAACCACTCCTATCATCCATCATTATTTAGGTTGTCTACATGAACTAATCGTATTCTACTTCATATTTAATATTTGAAACAACACCACAAAATTGCCTTTTCCAAACCACCTTTCTAATTGTCTAGATTTTTATGTTTATTTATGTCGTAGTCAGTTCATTTTCGTACCATAGTAGCCTACTTACTAATGTGAAGGTTAACTAATTGAACTTTGAACTAGTGATTGGGGCCCTCAAGTAGGAATGGCAATGGGGCGGGTAGTCTTAAACCCGAACCCGATAAGATAAATGGTACCCGAACCCGACGCGATACCATCGGGGATCTTATCGGGGCACCCTATCGGGTCAGAAGGTTCACCCAAAACCGATACCCGTTATTGAACCCATAACCCGACCCGAATTTATTGTCACTAACATGTTCCGTATGTGTTTCAACAACGTAACTAAAAAACACTCACCATGAAATCAGTGATTCCTTATTCAAGGACCATGGGTATAGTACATGAGTGTAGTGACTAAATGCATATGGCGATCTGTTGGGTTATATAACAAATTATCAAATTAAATCACAAAGCGCGCAGCGGAAAATTAATTTATGTAATTAATTAATTAACCAAAGATAGAAACATGTACCTTTGATTTGAAGAAAAATAAAGTAAGAAACTTTATGAGGATTTGAAGTAAATCCCTCTACGTTTGCACACACGACACACGGATGTACGTATGCTAGTACTTGATCACGAACCGTAAACACTTGCTTTCTCTCCTTGATTTGTCAAACAACTAAAACCGAAAACCTTTTTTCCTTGGTGACTTCGGCCGAAAATAGAAGAGAAAAAGAGGAGAAGAGTTAGGGGGAGCTTTGTTTTTCCCTTTTTATATTTACTCTTACAAAGAGTTTTGATCAATTGGGAAATTAGGTTTTGTTTCCTCTTTATACCCAGTGAAATCTGATGCAAAAATGGGTCAAAAACCCTCAGGTCCGTCATCCCACTGCGGCGCAGTGGACGATCACCCCCACTGCGGCGCAGTGGACGAGTGATGCCCCCACTGCGGCGCAGTGGAATGACACTGGTCTAATGCTTGTTTGTCTTCAGCTTTACTGCGGCGCAGTGGGCATATGAACTCCCCACTGCGGCGCAGTCTAATTCCACTGGACTGGTCGTTCAATTTCATCATAGGTGACTGCGGCGCAGTGGGCCTTGGTCACCCCCACTGCGGCGCAGTCCAAAATCACTGGTCTAATTGTGCCTTTCCACTTAGCCGACTGCGGCGCAGTGGGCTGGTGATGCTCCCACTGCGGCGCAGTGCAATCCTGCTGGTCCGAAGACAACCTTTTCACTATGAACTTGCTGAAATGTTCCATCTTCTCAACTTTAAACAACTCTCGAACTCATAAATCAACTTCTTGGCCTCAGAAAACATCCGAAATTGCACCAAATGGACACGTAACCCGTTTAGAGCCTGAAACACTAACAAACACCATAAACGCGCCAAAGGCACACAAAATCGACTTAAAACACTTAATAAAATGGCTAATAATGATGTGGGCGATAGGTATAAATTGGTCACATCAAATCCCCCCACACTTGAGCATTGCTTGCCCTCAAGCAAATCCGGAATTAAAGCAAAAGTAATCCTTGGCAATGAAACTAAATAAACAACTACGAGTTATCAAAAAGAAGCAACACCAAGTATGTCAAAGACAAAAAGTTGGGTGAAGCAGTTTTAATCTTAAATGAAAACCCGAAATGTTTGACAATATCTGAACAATCCACAAGCCTCAATAACACGACTAAGCACAAGTGAAACAAATGAACCTATCAATATCATTCTACTCCAACGAACTTACTTTTGGGGTTGAATATATCAAGAATCACTCATAGCATGGTCGTGATGCATATCTTACCATAGGCTTGAACAAGGATCATAGCTCCACCGACATGGCGTAAGCACCGAGTACATCATCAAAATAGGCATATAGGACGGTTGTATAGTTAAGCTAAGGTATATATAGTGGATATTTACAAAGGAGAATGGGAGTGTAGGTTAGAAATGAAAGGAAACAATCAAAAGTAAAAGGTATGTACAAAATAGTCTAATCAAACCCTTACCATTGATTGCCACCAACCCATAAGATGCTATCTCACGAACACACCCCAAAGCAACGAGCAAAACCCGACACCATTGTGGTGTATCAACTTCAAACAACTAAAGCACAACCAAATCCTCCATTCTTAATGATACAACAAAACTTTAGACATATAAAAATGAGAAGTACCCACTAGTAGCCCAAGTTCTTCTTCTTCCTTTTTTTTTTTAATAATTGAACCACTTTACTCTACTAGTAGGCACCCTCTTACAATGATGAACATGTCTATAACACAATATGATCAATTTTGAACAATCCAAAACAAACCCCAATACTTAAACCAATCTATGTCTTCCCCAAGTCAAAGCATAATCCAATCAATCAACCACCAAAACTCTCACAAACCGTGCAACCCAACCAACAGCAATCAAAGGCCCCCAGATTAGACTATCGGTATGGTAAGGTATAATTTACATATTTAAGTGGATATATACAATGGAAAAGGCTAAGTTAAAGGGATGTATAAATGTATAATTGCACTAAGGATGAGTGCAACAAAGGTTTACAAAGGAAGGAAAGAAAGACTAGGTAAATGTATACAAGTATGTATAAAGGTATCAATATACAAAAGAAAAGGTGAGAATAAAGAGAGAAAGAAAAGTATGGGTCAAACCTATATGCCAATTCGTCATCCAATGTACTTATATCACAAAAGTGATCTCACTGCGGTCTCGTAACGATCACCAGGCCAAGTTCTAGTTCAACACATCACCGGCACACTCATATCAAAGAAAGTAACCCGAAAATGGAATAAATTAACCTCAAATTCGCACATCTTAGTGCAGAGTTCGAAATGGAACCCTTACTCCCGAATAAATCCAAGAGCCTAAGAGAGGGACAAATTACAAGGCAATCAAACCAAAACCGTAAACACCTAGCACATCTATAAATGAATGATGAATCTCACAACTTTAGGTGTTTGGGAAATTTGAGTATGCAAGTAATGTTATCAATCCACAAGGACTAGCCCAATAACCGTTCAGAACACATTTCGCCGATTAAATTTTTGTGCCAAGGAAAAATTTTGTAGTAAAATTGCTCATTAAATTATTATGAATTAAGTGACAAAAGCAATTTACCACAAGGACAAGCTCAACACAAGTTTCAAATCATACCATCTTCCGTCATCCTACCAAATCGAAACAACCAATCTCAAACATGCACATCATAGTTCAGAGTTCAAGATAGAACCCTTACTCTTGGATAAAACCCAAAAGCCTACGAGAGGGACACATTCACAAGAACGGCTAAATCTCAATGGCAAAACAACAAAAGAGATATATCCGGTCGCTTAAACCTATTTGCCACCCCCCACACTTAAGATGGACAATGCCCTCAATGTCCATATTCGGTCAAACAAAGGTAAATAGGGGTAAGCAACATAGAATAATCAGAACACATACCGGAGTAAGGACACATCCCGTTTTGAAACAAGTTAGTCTACCCCGTGTCACAAATTGCGCTTCCGAAAAAGGAAGAACACTTTGCTTGACGGGAGAAACAAACTTGTACCAAAACGGAAAGTGCGAGAGTTGTGTGTGCATCAAACATACCAAACACAGATATAGCGGCGCTGAACTTACTGCCAGCATATGCACACCATCACACAATCACAATTTGATGCCACAGAGTAAAGATGAGAAGAGAATCCAATGGGTTTTCCCCCCACACTTGTGTTGCACAATAGCCATCAAATTGAATAATTCCTGTTTCACTTGGATCACAAACAAACCACATTTCCAAACATATCAAAGTAACTACTGTTTTTATGCAGAAAAATAAGAAACGAAAACAAAACAAAAGAAAAGAAAGTACAATGTCTCATCACCCCGTAGGGTGGATACCAACAGAAATAAGAAATAATGTATAAAGTACAGTCATCAGAATACCAATCATCATCACAAATCATAAAATGATTCCATCCCACGGTACCGGATGGGAACCATCATCATCGTCATCACTGAAACTGGCCGTGATATCCATGTGGGATACCTGGTGAACCAAACAAACTGTCCACCCAACTAGTAGCCTCCTCCGGTGCATCTCCTGCTCCTGAACCTGAACCTCCAGCAAATCCTCCTGAACCACTAGCAAAATCAGCAAATCCAGAGCCACTAGCATCTCCACCTGCTTGACCAGCAGCACGTGGCCATGGCATCCATCCTGAACTAGTACCTGCATCAAAAGAAGATGAACCGCCAGCATCACGACCACCCTGAAAAGACCCAAATTGTACGGGACCACGAGGAGATCCTCCCAGGATATGGGGCCGTGATGACATGTCCCCCGGGGCAGACATAGGAAAGAAAGAACCGTCGCCCTGTCGATAAGTGGGAACATGGATGGGTGGTGGGCTAAACTCAGGAACCGGATTAGGTCTTACAAACTCCCGACTATGATACTGTGCATCCCACATCGGCTGGTAATAATCAAGTGTGTAATTAGTGTGGGCCTGCTGCGATCCAATCCAAGTCATATCCTGATCCATCCTCCTCTGGTACTCATCGAATTCTCTCCTGCTCTGCTGCTGATCATCATAAATATTCTGCACCGTCTGTCCCAGGAGTGTGAGATCAAATGAACTCGGGACAGGAATGGTGCGAGCACGCGGCCTGGGTTGCTCCTGAGGAGCATCCCCCATCTCAACATCCTCAGCGGCCTCCACAATTGGAGGCGGTTCAGCAATAACACCTGTATCCTCTAACAACCTTGCCTGCTCATTCTTTTTCGGCTTCTTCACAATTTTAGCTATTATCAACTCCTTCTCAGTTAAATGCTCTTGTGGTACCTGTAAAGACAAGTCCTCCTGGCATGCATCAAGATCAAAAACTCCCATCCTTTTGTAAATACGGGTGATAAACTGCCCAAGCACCAACTGTGAATCCGAGTGATTCACCATCCTATCCAAAACAACCATCGGGGCCAAAGCAAACCTCATAGGTGCCCCCTCAGAAAATAACTTTATTAACCACAGATCCAACTGATAAGCTTTGTCCCAATGGGTGGACCTTTGAACCAGAAACGTGACAATCATCCGGTGCAACAACCTCAGCTTCACACTTCTAATCTTCGACACACTAACAGAGCCACCAGTAGGCCAATCGTGTCCCCCCGAAATACGAGTCCAATACCGAGGTATCGACTCTCCATCACCCAAATCCTGTTTCACATATAAACCTTTCCTCAACAAAGCCCTAAAATCTTGATTATCTAACTGCTCCCTCGTATACATACCACAGTAAAAACCAAATTCAGGAATAGATAACTTCCTAGGCTGTCCCCCGCAAAAAAATGTAACAATCCTCTCCTCAAAAATATTCTTCACTTTATGCAACTCCCTAGTCAATTTTAATGAAGAATAAAACTCAAGACAAAGTTCACGAAAAACTGGTTCCCGATTATTGAAAATATTGTGCCACATATCACTACTAACAACCTGGTCACCAATTTGAACCTCAATACGAAACCACCTACGGATATCCTCCTGTACCCCATAATTTCTAGCAAAAATAGGATCAAGATACTTGGGAGGGCATACTACCTGACGATGAAGCGTATAGAGTTTATTCAAGAAGTTGTTCTTATGGGGTTGCCTAGCCCCATTGAACTCTAACCATTCGTGAACCTCACCCATATCGTCCTCTCCAAACTTTAAATCCGGAATTTCGACTTCCTTTCTAGCTCTCTTAGCAGGGGCCTCAGCGGTCCCGCTTCCTTGTCCAACTTCCATTTGTCGTCTCTGTTCTGCGGTCTGCAATCACAAATAATAAAACAAACTAGAACGTCAAATGTGGAATGCAAAACTCAAAACTGCATTAAACACGAAATTTCTGAACAGTGAGTGCTCACTGCGGCGCAGTGAGACTTGGCATCCCTCACTGCGGCGCAGTGAGGTTAAAAGCACTTGCAGGTCAGGGAGTAGTCACTGCGGCGCAGTGGCACACACACACCACCACTGCGACGCAGTGGTCTTTTTTTTTCTGGGCAAATTCTTCCTATGAACGACATGAAGCCACAAGTTTTAGGGGTAATTAATCATTACATTATCATCAACAAGCAATAATCAACTCAAAATCAAACTTTAATCCTCCCCCACACTTATTCATCAAAAAGCCCTAATTTTTTTCAAAACCCTAGCTTAAATTTCAACCAAAATCTGGATGAACAAGTGTTAAAATCGGGAAATAACCACCCCAATAGCCTCAATATCACAAAACTAACAAAACCCACTAATTAATTTAACAATGACAAGCCTACGAACTAACAATCAAAATCAAAGAAAATAAAATAAAACATAGTCAAGAAATCGTACCTCTTTTCCTATGATGGTTAATGAAAGATGAGAATCTAAGAGAAAGAAGGAAGATAAAGCAGGATTGTAATGACTTAAGGGGTTAAAATCGGGTGCCTTGGGAGTTTTTGGAAGTGTTTTCGGTTCAAGAGAGAAAAGAGAAAGAAGGTAAGAAATTTGTGTGGTGAAAAAGAATTATCCCTCTTGACTAACTTTAAAACCCCAGCTCTTACTTTGACCAGTCAACAGGCCCACTGCGGCGCAGTGGGCATTGGCCTCCCCCACTGCGTCGCAGTGGGGCAATTTAGCTCCCGATGGCAGAACATTTGGACTGCGGCGCAGTCACCCAGTGACATCGCCCACTGCGACGCAGTGAAAACTCACTGGTCCAGAATTCCCTTTTTTTTCCTTAGAAAAATTTTGTATGACAAATTTAAAACAACTTACCTCAATCCGCTTCACACCAAATTTGCACCTGCACTTTCTTGACAAAATAACATCAAATCTAACTAATAAAAAGAAAACAAAATGCAATAAAATAACACGGGTTGCCTCCCGAGAAGCGCTTAATTTATTTACGAGTCATTAGCTAGACTCGACCAACCTTCAAGTTTCCAATTCAAAAACGGGGATCTCCTCGATTATCCCCTCAACTTGCTCTTCTTCCAAGTACAACTTAAGTCTATGACCATTTACAATGAAAGAACCGTCTCCATTTCTCTTAAACAATTCAACATAACCCGAAGGATAAACATGCTTGATAACAAAAGGACCAATCCACCTAGAAGTTAGCTTAGGTTGTTTGATCATAAACTTAGACAAAAACAACAAAACCTTAGCTCCAACCTTAAATTCCTTTCTACGGATCCTTTTGTCATGCCATACCTTGGTTCGCTCCTTGTAAAGCCTAGAATTCTCATATGCACCCAACCTAAGCTCATCGAGCTCATGAAGTTGCAACATTCTAAGTTCACTAGCTTCCATCATATCCAAGTTCAAGTTCCTCAATGCCCAATATGCCTTATGCTCTATCTCAATAGGAAGATGACAAGTCTTACCATAGAGCAACCGGTATGGCGTGGTGCCAATCGGCGTCTTAAAAGCCGTCCTAAACGCCCACAAGGCGTCATCTAACTTCTTTGACCAAACCTTGGGATTATCACCAACAGTCTTCTCTAAGATTCTTTTCAGGGCCCTATTGGTGTTTTCTACTTGTCCACTAGTTTGTGGATGATAGGAAGTAGAAAAGTAATGCACAACACCATATCTTTTCATGACCTTAGCTAATTGATGATTTGCAAAATGGGTTCCTCGGTCACTAATCAAAGCTCTAGGGCAACCAAATCGACAAAATAACTGTTTAAGGAAATCAATGACTACCCTTGCGTCATTCGTGGGCAAAGCCTTGGCTTCAGCCCATTTAGACACGTAGTCAACGGCAACAAGAATATATTGAAACTTGTTAGACGGTGGGAATGGTCCCATGAAGTCTATGCCCCAAATATCAAATACCTCACATACCTGAATGCTTTGTTGAGGCATCTCATCCCGCTTGGTAATGCTCCATTGTCTTTGACAAATGTCACAAGTCTCTACCAAAGTTTGAGCCTCTTTGAAAATGGTAGGCCAATAGAAACCTGCATCAAACACTTTTTTACCTGTAACCGAAGGACCGTAATGACCTCCAGTTGGACCATAATGACAAGCATCAAGAATCTCCTCGTCTCAGCCCCAGCTACACATCTCCTTACCATACCATCTGCACAAACACGAAACAAGTATGGGCTATCCCAAAAATAGTGCTTAGCATCCGATACGAGCTTCTTCTTTTGCTGGGACGTGAAATCATTCGGAATCTCACCTACAACCAAATAATTAGCAATATCTGCAAACCAAGGAGCATCATCAGAATTAGATATAAACATTAAAGATTCATCGGGGAAGTGATCATTGATCTTCCCTTCACGAAGTTCCTCCCGGTGAGGATCTTCCAAACGACTCAAATGGTCGGCAGCCAAATTTTCAGCCCTTTCTTATCCTTGATTTCTATATCAAATTCTTGCAACAAAAGAATCCAACGGATAAGCCTGGGTTTAGCATCCTGTTTCGAGAACAGGTATTTCAGGGCTGAATGGTCAGTAAAAACTATGGTCTTACTCAAAACTACATATGATCTAAACTTATCAAATGCAAAGACCACTGCAAGCAACTCCTTCTCTGTAGTTGTATAATTATGCTGGGCGGGGTTTAAAGTTTTACTAGCAAAGTAAATGGGCTTGAAATGCTTCTCCACCCTTTGCCCAAGCACGGCTCCCACAGCATAGTCACTTGCATCGCACATCAACTCGAATGGCAATTCCCAATCCGGTCCAACCATGATAGGAGAGTTAGTCAACTTCTCCTTCAAGACCTGAAAAGCACTCAAACAAGCATCATCAAATACAAAAGGGACGTCCTTCTCCAACAAGTGGGTCATAGGACGAGTAATTTTAGAAAAATCTTTAATAAAATGGCGGTAAAAACCGGCATGTCCAAGAAAACTCCTTACCCCTTTCACATTGGAAGGCAGGGGTAATTTGGCTATAACATCTATCTTAGCCCTATCAACTTCAATCCCGGCCTTAGACACTTTATGCCCTAACACAATACCCTCGGTCACCATGAAATGACACTTTTCCCAATTCAAAACAAGGTGTGCCCTCTCACACCGTTCCAACATCCTTTCTAAGTTATGCAAGCAAGTCTGGAAAGAGTCCCCAAAAACCGAGAAATCATCCATGAAGACCTCCATGGAGGTTTCAAGCATGTCCTGGAAAATAGCTATCATGCACCTTTGAAAGGTGCCTGGGGCATTACACAAACCAAACGGCATTCGCCGATAAGCAAAAGTACCAAATGGGCACGTGAAGGTGGTCTTTTCTTGATCCTTGGGATCAATGGCTATTTGGAAGTACCCGGAGAACCGATCTAAGAAACAAAAATACTAATTACCTGCAAGTCTTTCTAACATCTGATCAATGAAAGGCAGGGGAAAGTGATCCTTACGGGTGGCATCATTAAGCTTACGGTAATCAATACAAACCCGCCAACCCGTTATAGTCCTAGTGGCCAAAAGCTCTTTATTATCATTTTCAATGACTGTCATGCCCCCCTTTTTGGGCACACAGTGGACAGGACTTACCCATGGACTATCAGCAATAGGAAAAATGATCCCTGCATCTAACAACTTAATGACTTCTTTCTTAACAACCTCTTTCATGTTAGGATTTAGCCTCCTTTGTCTCTGGACAACGGGCTTAACGTCATCAACAAAATCAATCTTATGCTGGCAAAAGTTAGGACTAATACCTGGAATATCGGTGGTCTTCCAAGCAAAAGTCCGCTTATGGGCTCGAAGCACAAATAAAAGACAATCTTTCTCGTCACTCAAGAGTGAGGAAGAGATAACTACGGGTAAAGAAGATTCACCTGACAAATAAGCATACTCCAAATGGGTGAGTAATGGCTTAAGCTCCAAATCAGTGGGTGGTACATCAACAGAGTTTGGTACCCTCGAACTTCCATCAGCAACAACCTCCTAAAAACTCTCATCCTCTGGAGGTGTCTCATCCAAGCTAAGCGCCATAACCTCTGCAAACAAATCATCATCAGAAATATCTCCCGATCCTAAATTTGCAATCTCCTCATCTCCAATATCGGTCTCCATCAATTCTTGAAATTCTCGGTCCAAAGCATCATCAATCACATCAATCCTGAAACAAGACTCATTATTAGAATAAGAATGCTTAATAGACCTCTCAACATTAAAAACAATTCTATCCGTACCCACACCCAAAGAAATTTCCTTATCCTTCACACGGATGATAGCATCCGCGGTATTAAGGAATGGGCGTCCAAGAATAAGGGGTACCTGTGTATCCTCCTCCATCTCGAGGATAACGAAGTCAACAAGAAAAACAATATGGCCCACTTTGACTCTAATGTTTTCAGCAATCCCCATGGGATACTGAAATGAATGGTCAGCTAGTCTAATACTCATGCGAGTCGGGCGAAGGATTCCTAAAGCCAACTTACTCCAAACTGAGTAAGGCATCAAATTAATGCTAGCACCTAAATCAGCCAAAGCCTTACAAATTATGGTTCTAATAGAGCAAGTAATAAGGAAACTCCCTGGGTCTTCAAGCTTAGGGGGAATGCGATTCTGCAAGATAGCAGAACACTCGGCATTGAGAAAAGTAGCTTTTGCCTCCTCCATCTTTCCTTTATCCGTCACAAGCTCCTTAATGAACTTGGCATAATGAGGCATCCCCTGTATCAAATCAACTAAAGGCACATTAATATGAACATTTGAAATCATTTGAACAAATTTGTTATATTGTTCCTTTAACTTTGCCTTCCTGAACCGCTGTGGAAATGGAACCTTTGGCTTATATGGCTTAACCTCTGGAACCACATCCGGTTTTGGTGGAGTGACCGGAGTCTTCACGGTCGGATTCTCCTCCATCTCAATCTCTTCATCAGCTTCATCATCATCACTCCCTTTTTCCTGCACATCGGAAACAACAACATCAGGTATAGTAGGAGGGTCATAGGATTTACCTGTACGAGTGGTGATGGCCTTGGCTTCCTCATTACGGGCTTGAGGTGGAGTGTACTTCTGCCCCTGAATTGGCCCCATGCTAAACTGAGGCTTAGGATTCTGTTGAGTATTGCTAGGTAAAGTACCTGGAGGCCTAGAAAGGGCAGCCATCCTACTCTCAAGATCCTTAAAGTTAACACATTGATTCTTTATATTTATCTCTACCTTGCCATCTATCCTATCCAACCTCTCATTCAATGCCTTAGTATCATCCCGAATCATCTGAATGCTAGTGTTTATCTCAGCCTGATTAGTCACCAACTGTTTCATCATCTCCCTCAACTCGGCATTTGGATCGGCATTAGAAGAAGAACCTGATCCTTTTCCTTGTTGAGTTTGTTGTTGTGGCTGACTCTGAAAGTTATCCCTTTGCCACCTATTTCCTGAAAAACGAGAATTATTAGTAGGAAAAAAAGAGTTATAAGAAGGATTACCTGAAGAACGGTTCTGGAAACCGGTATTGCGCGGGTAGCTCCCTTGTTGTTGATTCTGGATGTAACTCACATCTTTGGGTCCCCGATTGGGACACTCATCAGCATAATGCATATCACCACAATGATCACATCCATCGGCTACTACCTTAACATCCCTCTCAATTGCTCCAAACCGATTCTCTTGCATAGCAAATCCCTTTTCCATGCGCTCAGATAGCGCTCTAATCTCTCCAATCATCCCAGAATCATGACTAGCTTCAACCTTTGCAACCCTACCTTGGCTAGTACCTTTCTTTAACCTTCTCTCATTCTTCAAGAATCTATCATCATCCATATTCGCATTGTCCTTTGCCATGGACTCTAAAATTTCAAAACCTTCATTTGGTGTGATCTTGTTGAAACCACCCCCAAAAGCATATCCTAACTCCCGCTTAGACTTCTTATCTAGGCCATCAAAGAAAAGCTCAACATATTGCTCCTTAGTCATGTTATGGCCCGGACAATTCCTCAACATTTCCTTAAACCGAATCCATGCATCTACCACATCTTCATCTTCATCTTCATCTTGGTCAAAGGACCTAATAAAATTCTCCAACTTCCTTTGAGTTCTAAGTGAATAAAACTCACCAATGAAAGCTTGCTTGAGTTGGTTCCAAGTTGTGATCGAATTTTCCGGAAGATCATTAAACCAATCTAGAGCATCCCCGGTAATGGACATGGGAAATGTTTCAAGCTTAACGGCATCCATTTGGTTTTGCCCATATTGGTATAACCGTGCCAACTTTTCAAACCTTTCCAAGTGTTGGTATGGATCCCATTTCCTTTTGCCATCAAACTGTTGCTCCTCAATACTTTTAAGATGATTACCTTTCAGATTGAAATCATGAGCAATGGCCGGAGGTCTTATAGGACTACCACGGTTGGCAGGAATAGTACGGACCCTCTCACCATAACGTATATCATTCGGATCCCTTTCTTCGTCTCCCATTTCCTCTTCTAACTTAACTTCTAAATTGAAAAACTCATCCAAATAGAACCCTTCTTCGTCCGAATCAGGAGTGGGTCTAGCAATAGGTGAGAATGGTGTAGGTGTTGTGAAGTTAAACCTACGTCTTGTTGGTGTTCTCAAAGGACTATTTAGAGGTAAACCCGAAGACCGCAAGTTCATCAACTAAGAAGTAGACCTGCAAAACACAACTAACCAAACACGTCAACTGCACCTGTGATAAGACAAGAAAAGAAAAGCTAATCTATTAAAGCAAATAACTTCCTCACGCGTGAGGAAGGATCAAACCACTAACTTAACAACTAAAACGGCACACAATCCCCGGCAGCGGCGCCAAAAACTTGATGTGCTAAATCGAGTTTAAAAATCTAAACTAGAAGTACCTCGAAACTCACTACTACACACTATCGGGCAGTGGACCCGATCGTATGCAATATAGTTAAAAAGTAAGTCCAGGTTCGTTCACGGGGATTGGTTTGAATCAATTGTCTAATAAAGTAGTTTGGAAAATAAGGTGTTGCTTCAAATCTCTCTTTGACAATTAAATTAAAATAACTTTAAAGACAAAACGCATAAAAGTAAAGGTAAAGCTTCAAACAATAATAGTAAAGATCATCCACCTTGACTTCGCTAGACATCATACATGATTGCATTCAATTAAGACCAAATTCATTGAGAGTTGACAAGATAATCGTGAAAGGATAAAATGCTCGCGTGGTACCACCAACCGCTCGCAAATCACCCAAACACCTAAGTTGCTAGTTTAATTACCCAAGCCAGTACCACCAATGCCTAGACAACCTTACCAACAATTAGTTTGCTTGATCAACAAATTACCAATTGTGCCTATGTGAAAATAACGTGGTACCACCAACCGTTACTAAACACGTTGACAAAATGATTCCTTTTATTAAAATGACATTCACTATCATACCATGAACTAGTGATAATTGCTCATAGGCAAGCAACTGTTTGAAAATCACAAATGTATTCAACTAGTACCACTAACGAAGAACACACATGCCACCAATATCATAATAATAAATATAAAGGAATTAAATCATCAAGATCTCGACACAACGATAATTGAAATCAACTCTTTGAATTAAAACATTAAGCAATCACATCATTTGTCTAGTTTCATCAAGGTGGATGATTGAATGATTAGCCACTCATGATTGAATTGAAATAACAATCAAAATAAAGGAAGAACATGATGTACCAATCGTTTGAGAGATAGAAATTGCAAGATAATAAAATAGATACGATCTAGATGGGTGCACGTGAATCTTCAATGAATCGGAAGATGATGAAATCTTGATTTGATCCTTGATGGAATTCCTTGTAGTGCAGCTCCTAGAAAGAAAACTTGATTCCCCCCTGGGAATTAGGTTTTGTTTTCTATTTATACCCCCCCAAATCTGATGCAAAAGCTGCCCAAAACCTATCAGGTCCGTCATCCCACTGCGGCGCAGTGGACGAGTGATGCCCCCACTGCGGCGCAGTGGAATGACACTGGTCTAATGCTCGTCTGTCTTCAGCTTGACTGCGGCGCAGTGGCCACATAAAATCTCCACTGCGGCGCAGTCCCAATATTCTGACCAACGTGCCTTTTCTTCACACGACTGCGGCGCAGTGGACACACGTACTTCCCACTGCGGCGCAGTCTACAACTTCTGACCAGTATCTTTGACTTGAAATCTTCTATCCTTTCAATTAAAACAACTCTTGAACATATGAATCAACTTCTTGGCCTAAATTCATCCGAAATTGCACCGAATGGACACGTAACCTGCTTAGAACCTGAAACCACTAACAAACACCATAAATGCGCCAAATGCATACAAAATCGACTCAAAACACATACGAAAAAGGCCAATAATGATGTGGGCGATTTATATAATTTGGTCACATCAGTTCCCAAAAGAAAAAAGAAAACAACAAAGGGACTCACGATTAAGGGGTTGGAATCCTCTCAGCTGTCTCTCATTGATGAGGAAGAAAACCCCACTGTTGAAGAAAACTTAGAGCAGCATCATGATGAAACAGAAGCACGCCTGTCTCCTACCCCTCTCAACTTCTCTATCGCTGAAAGAGAAGCAGCCACTGCTGATGAAACTGATGCGCAAGCTGCTAATGATAATATTGTTGAAGGTTCTGGTGCTGGAGAAACTATGGTTGAAAATGTTGAAGGAAGGAATGTAGAAAGTGTTGAAGGTGCTGGTTTGACTGAAATGGATGCTGATAGAAATATTGAAGGAGATGGTGGAAGTGTTGATATAATTGAAAATGCTGGTGATACTGTTGTTGAAAATATTGATGAACGAGATGTAGAAGAAGGTCCTGTTGATAATGCCCGTGGTCATGTTGAAACAAATGAAGGTGCTGGTGATGATGTTGTTGAAGGTAGAAATGAAGTAGAGACCACTATTGTTAATGTTGGTGAAAATGAAGAGTCTGATGTCTTTATGGAGGAGGGTGTAGATGATGAAAGTGATTTAGATTTGGGCGATATTGTTGCTGACGACTTTCAGCTGGATTCCTACAATCATGCTGATGAAAAGGAAGCCAGTGACATGGAAGTGGGAGAAGATGAAGAGAATGTTGAGCCAACTGGTGGAAATGTCTCTCAAGAAATTCAAATTGCTGAGACCACATCTGCTGCTGAGACCACATCTACTGAAGCCGATATTGAGCCAGCAGTTCTCACTACAAGACCCAAAACTCCACCAGTACAACCAGTGAACACCATGCTATCTCTGGGCATGCCTTCCTCTTTCCAAGCTGTTCCTGGTTGTTCTTCTAAATTGCCAAAAGAAGTCGAGCCCCTTGTTGCTAAAGATTTGGGCATTTCCTACTCCACATACACTGCTGATAGACTAGAAAGAGTGGAGTATTGATGTGCTAAATCGAGTTTAAAATTTATAAACTAGAAATACCTAAAAACTCACTACTACACACTATCGGGCAGTGGACCCGATCGTATGCAATATAGCTAAAAGGTAAGTCCAGGTTCGTTCACGGGGATTGGTTTGAATCAATTGTTTAGTAAAGGGGTTTGGAAAAAGGGTGTTGCTATGATTCTCTCTTCGCCAATAACTTTAAAGGACAAATGCAAATAAGTAAAGGTAAGTCTCAAACAATAATGGTAAATATCATCCACCTTGACTCCGCTAGACTTCAAACATGATTGCTTTCAGTTAAGACCAAATTCGTTAAGAGTTGACACGATAAACGTGAGAGAATGAAATGCTCGCGTGGTACCACCAACCGCTCACAAGTCACCCAAACACCTAACTGCTAGTTTAATTACCCAAGCCGGTACCACCAACGCCTAGACAATCTTACCAACACTTAGCTTGTTTGATTACCAAATTACCAATTGCGCCTATGTGAAAATAACGTGGTACCACCAACCGTTACAAAACACGTTGACAAAATGATTCCTTCTATTAATTTGACATTCACTATCATACCATGAACTAGTGATAATCGCTCATAGACAAGCGACCGTTTGAAAATCACATATGCATTCGACTAGTTTTATCAAGGTGGACAATAGAAAGATTAGCCACTCATGATTAAATTGAAATTACAATAAGAATCAAGGAAGAACATAAAGTACCAATTGTTTGAAGAATGGAAATTGCAAGACAAATAAGTAGATACGATCTAGATGGGTGCACGTGAATCTTCAATGAATCGCAAGACGATGAAATCTTGAATTGACCCTTGAAGTATTCCCTGAAGTGCAGCTCCTAGAAAGAGTATTTGATAATCTGGAATTTAGGTCATTTTTCTTATTTATACCTCTCTTGTTTTGGTGCAAAAGCTGCCCAAAACCCTTCAGATCCGACCATTCACTGCGGCGCAGTGGGCATGCAATGCCCCCACTGCGTCGCAGTCATATCTTACTGGCCAAAAGTGCCTGCTGGAAAAGGCTCACTGCGGCGCAGTGGGCCATGATCACCCCCACTGCGTCGCAGTGCTAAGTCACTGGACAAACTCTCTCTTGTTTCTGGTGGACGACTGCGGCGCAGTGGTCCAGTCCACCACCACTGCGTCGCAGTGTATACTCACTGGACTCGAACTGGCCCTCCACCTGGATGACTGCGGCGCAGTGGGGTCATTACACGCCCACTGCGTCGCAGTGATATCTTACTGGTCACAAGTCTCCATGCCATATAGATGACTGCGGCGCAGTGGGCCATGATCACTCCCACTGCGTCGCAGTCCAATGCTTCTGGTCTCGATGCCACTCATCAACATTCAGGACTTGCATAATTTTCCATCACTTTTCACCACTCAAACTCTCCAACCAACTTCATGGCCGCGAAATTACTCGAAATTGCACCAAACAGACACGTCACCTGTTTAGAACCTGAAACCACTAACAAAACCCATAAACGCGCCAAATGCCAACAAAATCGAGTAAAACATATAATAAAAAGGCCAATAACGATGTGGGCGATGGGTATAAATTGGTCACATCAAATCCCCCCACACTTGAGCATTGCTTGCCCTCAAGCAAATCCAACATTTAAAGAAATAGTAATCCTTGGCAAAGAAGCTAAATAAACAATTACGAGTATCAAAAAGAAGCAACACCAAGTATGTCAATGACAAAGAAGTTGGTGAAGCAGTTTTAATCTTAAATGAAAACCCGAAATGTTTGACAATATCTGAACAATCCACAAGCCTCAAAAACACGACTATGCACAAGTGAAACAAATGAACCAATCAATATCATTCTACTCCAACAAACTTACTTTTGGGGTTGAATATATCAAGAATCACTCATAGCGCAGTCGTGATGCATATCTTACCATAGGCTTGAACAAGGATCATAGCTCCACCGACATGGCGTAAGCACCAAGTACATCATCAAAATATGGCATATAAGTTGGTTGTAAAGTTAGGCTAAGGTATAAGTAATGGGTATTTACAATGGTTGAGGAAGTGTAGGTTAGAAATCAAATGAAACAATTAAAAGAATAGGGTATGTATGAAATATGTACAAAATAGTCTAATCAAAACCCGTACCATTGATTGCCAACAAACCATCAACCCATAAGATGTTATCCCGCCAAGACACCTCAAAAGTACCAAACAAACTCGACACCATTGTGGTGTATCAACTTCAAACAACTTAAAGTCAACCAACCTCGCCATTCTTAACTATCCAACAAACTTTAGACAAATAAAAATGAAAAGTACCCACTAGTAGCCCAAGTTCTTTTTCTCTTTTTTTTTTTTATTCATTTTTTTTTATTTGTTTTCTGTTTTTTTCAATTTTTCACTTTTTTTTTTTCTGAACCACTTTTACTCTACTAGTAGGTACCCTCTTACAATGATGAACAATGTCTAACACAATTACTTCCTTTCGAACAATCCAACACATTCCCGTGAACCAAAATTATTCCACCGACACCCCATTTAAGCTCTCCCAAACCGTCCAACAAACCAATGACAATCAATGGCCCTCCAGATTAGACTATCGGTAAAGTAAGGTATATTTAGGTAAAGTTTACATAAATGAGTGTATAAATTCAATAGAAAAGGCTAAGTGAGTATGGAAGGAAGGATGTATATGTAAGTGAGTATAAGTAAAGAGAGGGTATGAATATACAAAAGGAAAAATGAAAAATAAAGAAAGAAACGAATGGGTCAAACCTATATGCCAATTCGTCATCCGATGTACTTTTATCACAAAAGTGATCTCACTGCGGTCTCGTCACGATCACAAGGCCAAGTTCTAGCTCAACACATCACCGGCACACTCAAATCAACAAAAAGAACCCGGAGATGGAATAAATTAACCTCAAATTCGCACATCTTAGTGCAGAGTTCGAAATGGAACCCTTACTCCCGAATAAATCCAAGAGCCTAAGAGAGGGACAAATCACAAGGCAATCAAACCAAAACCGTAAACACCTAGCACATCTATACATGAACAATGAATCTCACAACTTTAGGTGTTTGGGAAATTTGAGTATGCAAGTAATGTTATCAATCCACAAGGATAAGCCCAATAACCGTTCAGAACACATTTCGCCGATTAAAAATTTACCAAGGATAATTTTTGTAGTAAAATTGCTCATTAAATTATTATGAATTAAGTGACAAAAGCAATTTACCACAAGGACAAGCCCCACTCAAGTTTTAAAAACCACATCAACCTCTATTATCCCACCAAATTGACAACACCGATTCCAAACATGCACATCACAGTGAAGAGCTCAAAATAGAAACTCTTACCCTTGGATAAAATCCGAAGGCCTATGAGAGGGACACATCAACAAAACCGGTAGAAATCTCAATGGCAAAACAACAAAAGTGATGTACCCGGTAGCTTAAACCTATTTGCCACCCCCCCCCACACTTAAGATGGACAATGCCCTCAATGTCCATATTCGGTCAAATAAAGGTAAATAGGGGTAAGCAACATAGAAAAATCAGAGCACATACCGGAAAAAGGACTGTGTGTGAACAATGTCAATAAAGATGCCAATCAAAAAATATAGCGCTGAACTTACTGCCAGCATATGCACATGACATCACAGTGAGCTACTAACACGATCACACAATCAAACAAATTGAACTGGTCCTCCCCCACACTTGGGTTCCACTAGGTAATGCCACCAAACGTTCAGACCTGTCCAATCTCAAATAGCAAACAAAACCAAATATCCGTACAAAAATTAAACTAATCTACAGCCGCATGCAAAAAATAAAGAAACAAAAGAAAAGAAAAGAATACAAATGTTTCATCACCCCGTAGGGTGGATACCAAACAAAAATAAATGTACGACAGTCATGCAAACCAGAATCAAGCACAGATATGTCAAATCCCACGGTCACTGAAACTGGCCATGATAGCCATAGGGGAGACCGGATGTATCAAACAAATCAGTGACCCAAGTACGCTCCCCCTCCTGACCGGAACTAGAGGCACCAACATCCCCTCCAGAAGGTCCACCACCAAAACCCGAACCAGAACCTGCAACAAAACCAGGCTGAAAAGAGGATGATCCACCAACATCTCCACCAGACGGTCCTGTGGTCCAAGGTCTCCAATCAGCACTAGTACCTGCATCAACAGACGACCTACCTCCAAAAGTACCAAACTGTACAGGACCACGAGGAGATCCACCAAGATCATGTGGGAAGAAGGAACCTCCTCCCTGACGATAAGTCGGGACATGAATAGGCGGCGGTGAAAACTCAGGAATAGGAGTAGGTGGAACGAACTGCTGGCCATGGTACTGGGCATCCCACATCGGCTGATAGTAGTCAAGTGTGTAATTGGTGTGGGCCTGCTGCGATCCCAACCAGGTCATATCCTGATCCATGCGCCGCTGATAATCATCAAAAGCCTGGCGGCTAGCCTGCTGCCCATCCATAATCTGCTGCAGCTGAGACCCTAAGTCGGTCAAATCAATGCTAGGACGGCCCCGCCTCCTCTGTGGCTCCTGAGGAGCATCCCCCATCTCCTCATCATCAGAATCCTCCACCTCAGGAGGCGGTGAAGCAATAACCCCTGTATCATCCATCAACCGTGCCTGTTCATTCTTCTTCGGTTTCTTAACAATCTTGGCAATAATCAACTCCTTCTCAGTCAAATGCTCCAGCTGAACCGGCAAAGACAGTCCCTCATGACAAACATCCGAATCAAAAACGCCCATCCGCTTGTAAAGACGGGTTATAAAATGCCCGAGCACCAACCTTGAATCAGAGTGATTCACCATCCTATCTAACACAACCAAAGGGGCCAAAGCAAACCTCCTTGGTGCCCCCTCCGAAAACAACTTAATCAACCATAGGTCAAGCTGGTACGCCTTGTCCCAATGGGTAGACCTTTGTACCAGGAACGTTACAATCATCCTATGCAACAATCTCAGCCTCACACTGCTAATCTTAGACACACTAACATAGCCACAAGAAGGCCAATTGTGTCCCCCTGAAATTCTAGACCAATACTGGGGAATCGACTCCCCATCCCCCAAATCCTGCTTCACAAATAACCCCTTTCTCAACAGAGCCCTAAATTCCTGGCTATCCAACTGGTCTCTCGAATACATGCCACAATAAAAGCCGAATTCAGGGACAGATAGCCGCCTAGCTTGTCCCCCGCAAAAGAAAGTCACAACCCGCTCCTCAAAAATATCCTTTATCTTATTGAGCTCTTTGGTCAACTTCAAAGTAGAATAGAATTCAAGACAAAGCTCACGGAAAACCGGTTCCCGATTGTAGAAAACATTATGCCACATGTCACTACTGACCATCTGGTCACCAATTTGTACCTCAATCCGGAACCACCGACGGATATCCTCCTGAACCCCATAATTCCTGGCAAAAATTGGATCAAGGTATTTAGGAGGACAGACTACCTGACGATGTAGAGCGAAGAGTTTATTCAAATAGTTGTTCTTATGGGGTTGCCTAGCCCCATCGAACGCTAGCCAAGCGTGTGCTTCATCCATATCTCGCTCTCCAAATTTCAAATCGGGCACTTCCGGCTCTTGCCTAGCCCTTTTTGAACCAGTACTGCTTCCTTGTCCAACCTCCATCTGTCTCCTCTGACTTGCGGACTACAATCACAACCATTAAAACAAACAAACAACATTAGATAGACGGAATTCAAAATCTGAACTCACATTAATTATCAACAACTTTATAGTGGACAGAAACATAACACTGCGGCGCAGTGGGACAGGGTAATCCTCACTGCGTCGCAGTGAGACATTACCCACGTGTAGGCCAGAAGGAAAGCACTGCGTCGCAGTGACAAACATAAACCACCACTGCGGCGCAGTGGTAAGGTTACTGGGCATAATCTTGTTGTTCATCACAAATTCAGCAAAAATGGGTAGATTAAAATCAACAATCTATCATATCTCAACAATGTAACAACAATTAGGCTAAGAATAACCTCCCCCCACACTTGTCCATCAAAAACCCTAAAAATTTTCCAAAAACCTAGATTAAGTTTATCTCAAATCCGGATGAACAAGTGTTAGAATCTAAAAATTAAGCATCACATTGGTATCCATAGCCCATAACTAACACTACCCATGAATTAATTTGAAAATTAATAGACTAAAAATCAAAAATCAAAAATTTAAAGAAAATAAAAAGAAAAGTCAAGAAATCATACCTCTTTACCCATGATACTGAAGAAAGATTGATAATCTAAGATAAAAGAGTAAAAACAATGCACGATTTGGTGAATTAATGGGGGAGTTTGAGAGAAAAGGGAGGTCCTTTTGATTGGAAAATAAGTGAGAGAGAAAGCAAATAAACTGATAAGAAATTTGTGGTGAAAATGCATTCCCTCCAATCGACTGGCAATAATACATGAAATCTGTTGACCGGTCAAAGGCCTCACTGCGGCGCAGTGGGCATCGGCCTCCCCCACTGCGGCGCAGTGGACCAATATTGCCCCCAGGGCCAGTATAAAACTACTGCGGCGCAGTGGTCCAATGCACACCACTGCGTCGCAGTGCAAGGTCACTGGTCACTAAACCCAGTTTTTTCCTTAGAAAAATTTTTGAGAACAAACTTACCATCACCCGCATCACCCCAAAATCGCACCTGCACATTCTTGACAAACAAAATCAAACCAACTAATAAAATGCAAATAAAATGCAACAAAAATAACACGGGTTGCCTCCCGAGAAGCGCTTAATTTATTTACGAGTCGTTAGCTAGACTCTACTACCTTTCAAGTTTCGGAACCAAAAATGGGGATCTCCTCGATTATCCCATCCACTTGTTCTTCTTCAAAATACAACTTCAATCTATGACCATTAACAATGAAGGACCCATTTCCATCCCTTTTGAACAATTCAACATAACCGGATGGATACACATGCTTAATCACAAAAGGTCCTATCCACCTAGAAGTCAACTTGGGTTGTTTGATTTTAAATTTGGACAAGAACAACAAAACCTTTGCCCCAACCTTAAAGTCCTTCCTACGGATCCTTTTGTCATGGTAAACTTTAGTTTTCTCCTTGTAAAGCCTTGAGTTTTCATAAGCTCCTAATCTAAGTTCATCGAGCTCATGAAGCTGCAACATTCTTAGTTCACCGGCTTCCATCATGTCTAGGTTCAAATTTCTTAATGCCCAATAAGCCTTATGCTCTATCTCAATGGGTAAATGACAAGTCTTACCATAGAGTAACCGGTATGGCGTAGTGCCAATCGGTGTCTTAAAGGCGGTCCTAAACGCCCACAAGGCATCATCTAACTTCTTCGACCAAATCTTGGGGTTATCCCCAACGGTTTTCTCCAAAATCCTTTTTAAAGCCCTGTTGGTGTTTTCCACTTGACCACTGGTCTGTGGATGATAGGAAGTAGAGAAATAATGCACAACACCATATCTTTTCATGACCTTAGCTAATTGATTATTTGCAAAGTGGGTTCCTCGGTCACTAATTAGGGCTCTAGGGCAACCAAACCGGCAAAACAATTGCTTAAGGAAATCAATCACTACCCTAGCATCATTTGTGGGTAAAGCCTTGGCTTCGGCCCACTTAGATACATAATCAACGGCAACAAGAATGTAAAGGAACTTGTTAGACGGTGGGAATGGTCCCATGAAGTCTATTCCCCAAATATCGAAAACCTCACATACCTGTATGCTCTGTTGAGGCATCTCGTCTCGCTTGGTAATGCTCCCTTGTCTCTGACAGATGTCACAAGTCTCTACCAAAGTTTGAGCCTCCTTGAAAATGGTGGGCCAGTAGAAACCTGCATCAAATACTTTCTTACCGGTAACCGAAGGACCATAATGACCTCCAGTTGGACCATAGTGACAAGCATCCAAAATCTCCCTAGTCTCAGCTCCAGCCACACATCTTCTCACCATCCCATCTGCACAAACTCGAAATAAGTATGGGCTGTCCCAAAAATAGTACTTGGCATCCGAGATGAGCTTCTTCTTCTGTTGATGCGTGAAGTCATTTGGTATCTCACCTGCAACCAAATAGTTAGCAATATCTGCGAACCAAGGAGCATCATTAGAAGTAGAAATAAACATTAGAGACTCATCGGGGAAGTGATCATTGATCTCCCCATCACGAAGTTCCTCCCGGTGAGGATCTTCCAATCGACTCAAGTGGTCGGCGGCCAAGTTTTCAGCCCCTTTCTTATCTTTGATCTCAATATCAAATTCTTGTAACAACAAGATCCATCGGATAAGTCTGGGTTTAGCATCTTGTTTCGAGAACAAGTACTTCAGGGCTGAATGGTCAGTAAAAACAATGGTTTTGCTTAGAACCAAATAAGATCTAAATTTATCAAAAGCAAAAACCACAGCAAGCAGCTCTTTCTCAGTAGTGGTGTAATTTTGCTGGGCTGGGTTCAATGTTTTACTAGCAAAGTAAATAGGCTTGAAATGTTTATCAACCCTTTGCCCAAGTACGGCTCCCACAGCAAAATCACTAGCATCACACATTAGCTCAAAGGGCAATTCCCAATCCGGCCCAACCATAATGGGTGAATTGGTCAATTTCTCTTTCAACACCTGAAAAGCACTTACACAAGCATCATCAAATATAAAAGGAGTGTCCTTCTCCAACAAGTGGGTCATAGGACGAGTAATCTTGGAAAAGTCTTTAATAAACCTACGATAAAATCCAGCATGCCCAAGGAAACTCCTTACCCCTTTCACATTGGAAGGCGGGGGTAGTTTGGCTATCACATCAATCTTAGCCCTATCAACCTCTATCCCGGCCTTAGACACTTTGTGGCCTAACACAATTCCCTCGGTCACCATGAAGTGACACTTTTCCCAATTTAGCACAAGTTGTGCTCTTTCACACCTTTCCAACATTTTATCTAAGTTATGCAAACAGGTTCGAAATGAGTCCCCAAATACCGAGAAATCATCCATGAAAACCTCCATGGAGGTTTCAAGCATGTCCTGGAATATAGCAATCATACACCTTTGAAAGGTGCCTGGGGCATTACAAAGACCAAACGGCATTCGCCGATAAGCAAAAGTGCCAAAGGGGCACGTAAAAGTGGTCTTCTCTTGATCCTTTGGATCAATGGGTATTTGGAAGTACCCGGAAAACCCATCAAGGAAACAAAAATACTCATTACCTGCTAATCTCTCTAACATTTGATCAATGAAAGGCAATGGAAAGTGATCTTTACGGGTGGCATCATTTAGCTTACGGTAGTCAATACACACCCGCCAACCCGTAACAGTCCTAGTAGCCAAAAGCTCCCTGTTCTCATTTTCAATAACCGTCATACCCCCCTTTTTGGGTACACAATGGACAGGGCTAACCCAAGGACTATCAGCTATAGGGAAAATAATTCCCGCATCTAACAATTTAATCACTTCCTTTTTAACTACTTCTTTCATATTGGGATTCAGCCGCCTTTGTCGTTGGACAACGGGCTTCACATCATCTACAAAATCAATCTTATGTTGACAAAAGTTAGGACTAATACCTGGAATGTCGGTAGTCTTCCAAGCAAAAGCCCGCTTATGGGCTCTAAGCACAGCTAGAAGTAGTCCTTTCTCGTCACTCGAGAGTGAAGACGAGATAACCACTGGTAAAGAAGATGTACCTGCCAAATAAGCATACTCCAAATGGGCAGGCAATGGCTTAAGCTCTAAATCTGTAGGTGGTACATCGACTGAATTAGGTACCAATGAGCTTCCATCCGCAACTACCTCCTCAAAACTCTCATCAACTAGAGGTGTCTCATCCAAACTAAGAGCCATAACTTCAGCAAATAGATCATCATCATCAATTTCTCCAGCCCCTAGATAAGCAATCTCCTCATCTCCCATATCGGTTTCCATCAACTCCTGAAATTCTTGGTCCAAAGCATCATCTATTACATCAATCCTGAAACACGACTCATCATTAGAATAAGTATGCTTAATAGACCTTTCTACATTAAAGACAATCCTATCCGTACCCACACCCAATGAAATTTCCTTATCCTTCACACGGATGATAGCATCCGCGGTATTTAGGAAAGGTCGTCCAAGAATAAGGGGTACCTGGGCATCCTCCTCCATTTCCAAGATAACAAAATCAACAAGGAAGACAATATGACCGACAGTGACTCTAATATTTTCAGCAATCCCCATGGGATACTGAAATGAGTGATCGGCAAGCCGAATACTCATGCGAGTCGGGCGAAGGATTCCAAGAGCCAACTTACTCCAAACCGAATAAGGCATCAAATTAACACTAGCTCCTAAATCAGCTAAAGCCTTACAAATTATAGTTCTAATAGAGCAAGTGATTAGAAAACTCCCTGGATCCTCAAGTTTAGGAGGAATGCGGTTCTGCAAGATAGCAGAACACTCGGCATTTAGAAAAGTAGCTTTTGCCTCCTCCAACTTCCCTTTATCCGTCACAAGTTCCTTGATGAACTTGGCATAGTGAGGCATACCCTGTATCAAATCAACTAAAGGAACATTAATATGCACATTAGAAATCATTTGAACAAACTTATTGTATTGTTCCTTTAGCTTAGCCTTCTTGAACCGTTGTGGAAATGGAACTTTTGGTTTATAAGCCTTAACCTCTGGTTCCACAACCGGTTTTGGTGGAGTGACCGGAGTCTTCACGGTCGGGTTCTCCTCCTTCTCAATCTCCTCATCAATCTCATCATCATCATTACCTGAATCATGTACATCCGAAATAACAACATTAGGCATAGAAGGAGGGTCATATGATTTACCTGTACGAGTTGTGATGGCCTTGGCTTCCTCATGGCGAGATTGAGGTGGAGTGTACTTCTGCCCCTGATTCGGTCCCATGCTGAATTGAGGCTTAGGATTCTGTTGAGTAGTGCTAGGTAAAGTACCTTGTGGCCTAGAAAGGGCAGCCATCCTACTCTCAAGATCCTTGAAGTTCACACATTGATTTTTCATATTTATCTCAACCTTGCCATCAATTCTATCTAACCTCTCATTCAACGCCTTGGTATCATCCCGAATAATTTTGATGCTATTGTTGGTTTCGGCTTGATTACTTACCAATTGCTTCATCATTTCCCTCAACTCGGCATTAGGATCGGCATTAGAGGAAGAAGAACCGGATCCTTGTCCCTGTTGAGGTTGTTGTTGAGGTTGACTTTGGAAATTGTCCCTTTGCCATCGATTTCCTGAAAAACGAGAGTTGTTAGTAGGAAAAGAAGAGTTATAAGTGGGATTACCTGAAGGACGGTTATGGTAACCGGTATTGCGTTGGTAGCTTCCTTGTTGTTGGTTTTGGATGTAGTTAACATCTTCGGGTCCCCGACTTGGACAATCTTCCGAATAATGCATATTCCCACAATGGTCACATCCATCGGCAACAACCTTCACATCCCTTTCAATGGCCCCAAATCGACTCTCTTGCATGGCAAAGCCCTTTTCCATGCGCTCTGATAGCGCTCTAATCTCTCCTATCATCCCCGAATCATGACTAGCTTCCGCTTTTGCTACCCGGCCTTGGCTAGTACCCTTCTTCAATCTTCTCTCATTCTTTAAAAACCTATCATCATCCATGTTTGCATTATCCTTGGCCATGGATTCCAAGATTTCAAAGCCCTCATTTGGTGTGATCTTGTTGAACCCACCACCAAAAGCATAACCTAGCTCACGTTTGGACTTCTTATCGAGCCCATCAAAGAATAGCTCGACATATTGTTCTTTAGTCATATTGTGACCCGGGCAATTTCTCAACATCTCTTTAAATCGGATCCAAGCATCAACAACATCTTCATCTTCGTCTTGGGCAAACGACCTTATCAAGTTTTCCAACTTTCTTTGGGTTCTAAGTGAGTAGAACTCACCAATAAAGGCTTGCTTAAGTTGGTCCCAAGTCGTAATGCAATTTTCCGGAAGGTCATTGAACCAATCAAGAGCATCCCCGGTAATAGACATTGGAAATGTCTCTAGTTTTACGGCATTCATTTGATTCTGCCCGTATTGGTATAACCTAGCCAACTTCTCAAATCTTTCTAAATGTTGATACGGATCCCACTTCCTTTTTCCATCAAATTGTTGCTCCTCAATGCTCTTAAGATGATTACCCTTAAGATTGAAGTCATGACCAATGGGAGGAGGTCTAATAGGACTACCCCGGTTTGCAGGAATAGTGCGAACCCTTTCACCATACCGTATGTCATTTGGGTCTCTTTCCTCATCTGCCATTTTCTCCTCTACCTTAACCTCAAGATTAAACAATTCTTCCAAATAGAACCCCTCCTCGTCAGAATCAGGAGTGGGTCTAGCAATGGGCGAGAATGGTGTAGGTGTTGTGAAGTTGAACCTACGTCTTGTTGGTGTTCTCAAAGGACTATTAAGAGGTAAACCAGAAGACCGCAAGTTCATCAACTAAAAAGTAGACCTGCAAAACACAACTAACCAAACACGTCAACTGCACCTGTGATAAGATAAGAAAAGAAAAACTAAACTATTAAAGCAAGTAACTTCCTCACGCATGAGGAAGGATCAAACCACCAAATTAACAACTAAAACAGCGCACAATCCCCGGCAGCGGCGCCAAAAACTTGATGTGCTAAATCGAGTTTAAAATTTATAAACTAGAAATACCTAAAAACTCACTACTACACACTATCGGGCAGTGGACCCGATCGTATGCAATATAGCTAAAAGGTAAGTCCAGGTTCGTTCACGGGGATTGGTTTGAATCAATTGTTTAGTAAAGGGGTTTGGAAAAAGGGTGTTGCTATGATTCTCTCTTCGCCAATAACTTTAAAGGACAAATGCAAATAAGTAAAGGTAAGTCTCAAACAATAATGGTAAATATCATCCACCTTGACTCCGCTAGACTTCAAACATGATTGCTTTCAGTTAAGACCAAATTCGTTAAGAGTTGACACGATAAACGTGAGAGAATGAAATGCTCGCGTGGTACCACCAACCGCTCACAAGTCACCCAAACACCTAACTGCTAGTTTAATTACCCAATCCGGTACCACCAACGCCTAGACAATCTTACCAACACTTAGCTTGTTTGATTACCAAATTACCAATTGCGCCTATGTGAAAATAACGTGGTACCACCAACCGTTACAAAACACGTTGACAAAATGATTCCTTCTATTAATTTGACATTCACTATCATACCATGAACTAGTGATAATCGCTCATAGACAAGCGACCGTTTGAAAATCACATATGCATTCGACTAGTTTCATCAAGGTGGACAATAGAAGAATTAGCCACTCATGATTAAATTGAAATTACAATAAGAATCAAGGAAGAACATAAAGTACCAATTGTTTGAAGAATGGAAATTGCAAGACAAATAAGTAGATACGATCTAGATGGGTGCACGTGAATCTTCAATGAATCGCAAGACGATGAAATCTTGAATTGACCCTTGAAGTATTCCCTGAAGTGCAGCTCCTAGAAAGAGTATTTGATAATCTGGAATTTAGGTCATTTTTCTTATTTATACCTCCCTTGTTTTGGTGCAAAAGCTGCCCAAAACCCTTCAGATCCGACCATTCACTGCGGCGCAGTGGGCGTGTAATGACCCCACTGCGTCGCAGTCATATCTTACTGGCCAAAAGTGCCTGCTGGAAAAGGCTCACTGCGGCGCAGTGGGCCATGATCACCCCCACTGCGTCGCAGTGCTAAGTCACTGGACAAACTCTCTCTTGTTTCTGGTGGACGACTGCGGCGCAGTGGTCCAGTCCACCACCACTGCGTCGCAGTGTATACTCACTGGACTCGAACTGGCCCTCCACCTGGATGACTGCGGCGCAGTGGGGTCATTACACGCCCACTGCGTCGCAGTGATATCTTACTGGTCACAAGTCTCCATGCCATATAGATGACTGCGGCGCAGTGGGCCATGATCACTCCCACTGCGTCGCAGTCCAATGCTTCTGGTCTCGATGCCACTCATCAACATTGGACTTGCATAATTTTCATCACTTTTCACCTCTCGAACTCTCCAATCAACTTCATGGCCTCAAAATTACTCGAAATTGCACCAAACAGACACGTCACCTGTTTAGAACCTGAAACCACTAACAAAACCCATAAACGCGCCAAATGCCAACAAAATCGAGTAAAAACATATAATAAAAAGGCCAATAACGATGTGGGCGATGGGTATAAATTGGTCACATCAAGTATCAATTAAATGATCTCACAAAGGCTACCAATCTTGCTGTTGAATGGAAAGACAAAGAGTCTAGCAGGCTGGTCTCTACCTTAACCAGCTGGTACAACAAGCAAAACGAAAACAGCAAGGAAGTAAACACGCTGAAAGAAGAAATTGTCTCCATGGCAGATGATCAACACAAAATTTGTGAATCAACCAAAGCTATCAAGCGTGATCAGCAGATCCTTCGATCTAGTGCCTTGTCGCTGCTCAAATGTGCCAACTCCACCAGCTACTCAGCCAAGAAGGCAGCCTTCACGAGCAAATCTGTTGCTGATGATATTAAGAAGCTGCATAATCTCATCTCCCCTCTGACAACACAAGTTGAGAACAACACCAAGGCTATCCAAGCCTTAGAAAAGCAAGTTGCTGATCTTCCTGTTCCTTCAGTTGCTTTTACTGAGGAAGATCGTCAGAGGCAAATCAACTTGGAGAAGGAGGTAGTTGAAATTAAAAATCTGTTGGCCCAGCTGGTAAATCAACAATCTAAACAGCCAGCGACTGTGGAAGTTGTTATTAACAATACAACTTCCAAGGGGAGAAAGTTGACGCTGTTGTTCTAGACTTGGTTGGTGAAGTAGTGAACAAAGCCCTTGAGAAAATATATGAAGAATCTGCTGAAGAGGTTTTGGAAACTGATGATGCTACTACTAACACCACCAAAGCCGATGAAATGGCGATTGTGGCTGTTAGTAATGAAAAAGATGTGAATATTGAAGTTCCCCCTGCTGGCGTTGAGGGGGAGCATGAAAAAGAAGAAGTAAATGTTGAAGTTCCCCCTACTGGTGTTGAGGGGGAGCATGAAAAAGAAAACTTTAATATTGAAGTTCCCCCTGCTGGTGTTGAGGGGGAGATTGAAAAGGAATTTGATGCTGAAGCTCCCCCAGCTGGTGGTGAGGGGGAGCAACAAATTGTGATGTTCAATGTACCTCGCCCTGCTGCTGATGCGGGTTACATTGAAGTTTTTGAAGGTGTAGGGGAGCAGTTTGACCCCAAAGTGATCAAAGCAACATGGGAAGCTGGTTTTGCTAGAGAAATGGAAACAAATAGGTCAAGGGAATTGCTTCCAGTTTTTCATAGACGATATCTGGCCAATGCTGAAATTACTCCTCTTTCTGATACTCGTCGAAAACAGCTCTCTGATTCTGGATTCTTCAAGAAACCTCCCACCGCTCTTCCAGCAGAACAAGTGATCGCTACTTCATCCTCTCTTTCAGCTGCTCAGCTATCCATCCAATCTTCAGCAGGTCATCAACACCAAATGATTGATATTTTGGCATTTACTGCTGAAGGCAAGACTCAAGAAGAAGCTATCAAGGAGCTGGATAGAATCAAAGAAAATCAAGAAAATGAAAGGAAAAATCTTGAGTACATCAAGCAGCTGCCTTTTCTGGAAAAAGATCAATTGGATGGTGAGCAGCGAATGCTCTTGAAAACTGGTGGTGCTGAAGCTTTATATGCTGAAGTAGAAAAACAAATGAGTGAAAAGAGAAAAGTTTTTGAAGAAGAAAAGGCTAAATGGTTAAAGTATATGAAGGACAGAAAGAGGCCTCAAAGGATAGTTGCTGCTGAGGCCTTCAAAGCTGAAATGGGTCTTAAGACCAACTTGAAGATCTTAAGAGAAGGTGCTGACAAGCCAATCAAACTTGAAGGGGTCAAGCCCTCCACTCTGGGTGCCTCTGAGTGGTTTGAAGTTTACATGTTGGTGAAAGACAAGAAGGCTGTCAGCTATGACCAACTCCAAAGGATGCTCAAGGAATATTTTGAGAAGGCCAGAGAATATGAAACCAAGTTCAAGGCTGACTTGCCTATGTTAAGGCAAGTCTTTGGTACTCCAGCAGCCATCACCACTTCAGCAGGCAAGAGGATTCAAAGAAAAAGGAAAGGAAAAATCTTGAGTACATCAAGCAGCTGCCTTTTCTGGAAAAAGATCAATTGGATGGTGAGCAGCGAATGCTCTTGAAAACTGGTGGTGCTGAAGCTTTATATGCTGAAGTAGAAAAACAAATGAGTGAAAAGAGAAAAGTTTTTGAAGAAGAAAAGGCTAAATGGTTAAAGTATATGAAGGACAGAAAGAGGCCTCAAAGGATAGTTGCTGCTGAGGCCTTCAAAGCTGAAATGGGTCTTAAGACCAACTTGAAGATCTTAAGAGAAGGTGCTGACAAGCCAATCAAACTTGAAGGGGTCAAACCCTCCACTCTGGGTGCCTCTGAGTGGTTTGAAGTTTACATGTTGGTGAAAGACAAGAAGGCTGTCAGCTATGACCAACTCCAAAGGATGCTCAAGGAATATTTTGAGAAGGCCAGAGAATATGAAACCAAGTTCAAGGCTGACTTGCCTATGTTAAGGCAAGTCTTTGGTACTCCAGCAGCCATCACCACTTTAGCAGGCAAGAGGATTCAAAGAAAAAGGAAAGAAGCATATAGAACCTTATCTGCTGATCTTCCTCCCATATCTGTGCTCAATCTCATACTCCCTCCCAGAAGCTTTTTTGAAGAAGGGAGAGTACTGGAGACTCCTGCTGGTATATTCTTCACCAACTTTCAGAATGACCAGCTGTTCTTTCGTCTGGCAGAAATTGAAAAGGCTTCCACTGGATTCCTTATCAGCATAAGGAAAAGATTTGCTAAGACTAGTCATGCCAGATGGGTCATCAGCAAGATAGATGAAGAGTTGCTGAAGCCTCACAGAAGAAATGACCCAGTATTGAGAATCGCTAAGCAAGAAGATGCTTATGAGATTGAAGCTGCCAATCTTTAGATGTCTTATAATGTAAATGCTTGAAGTATCAGCATGTAATGTTTAAAGATGAAAAATAAGACATCTTTCTATCTTTCTTATTTTCTTGAAGTCTAGTTTTTACTCTACAAGTCTTCTCAGCGAATAGGGGGAGATTGTTGAGTCAAGGATTCGCTGACCAGACTTGGTCGCTGACGTGTGTCGTCAGCAAGTCATCAGCGAGTCAGTGACTCTCGTCAGCGGGTGGTTTCTTTCCAAATTGTGATTCAAGGCGGGAAGAATTCAAATCAAGTAAAGACAAGAGTCACATGTTGGTTCTTCCAACTGGATATTACCTTATATGGCAAAGGTACATTTGGAACCAAAACAAGGGTTTTCTCTTTCATACCCGTTTTGGTAAAGAAGACAAAGGCTCCTGGATCCAAGTACTTCGAGCCAATGAGAAGTCGACAACCACCATTCTATCACTATCATTGTAAGGCTGTGTTGCCCTAATTCCTCCCCTATATAAAGCAACACAGCCGCATCATTTACACTGCGTGTTTGTCACCACAAGTGTGTGTCACTTATTATTTCTTGTAATTGTTTTAGTTTTCTAGTTTGTCTAAAACTAAACAATTATATTGTTCTTGTATTTTTCTTGTAAGACAAGTTGTAATATCGACCATGTATTCACTGTTTAATCAATGATACATATGATTAGACTTGCATAGTTTCTTGTACTTGAACTTTATTCTTGTTCTTGTTCTTTACTTTCTACTTACCTTCTTGTCTAGATTAATTATATTATAAGTGTGCAAATCGTGGACTGTCAGTATTACATATTAATCACTATTTAATATCTTGTTTTAGTATATATTGAGATATTGGAAAAGGTTCATATGAAAACCATTTGATTTGAAAGAATCATGAGAATTTTTAAACTTGAAATTCATAACTTTATATGTTCATATGTGAATGGTTCTCGCATGAATCTTCTCACATATATATACATACTGAGGATTCGTTTGATAGACGGTTAGTTTATAGCTTTCATTTTGATATGTGGTGTTTTTATGACTATTTATTAACTATTTAATTTACAACAAAATTACTTAATACAAATAAAACATTTATATAATATTAGACGATACAAAATTTTGATTCGTCAACCTGCTAACCTGGACCTATTAACAGTCTTAAAAATTTTTGACATGCAAACCTGCTAATCCAAATGTCTATATGCACGAGACTAAATCCATCATATTATTATTTGCGAGGATATACTCGATAGTTCTATGTATCCGTTTGGTCTTAATAATAAGATCATACACATTTATATTACTTTATAAAGAAAACTACCTCATTCCTTTAAAATTTTAAGCCTTTTTTTATCTTCAAAATACCTATCTCTGTTTAGTTTTAATTTTTCATTAACTTCTTTTCTAGCAAAACTACTCCTATAATATGTGAAATTGTAAGAACTAATTGTATCAATTTGCTGAAAATGTCAATCGACGCCGTCACCACCACCACCAATCGCCGTTGCCACCACCGCCACCAATCGTTGATGCCGCCGTCATTATGTCTCCACCGCTAGCGCCGCATGCCACCATCACCCGTCACCATCTCCACCACCCCATCGCGCGAGTACCCTTCTAATTGTATTGAAAGAGAAGCTGCTAGTTTAGTATTAAGTAAACTATAAAATAAATCGGATCTTGCCAATGAAAACCCCCCACTTGCATAAAATAGTTGTAATTTTATCATACAATTCAAAATTAACTTTAAATATGAAAGGTATAATTTTTTATACATATTAACGGCTTCCCCTCGTTACAAAAATCCAAATAAATTTAAGAATTGAAAACTTTATCTAATAAGACCATGGACAGGTTTAAGATGGGGACAATGTGAGCAGTTGTCCCCACTTCAATTTTGATATTATATATTTCTTTTGTATTAAGAATATATTTGTAATTTTGTTCATAAAAAATAAAAGAAAAATAGATCATACATACAAATATCATTTCCGTTGTCATAATTTTCTTTTTTTGAAGTCACTGATCTTAAAAATATTAGTTTTGAGTTTATTGAGAAAGTAAAAAGCTTGAGATGCTTTGATTTTTAATAGAAAAGAAGAAAAGAGCTAGGTTGGCATAAGTGTTTTATTTGTTACGATAAGTATGCACATATATATTAGTACATTAATGATAGTCTTAAAATTTTTTGACCTGCAAACCTGCTAATCCCAATGTCTATATGCACGAGACTAAATCCATCATATTATTATTTGCGAGGATATACTCGATAGTTCTATGTATCCGTTTGGTCTTAATAATAAGATCATACACATTTATATTACTTTATAAAGAAAACTACCTCATTCCTTTAAAATTTTAAGCCTTTTTTTATCTTCAAAATACCTCCCTCTGTTTAGTTTTAATCCACTTCTTTTCTAGCAAAACTACCCCTATAATATGTGAAAGTGTAAGAACTAATTGTATCAATTTGCTGAAAATGTCAATCGACGCCGTCACCACCACCACCAATCGCCGTTGCCACCACCGCCACCAATCGTTGATGCCGCCGTCATTATGTCTCCACCGCTAGCGCCGCATGCCACCATCACCCGTCACCACCTCCACCACCGCATTGCGCGAGTACCCTTCTAATTGTATTGAAAGAGAAGCTGCTAGTTTAGTATTAAGTAAACTATAAAATAAATCGGATCTTGCCAATGAAACCCCCCACTTGCATAAAATAGTTGTAATTAGAGTTTAAGATGGGGACAATGTGAGCAATTGTCCCCACTTCAATTTTATATTATATACGTATTTCTTTTGTATTAAGAATATATTTGTAATTTTGTTCAAAAAAAAATAAAAGAAAGATAGATCATTGTAACATCCTAAACTTTTCAAGTTTGACTATTTGACTATTCCGTTAGTTAACGTCAGGTTCGTTAAGTTACGTGCCCTTAAAGGGATTATGTGATTAAATGCTTATGCATTCATTATGATATGATTAATGTGAGTTAAAAGAATGTAATTAAAGTAAAGTCATGAAAGTAAGTGCTTGTTAAGTCGTTAAGTGTTCCGGTGAGAAAGTTAAGCCAAGAAAGTAACGTTTAAAGACTTGAGGGGCCTAAATGTCAAGTCTTGGAAAGTGTGTACAACAGCTTTAGGTCAGATGCATGACCTATCATTAGCTTTAATCAGTTTTTATTCTCCTTAAGACTCTCCCTCAAGAACCCTAGAGCCTCTCCTCAAGTTTTGTGTGATTCGGAAACGATTCGATGGGGATTTCTTCTAGTTTTCAATCCATTAATCTCTCTTACAGGTAAAGCACGATCCCTTGATCAATTGATGAGTCTTTTCATTAGAGTTGTTCGTTCGTTCCTAGCCATGAGGGTTGGGTATGATTTAATTGCAAAACGTTTACCGATTTCATGTTACTCGGATGATCTATCAAGTGATCTATGTTTGTAATGAATCAAGGAATCAATTGATGGTTTGAAGCCATCAATTGTGTCTTAAAAGAGGTCAATTTCATATCTCCAGGTCGGGGTAAGGGTTTGAGATCGAATGGGAATCGTTTAAGAGCTGTTCAAAATCAGGTTTGCTGATCGAGCCCCGATATGCGGCGCATGGGAATTCCATGCGGCGCATGGATGGCTCTGGAACAATCTGACTTGGTTTATGCGGCGCATGGAAGAGCCATGCGGCGCATATTCAGGTCTGGTGGTCGTTTAGGCTTGTTTTCATGCTCGTTTGACCCATAGACCTTATGCTTAGGTTACCTTATGGTATAGGGAACTTAGAGAGGTCTTTTGAAGCCACATTTATGTTACCTATCGGTTATATGTTTGCTATAAGTAGTCGGAAACACAAACAAGACAAATTAACCTTGCGTATTGCTTGTTGTGCTCGTCACGAGGTAAGATACACAACTTTGTCACGCTGAGGGTTCAATTAAAAACATAGTTTTCATATAATGACTTCCCCAAATGGTATCTTGTTTGCTTATGGGTATTCGGGATTATACGGGAGGTGATATGGGCTATGTAGATGAATATTGAAGCCTGAAATGCTACCCCAATGATATGAGATGATATGTATTGTTATGAAATGATATGAGATGATATGTATTGTTATGAAATGATATGAGATGATATGTATTGTATGATATGCTATGAGATGATATGTATTGTTATGATATGCTATGAGATGATATGAATTGTTATGATATGCTATGAGATGATATGTATTGTTATGAAATGATATGAGATGATATGAATTGTTATGATATGCTATGAAATGATATGAATTGTTATGATATGCTATGAGATGATATGTAATAATATATGATATGAGATAAATGATATACAATGATAAACTATATGAGGCGATAGATGATATGCAATGATACGCGATATGAGATGAGAAATGATATGTATATGTGCATGTGTAGATGTGAAATGTGATGATTACGTGGCTTGTTCATCTAGTTCACTAGACTTTATAAGTTGCCATGACACGTGCACGTTTAAGGGCCCAAACGTTAAGATGAAACTATATGATGAATGTTTAGGAAATGTGCACACCTAAACTATATAAGATGTGAAATCGAGCTCGTAATTTAGATGAAAGTGTTAAGCTTAACCCGTACTTGCCCTTGCCCGGCTAGTGCGTAGATGTGGTTGCTTGGGTGGCTCCTTGCAACATGGTTTTAGATGTGAAGAGTAATTCGGGAGGTTTGACCAGCCCCATTGTCTTGAACATACGGATTACTCCGGGATTGGCTTGCCATTCCTTAACGACATTGATGTACCACCGAAAGGTTTGTCCATCTAGTCGGGTGTGAGGTTCCCTGTATGGTCCTATGACCGCCTACACACAAACTTACACCTTATATGAGATGCGTGACTTATGTCACAACTACAAAGATGTTTAGATGTTATATGTGAAGATGCAAAAGATGACTAGGCACATTTAGGATGACCCATCCTATATGAAAGATGTTTAATGCAAGATGTGATATAATAGATGTGATGACTTGTGATGATATGTGCCTTAAAGATGAAATGTGACTTTTCTATAATGTTTAAATGGACAAATGTTTTATTAATGATGTGTTATCTTACTTAGCTAATTCGTTAGCTAACACTTGTTCTTTTTAAATGTGTTGTGCCCTCAGGTCCAACATTAGTGAGCAGGTAGATGTGAGAAGTGCGAGGCATGGGTAGATTGCAATGAGGATGGCTATAGTTTACCCGTAGTGGCTGCTCGCATTAGACATTTGATTTATGCTTAGACATTAATGACTTGTATTTACATTGTTGTCGGTTGTTTAATGTTGGGCAACCGATGGGTTTCCATTTGAACCTATTTTGATGACATTGCTAGTAACACCAATTAATAAATGAACCAAACAGATTCTTTTGGTTTGGTCTTTTAAAGTTTACTTCCACTTTCTTTGACGCTGTTAGGCGAAAACTTTTGGAAATCCATATTTTTAAACGACGGGTGTTACAATCATACATACAAATATCATTTTCGTTGTCATAAATTTCTTTTTTTGAAGTCACTAATCTTGAAAATATTAGTTTTGAGTTTATTGAGAAAGTAAAAAGCTTGAACTGCTTTGATTTTTAATAGAAATGAAGAAGAGAGCTAGGTTGGCATAAGTGTTTTATTTGTTACGATAAGTGTGCACATATATATTAGTACATTAATAATAGGTGTATATGAAAAAAATAATTTTTTTAATAAATAATATATATTTATCTCAAATAATTACTAATAATAATTACAATGGTCTTGTAGGAAAAATAATGTACAAGCTAGTTATGTCATAAAATATCATATATTTGATACACATATATATAAATCATTGATTTCGATGAGCTTATTTTATATTGTTTAATATAACGTAACTTTTCGGTCACTACATGCTCCAAAATTGCAAAGACGATTATGTTAAAGAGACGTTTTCATAGCCGACAATCACCAAGCTAAACTTTGTCTTTTCAACACCAACCTTTGATAATTTGACTAAACCCAACACTGGAGAACAAAATTTTGTAGGGGCCCATTTTCTGTTCTAGAGTCTAGTCCCAATTTATTATTTTTATATTTTCGGAGACGACTCTGATAAGAATGACTAACGATTTCTGTATTACCCCCTTGAAAAAAGTTATGGGTGAGCTCGGTCCTTGCATAAAACATTAAATATAGATTTCAAGTTAGAATTACGAGCTCCAACTCACGCATACAAGTAGAGATCCAAAAGCGTTACGTAGAAAAATTAATAAGAAAAAGTGCGATTAAAAAGGGGGGGTTGGAATTGATTGCATACTTTGTGTATAAGCTAGGTGGGATACAATCTTTACTTTTGTTTGAAGAAACAAGTCGTTGTACCACACTACCATCATCATATGAAAGATCGAGAGATAAGGTTCTCTTTTGTAGCCTTCGGCCTTCCTTTAGTTACATTTAAGGAAAGGCAAATGTCAATTACAAAGTTTCTTTTTTAAAAATATGCTTGTATATATTAGCAATGTCGCTATGAGAAATTAGATTCCAATATAGTAAAAATTAAAGGGCTGATTAGGACCCTTCATCCAGTCATAAGTCGATTTTCAGCCCTGGTGCTAAGTAGCTAAATCAATATATATAGGCCGTTATGATATTCGATAATTTAATAGTTAGAAAAATGGGTTTAAGTATGGTAAGGGAACACCAAGAAAATAGGTCGTGTGTTATTGTGATCTATTCTGTTGCTTTGTAAAAGTCAAATGCAATGGTCGTCAGATCGTGTAGTATAGTAAACACAAAAAAATACGAGTATTACTTTGTAAAAGTCAAATGCAATGATTAATGCGTTTAAGTATGGTAAGGGGATATATAACCCGATTGCGAGGTTTTCATTTCAACATACAAGTTTGAGTAGACGGAACAATGTGATTGCAAAAATAGAAACAATTTGGTAGTCTCTTAATTAGTGACTTGTAAACTAAGTTATATGTAATTTGTTACATATTATCGACAAACTACAAATTACGAGTTTAGATCTTCCATTTCTGCATAACTACTAGCTAAACGTTATTGTGTACAAGAGGTGTGAACGATCACATTAGCCGTTGTCTAACTATAAAAGGTAATACGTGAATTTCACATATCTTGGTATAAAATTGTGAAATTTTACATTTTTTAGTACATATAAATATCTTAATCTCGATCTAGTATTATGATACGGAACTATATAAATATTATGTGATATCATAATGTACTAAATAGATAAATGCTCATGTCACTAAAAGAAAAATCAAAAAATTTGACCAGCTTTAGAATATTAAAGAAAGAAAAGAAAGAAAGAAATTGTTCACTGCCGTCTTCTGTGGGTTTTGAGCCTCAATACCTTGATAGTATATGAGAGAAGTTATTGTTGGGTTATATAACAATTATCTTAATCAAATCACAAAGCACGCAGCGGAAAATTAATCTATGTAATTAATTAATTAACCAATGATAGAAAACATGTACCTTTGATTGAAGGAAAAATAAAGTAAGAAACTTTATGAGGATTTGAAGTAAATCCCTCTACGTTTGCACACACGACACACGGATGTACGTATGCTAGTACTTGATCACGAACCGAAAACACTTGGCTTTCTCTCCTTGATTTGTCGAACAACTAAAACCGAAAATCCCTTTGTTTTTTTTTTGGGAGTTCGGCCGAAGCAAAGAGAAGAGGGAGGAGAGGAGTGGAGAGGGTTTTTATTTTTTCCTTTTTATATTATCTCTAAAAACCCTTTTCGTATTTGACATAGATTAGGATTAATATTTTTGAAAAACAAGTTAAGTTAATGTGTTAAAAACCCATTAACAAAACCGGCCCCCTTTAATTTATAATTAGGAAATCTCTAGAATATCCTAATTACAAATTAAGTCCTCCTTTAACTAACGTCGTTAGCTAGTAACCGTTAGTTTTTAACGACCATTCGTTAATTGAAATCGTGATCATATTAATTAAATACATTAAATATATTAATTAATATATATTAATTAAATACATTTGTGTCGAGACGTGTGACCCCGTAGGCTTAAATCATTTCCGGACATACGTTCATTTTTACGTGATCATATACTAACAGCTCCCACTTGAGCTCGTAACAAATGAAAGTAATAACATTGGTTAGCGTCTAGCAACACACCAATGCTCCCAGAAATATTTAAGTATAGTTTCTTAAAGTATATTTAAATGGTTGAGGCATTTATTATCCCTTTGTTCAGATACCGTGTTAAACATGAATACGGATCAATGTCATTTCATGATTTAACGATTCTGTTTCTCATTCCACAACTAATTAATGATTACCAAATATAATCGAGAACCATCTGGATTTATTTGGGCACGGCCATGCAAACATCTTAATTAGTCCTAATGAGGGGCCCAGTGGTATCATTCTCCAACTATCAGTTGGAGGAACAAATCCTGTATTGACTACACGTGTCAGTCATCATACTTCAATACACTTTCTGAAAATAGCCCTTTATGTACTCCCTTATTCAGGAGAGTTAGAACTATATCAAGTAAGTGCAATCCATACATGCTGACCTGCTTTTATCTCAAGTCAAAGGATCAATAAAGTAACCATTTACGAATTTCACTTAATGACGCCGATCCATAAAGTAATAATTCGTTTGTGGGGTAGTCCGATATGCATCAACTATGCATATCATGTGAGTTTGGTGGGACCATCCATTATATATTCCAAGAATATAACCAATCGCTCAGATTTGTCTTAGTTTATTCCCCTATAATTAATCGACAATGGACAATTTAGAATATTTAATAAAATATTCAAGGATTAAACATGCAAATATAGGATACAATTAATATTAAATGAAATCAAACATATCAAGTACTTTATTTCATTATGAAAAATATAAATTGTTTAACATCCCTTATCCAAATACCGAAACAACAGATTTACATGAAATAACTAGCTAATTTAAGTCCTATGCCCTCGGCATGCCTTTCAAGCTTGGGCCTAGACAAAGCTTTTGTGAAAGGATCAGCTAAGTTAAAATCTGTGTGAACTTTGAGTAATTTGATCTCCCCTAGTTCGATTTGCTCACGAACATAGTGATATCGTCTAGCATAATGTCTGGCACCTTTCTGAACTCCGGGTTCGTTGGCAATGATTAATGCACCAGTATTATCACAGTACATATCAGTGGGTAAGTCACTTGAGGGGATCACGTCAAGCCCGCTAATGAACTTCCTTATCCAGACTGCTTCCATTGCAGCTTCTGAGGCGGCAATGTACTCAGACTCTGTTGCAGACATGGCAACTGTTTTTTGCTTGCTGCTTTTCCAATCCACATCACCTCCGTTAAGAACGAAGACGAATCCTGACTGAGACTTCGTGTCATCTCTATCAGTTTGAAATCCAGCATCACAGTATCCGGTCACTTTGAGCTCTAAGTCTGGATTTCCTCCATACACCAAAAACATATCTTTAGTAGCCCGTAGGTACTTCAGAATGCTCTTAACAGCAGTCCAGTGACTTTCACCTGGATTCTGTTGATATCGGCTAACCATGTTTTGCGCGAACGCCACATAAGGTCTAGTGCATCTAACCGCATACATAATAGATCCCACATCCGAAGCATAAGGAACTCTTTGCATACGCTCCACCTCATTAGGTGTATTAGCACCCTGTTTGACAGATAAACTAAGTCCTTCTTGCATAGGTGTAAACCCACGCTTAGAATTCTCCATCTTGAATCGCTTCAAGACCTTATCAATATAAGCACTTTGACTTAGTCTAATTAATTGCTTAGATCTATCTCGGTAGATCTTGATTCCAAGAATAAATGTCGCTTCTCCTAAATCTTTCATGGCAAAACACTTTCCAAGATGGGATTTAACATCTTGCAACATTGGAATGTGTTTTCCTATGATCAATATGTCATCAACATATAAGACAAGGAAAGTAACATTACTCCCACTAGCTTTGCGATATACACATGGCTCATCGGGATTTTAAACGAAACCAAACTTTTTGATTTCTTCATCAAACCGCTTGTTCCAACTTCGTGATGCTTGCTTTAGTCCATAAATGGACCTTTGAAGCTTGCATACTTTGTTGGGATGTTTTGGATCAATAAAACCTTCAGGTTGATCCATATAGACTTCTTCATCCAAGTAACCATTTAAGAAGGCAGTCTTAACATCCATTTGCCATATCTCAAAGTCATAGTACGCAGCTATGGCTAAGAGAATCCTAATAGCTCTAATATCCGCAACTGGAGAAAAGGTCTCATCATAGTCAACACCGAAACGTTGAGTATAACCTTTCGCCACGAGACGAGCTTTATAGGTGTGTACATTTCCATCCATGTCCGTCTTCTTCTTGAAGATCCACTTACACCCAACAGTTTGAGCATTTTGTGGAAGATCAACCAAGCTCCAGACTTGATTGTCTTTCATGGATTTTATTTCCACCTTCGTAGCTTCAAGACATTTTTCAGATTCCGGATCTGATAATGCAGCTTTGAAATTCGGAGGCTCATCGAGATCTCCTAAAACGTTTTCTTCTACCATCAGACATAATCTGTCAGTAGGACGTCTTGTCCTTTCGGACCTACGAAGTGGAATCGCTTCATCATCATCGACTTGAGGTTCATCACTTTGAACATTTTCCCCCCCAAGTTGATGATTGCTAGGAGCTTCAGAAGGTGACACATCTTCCTCTTGAGTCTCATCAAGTTCTACAACCCTCCCACTGTTCTCTGGAACTAATTTCTTTTCAAAGAATTCAGCATATCGAGCAACGTGAACAGTGTTTTTGACGGGATCATAGAAGTCGTAACCATCGTTTCCTTAGGGTATCCGACAAAGATGCACTTAGTAGTTCTGGGTTCAAGTTTGTCAGGTGTATCGCGCTTCACAAGTGCCTCACATCCCCAGACTCTTAAGTAAGACAGATTAGGAACATTTCCATGACATAATTCATATGGTGTCTTGTCAACCTTCTTGGTTGGAACCATATTGAGAATGCGTACAACAGTCTCAAGAGCATAATCCCAAAACGAAAATGGGAGAGTCGTAAGGGTCATCATAGATCTCACCATGTCTAGCAAGGTTCGATTTCTCCTTTCTGACACTCCATTATGTTGAGGAGTGTATGGAGGAGTAAGCTGTTGGACAATTCCACACGCTTTCAGATAATCCTTAAACTCTTGGCTTAAGTATTCACCACCTCGATCCGAACGAAGAATCTTAATGGTTTTGCCGAGTTGATTTTCTACTTCATTTTTAAACTCTTTGAATGTTTCAAACACTTCATGTTTATGTTTAAGCAAGTAAACATAACCATAACGACTGAAATCATCCGTAAAAGTTATGAAGTAGCTAGCTCCTTTTCTTGACACATGTCTAAATGGGCCGCAAACATCGGTATGAATGAGTCCAAGAAGATCTCTAGCCCTCTCTGGTTTATTCAGAAAAGGTTTTCTTGTCATTTTGCCAGAAACACATGACTCACATTTATCAAATGATTCATCATTTAATTGTAAAATCCCTTCACGTTGAAGTCTTTCAATGCGATTTTTGCCAATGTGTCCAAGACGACAGTGCCACAGATAAGTAGAGTCCAAGTTAGTCTTGGCTCTTTTGCTAACATTATACATTGAATTATTTGAATCACAACCACGCATATCAATTTCATAAATACCATCACAAGCAATAGCATCAAAATAATGAACATTATTTTTAGAAACTGAAATACCATAATCATTAAAAACATTAATGAATCCGTTGTCTTTCAACAAAGAAACTGAAACTACACCTCTAGTAATAGAAGGTGCATAATGACAATTGTCCAAAACAATAATTAAACCGAAAGGAAGAACTAAATGATATTCTCCAATAGCTTCAACAGGTGCTGGTAGACCATTGCCCACGAACAGCTGCAAAGCTCCGGGCTTCAGCTTCCTCCTTTTCCTAAGTGCCTGTAATTCATTACAGATATGAGTTCCACAGCCAGTGTCATAAACCCATGATTTACGCTTAGTAAAGGAAAATAATTCAATAGTGAAGATACCTGAAGTACTAGCATTGCTAGCTTGCTTCTTCTTCACATTCAACTCGGCAAGATACTTGGGACAGTTCCTCTTCCAGTGCCCGACTTCATTACAATGATGACAGGTCTGGTCTTTAGCCGGATTCTCTTTCTTAGCCGGAGGGGTTTTCTTTGGTTTGGGGGGATTAGCAGCTTGCTTACCCTTGCCTTTACCATCAAACTTGCCTTTAGCTTGGTGCGATTTCTTAGCTTTCTGGATCCGACCCCCCTTTATCATAAGGACATTTGGGTCATTGGCCTTCTTTGGAATCGTCTTCTCATATTCAATGAGCATAGCATGAAGTTCATTGACGCTTTTTTTCATAGAGTGCATGGTATAGTTTTGCACAAAACCCTCATATTCCTTCGTAAGGGATTTGAGAATCATGCCAACTTTTACCTCTTTATGATAAGCGTACTCCATCGAATCCAATTTGTCAAAAATGCTCTTCATCTTGAGCACATGACTGCTAACCGATTTTCCAGATTCAAGTTTCATGTCATGGAGTTCCACGACTAAGTCGAACAGTTCCACTCCAGCTTGTTTTTCATACAAGGATTTAAGTTCTGTGATCATATCATATGGAGTGTAGAGCTCGAATTGTTTTTGAAGCTCGGGAGACATGCTCGCAAGCATCAAACAACAAACTTCATTGAATCTAGTGCACTGAATCCTATATTCAGCTTTTTCAGCTGCTGTGGATTCAGCACTTGGTTCGGTTGGCCATTGCCTTTCAATGACATCCATGCGTTCCTCAACTCTTAGAACAATTCTCAGTTGACGATACCAGTCATTGAAATTTGATCCATTAAGCTTTTCTCTTTCAAACATTTGCCGAAAAGCATTGGTGTTTGTGGAAGGATTCATTGCCATCTACAAAACAGATTAAGTTCAAAAATCAGTATTTTCGATAATAAATCCTTAAGAAATCAATTACCCAATGTTTATCAAATAAACAATTAATTTCATTAAGGCTAGGATCCAATTGACATACAATCATTTCATCAGTTGATCTGCTAAAAATGATTGTACTCAAAAGGTAAGTGACGAGCAGTAATTGCATTACATGTGCAATTCCTAGTAAGAATGGGACCTACAAATTACACTTGATTCATCAAGTGATTTGTAGTCATGTTTTGTCCCATCTTTTGCCACGGGTCAAGGTCTCACCGCTTAACTCGCTTTAAGTCGTCCAACCAAGAACGCGCAAATTTGTCCACCACTGTGTACCAGTGAGTGGGATTTGTCATGCAACTGCCATTTCACCACTGTGTACCAGTGAGTAAAACAACAGCCACAAGTGTCCTTTGCAAGTTGGATGACAAATGACTTAAGTTTATTGGGTCAATCAATTTGATATGTGATCAAAAAGTTATGTTTGAAGATTCATGCATATCTTCTAAACATAATATGTTTATAAAACTCATTTTTATTGCCTTTAAATACAAAAGAGCTTGGTAGCTCCATTTGAACGCACAAAGAAGCGCAAGGGCAAAGGTTTGCGATGAACGCAATTAAAAACCCGCCCTTTTAGGAGGCTAGCGCACTCCGACTTATACCTCTCTTAAAGTTTGTTCAAATGGGTGAGCCGGTGTATCTTTTGATTTTAGGGCACCAATTTTATAAACAAAATCTTATTTCGATATATTTAGTCAAGTTTATTTTTCCAAAAACAATTTTGCACACAATTTTCATAAAAAGGCAAAATTAAACTTACTAAATTTACAACTTAACAATTAAGGTAATCAACCTAATTTGGTCACTATGGTATAAGATTGGCTCCTCTTTCATATGGAAAGAGTCCACATACATCAAGTTGCCTTGATTGCGTAAGCCAAAATATCTATAACAAATTTATCTACCATAAATAGAAGATGCTGATCTGGAAAATCCAGCAGCTTCACGACCAAATCTGGCCCTGAAGAAGGCCGAACTGGGCTTAGCACAAAACATGAAAGTTGTAGCCCTATGAGTCTAGCACTTTCTGTAAACAATTCGGCTTCCAACTCCTTACGGTTGATGAGTTATGGTCGTTTTAGTGAACTGGTGTCAAACAGGTATTTTCACAAAACATAATCACATTGTCACACAATTAATTATTCAATTATCTAGCATAATTAACCCTAATGATCAAGATTTCATATCAATATATCTAAGTAATAATCATGAATAATTTGCATGAAAAATTCATGATTTTTACTTCTATTTAACAATTAAATAATTAAAAGTACACCATAAACGCATGCAATTATCACATAATAATGCTTAAAGATCAAAACTTGGAATTAGGGTTTTAAAAAAAACTTTTTTTTTTTTTTTTTTTTTTTTTTTTTTTTTTTTTTTTTTTTTTTTTTTTTTTTTTTTTTTTTTTTTTTTTTTTTTTTTTTTTTTTTTTTTTTTTTTTTTTTTTTTTTTTTTTTTTTTTTTTTTTTTTTTTTTTTTTTTTTTTTTTTTTTTTTTTTTTTTTTTTTTTTTTTTTTTTTTTTTTTTTTTTTTTTTTTTTTTTTTTTTTTTTTTTTTTTTTTTTTTTTTTTTTTTTTTTTTTTTTTTTTTTTTTTTTTTTTTTTTTTTTTTTTTTTTTTTTTTTTTTTTTTTTTTTTTTTTTTTTTTTTTTTTTTTTTTTTTGTTTTTTTTTTTTTTTTTTTTTTTTTTTTTTTTTTTTTTTTTTTTTTTTTTTTTTTTTTTTGGGAGTTCGGCCGAAGCAAAGAGAAGAGGGAGGAGAGGAGTGGAGAGGGTTTTTATTTTTTCCTTTTTATATTATCTCTAAAAACCCTTTTCGTATTTGACATAGATTAGGATTAATATTTTTGAAAAACAAGTTAAGTTAATGTGTTAAAAACCCATTAACAAAACCGGCCCCCTTTAATTTATAATTAGGAAATCTCTAGAATATCCTAATTACAAATTAAGTCCTCTTTAACTAACGCCGTTAGCTAGTAACCGTTAGTTTTTAACGACCATTCGTTAATTGAAATCGTGATCATATTAATTAAATACATTAAATATATTAATTAATATTAAATACATTTGTGTCGAGACGTGTGACCCCGTAGGCTTAAATCATTTCCGGACATACGTTAATTACAATTTAAGTCCTCCTTTAACTAACGCCGTTAGCTAGTAACCGTTAGTTTTTAACGACCATTCGTTAATTGAAATCGTGATCATATTAATTAAATACATTAAATATATTAATTAATATTAAATACATTTGTGTCGAGACGTGTGACCCCGTAGGCTTAAATCATTTCCGGACATACGTTCATTTTTACGTGATCATATCTAACGCCGTTAGCTAGTAACCGTTAGTTTTTTAAAAAAAACTTTTTTTTTTTTTTTTTTTTTTTTTTTTTTTTTTTTTTTTTTTTTTTTTTTTTTTTTTTTTTTTTTTTTTTTTTTTTTTTTTTTTTTTTTTTTTTTTTTTTGTTTTTTTTTTTTTTTTTTTTTTTTTTTTTTTTTTTTTTTTTTTTTTTTTTTTTTTGGGAGTTCGGCCGAAGCAAAGAGAAGAGGGAGGAGAGGAGTGGAGAGGGTTTTTATTTTTTCCTTTTTATATTATCTCTAAAAACCCTTTTCGTATTTGACATAGATTAGGATTAATATTTTTGAAAAACAAGTTAAGTTAATGTGTTAAAAACCCATTAACAAAACCGGCCCCCTTTAATTTATAATTAGGAAATCTCTAGAATATCCTAATTACAAATTAAGTCCTCTTTAACTAACGCCGTTAGCTAGTAACCGTTAGTTTTTAACGACCATTCGTTAATTGAAATCGTGATCATATTAATTAAATACATTAAATATATTAATTAATATTAAATACATTTGTGTCGAGACGTGTGACCCCGTAGGCTTAAATCATTTCCGGACATACGTTCATTTTTACGTGATCATATACTAACATTATTGCGTACAAGAGGCATGAACGATCACATTAGCCATTGTCTAACTATAAAAGGTCATATGTGAATTTCAAATATTTTAGTTTGGAATTGTGTAATTTCACATTTTCTATTAATAATTTGTTTGTCGTTCAAAAAAAAAATTATAGGTTTACTTTTATAGAATAGTCTCATATACCATGAAGTCTATAGTTTGTAGTCTTATAAATGTGGCTTCTCATTACTACCACGAATATTTAGACAAAATGGTGTATCTACTTTTTCTATAATTCAATTTATGATTTTATTTTGTACTGAATAAATAAATGCTCATGCCACAAAAAGAAAAATCAAAAATTATGACCAGCTTTAGAATGTTACTCCTATTAAAGTTACAACGGATCGAGTATTACAAAACTTGTAAAAACAAATAGTGTAAAACAAAACTCATACGAGTACAAAACCAAGCCCAAGAATCACAATTTTTTTTTTAACTGTGGACTTTTATTTATAGAACAATTATTTTAGAGCAGATGAAATTGATTATAATTTCCCTTTATTGTATATGATTATTTCTTGTTTAAAAATATGCTTGTATATATTAGCAATGTCGCTATGAGAAATTAGATTCCAATATAGTAAAATTAAAGGGCTGATTAGGACCCTTCATCCAGTCATAAGTCGATTTTCAGCCCTGGTGATAAGTAGCTAAATCAATATATGGTAAGGAACACCAAGAAAATAGGTCGTGTGATAGTGTGATCTATTCTGTTATTACTTCGTAAAAGTCAAATGCAATGATCGTGTAGTAGTAAACACAAATAAATAAGAGTATTATATATTGGATGTCTTCTGTGATGTCTCAAATAATGTTAACTATTAACTACTAATTCGTTGTTAAAGGAAAAAAATTAAAATAATACGATCAACAATGATTAATGCGATTAAGTATGGTATATAACCCGATTGCGAGGTTTTCATTTCAACATACAAGTTTGAGTAGACGGAACAATGTGATTGCAAAAATAGAAACAATTTGGTAGTCTCTAAAGTGACTTGTAAACTATATTAAATGTAATTTGTTAATTACACGTTGTCGACGAACTACAAATTATGAGTTTAGATCTTTCATTTCTACATAAATACTAAACATTATTGCGTACAAGAGGCATGAACGATCACATTAGCCATTGTCTAACTATAAAAGGTCATATGTGAATTTCAAATATTTTAGTTTGGAATTGTGTAATTTCACATTTTCTATTAATAATTTGTTTGTCGTTCAAAAAAAAAATTATAGGTTTACTTTTATAGAATAGTCTCATATACCATGAAGTCTATAGTTTGTAGTCTTATAAATGTGGCTTCTCATTACTACCACGAATATTTAGACAAAATGGTGTATCTACTTTTTCTATAATTCAATTTATGATTTTATTTTGTACTGAATAAATAAATGCTCATGCCACAAAAAGAAAAATCAAAAATTATGACCAGCTTTAGAATGTTACTCCTATTAAAGTTACAACGGATCGAGTATTACAAAACTTGGAAAAACTTTAAATAAGTAGTGTAAAACAAAATTCATACGAGTACAAAACCAAGCCCAAGAATTAACGGTGGACTTTTATTTATAGAACAATTATTTTAGAGCAGATGAAATTGATTATAATTTCCCTTTATTGTATATGATTATTTCTTATCAAGTTTATCTTATTTATTTAGACATTCTATAAATATTGCAATGGAATTGATTATAATTAATTTCCCTTAATACCGCATTCAACATTTTCCTATAATCTTTTCTAAAACATTCATATCCTTTCCATCCCGATTTTACGGGTCATATATATGGTCAAATTCACGCTCAAAGATACATATAAGTTAAAATTACTACTCGTACTATTTTTATTAATTTCAAAAAGTACCTAGTACTTCAAATATAAAATCCCGATCTAGTACTTCGAATTTGGGTCGACGGTTATCAACCTTATTGGTACAGATTTACATTGAGTAAAGAATATATATATAATAACGAATATGTAAAATAATAAAAGTTTAAAACATGTTTGTGGTAATGTGTGAGAGAGTGACAAAGATTTAACGACCAAACTAATTAACCATGAGAGAAAGTGAAAGAGAAAGGGAAAGATTCTCCATAAATTCAGTTAATCACGCCATTACTTGCGCCCTTTTTTTTCTCTTTATATATCTTCCCTTTCCCCTCTTCCCATAATCACTTCTTCCTACACCTAAAACACACACACATATTCACTCACTAGAGTCATGGCACCACAATTTCTCACTTTTATCACCCTCTCTCTCTTCTCTCTCACCCTCACTTTAGCCTCCAAAGTACAACATCCAGAGCACACCGTACAACACGTACAAAGGTAGTACATTTTATATATATGTATCCACCATTGTATGTATGAATGTCCATTTGTTTTTTTTTTTTTTTTTTTTTTTTTTTTTTTTTTTTTTTTTTTTTTTTTTTTTTTTTTTTTTTTTTTTTTTTTTTTTTTTTTTTTTTTTTTTTTTTTTTTTTTTTTTTTTTTTTTTTTTTTTTTTTTTTTTTTTTTTTTTTTTTTTTTTTTTTTTTTTTTTTTTTTTTTTTTTTTTTTTTTTTTTTTTTTTTTTTTTTTTTTTTTTTTTTTTTTTTTTTTTTTTTTTTTTTTTTTTTTTTTTTTTTTTTTTTTTTTTTTTTTTTTTTTTTTTTTTTTTTTTTTTTTTTTTTTTTTTTTTTTTTTTTTTTTTTTTTTTTTTTTTTTTTTTTTTTTTTTTTTTTTTTTTTTTTTTTTTTTTTTTTTTTTTTTTTTTTTTTTTTTTTTTTTTTTTTTTTTTTTTTTTTTTTTTTTTTTTTTTTTTTTTTTTTTTTTTTTTTTTTTTTTTTTTTTTTTTTTTTTTTTTTTTTTTTTTTTTTTTTTTTTTTTTTTTTTTTTTTTTTTTTTTTTTTTTTTTTTTTTTTTTTTTTTTTTTTTTTTTTTTTTTTTTTTTTTTTTTTTTTTTTTTTTTTTTTTTTTTTTTTTTTTTTTTTTTTTTTTTTTTTTTTTTTTTTTTTTTTTTTTTTTTTTTTTTTTTTTTTTTTTTTTTTTTTTTTTTTTTTTTTTTTTTTTTTTTTTTTTTTTTTTTTTTTTTTTTTTTTTTTTTTTTTTTTTTTTTTTTTTTTTTTTTTTTTTTTTTTTTTTTTTTTTTTTTTTTTTTTTTTTTTTTTTTTTTTTTTTTTTTTTTTTTTTTTTTTTTTTTTTTTTTTTTTTTTTTTTTTTTTTTTTTTTTTTTTTTTTTTTTTTTTTTTTTTTTTTTTTTTTTTTTTTTTTTTTTTTTTTTTTTTTTTTTTTTTTTTTTTTTTTTTTTTTTTTTTTTTTTTTTTTTTTTTTTTTTTTTTTTTTTTTTTTTTTTTTTTTTTTTTTTTTTTTTTTTTTTTTTTTTTTTTTTTTTTTTTTTTTTTTTTTTTTTTTTTTTTTTTTTTTTTTTTTTTTTTTTTTTTTTTTTTTTTTTTTTTTTTTTTTTTTTTTTTTTTTTTTTTTTTTTTTTTTTTTTTTTTTTTTTTTTTTTTTTTTTTTTTTTTTTTTTTTTTTTTTTTTTTTTTTTTTTTTTTTTTTTTTTTTTTTTTTTTTTTTTTTTTTTTTTTTTTTTTTTTTTTTTTTTTTTTTTTTTTTTTTTTTTTTTTTTTTTTTTTTTTTTTTTTTTTTTTTTTTTTTTTTTTTTTTTTTTTTTTTTTTTTTTTTTTTTTTTTTTTTTTTTTTTTTTTTTTTTTTTTTTTTTTTTTTTTTTTTTTTTTTTTTTTTTTTTTTTTTTTTTTTTTTTTTTTTTTTTTTTTTTTTTTTTTTTTTTTTTTTTTTTTTTTTTTTTTTTTTTTTTTTTTTTTTTTTTTTTTTTTTTTTTTTTTTTTTTTTTTTTTTTTTTTTTTTTTTTTTTTTTTTTTTTTTTTTTTTTTTTTTTTTTTTTTTTTTTTTTTTTTTTTTTTTTTTTTTTTTTTTTTTTTTTTTTTTTTTTTTTTTTTTTTTTTTTTTTTTTTTTTTTTTTTTTTTTTTTTTTTTTTTTTTTTTTTTTTTTTTTTTTTTTTTTTTTTTTTTTTTTTTTTTTTTTTTTTTTTTTTTTTTTTTTTTTTTTTTTTTTTTTTTTTTTTTTTTTTTTTTTTTTTTTTTTTTTTTTTTTTTTTTTTTTTTTTTTTTTTTTTTTTTTTTTTTTTTTTTTTTTTTTTTTTTTTTTTTTTTTTTTTTTTTTTTTTTTTTTTTTTTTTTTTTTTTTTTTTTTTTTTTTTTTTTTTTTTTTTTTTTTTTTTTTTTTTTTTTTTTTTTTTTTTTTTTTTTTTTTTTTTTTTTTTTTTTTTTTTTTTTTTTTTTTTTTTTTTTTTTTTTTTTTTTTTTTTTTTTTTTTTTTTTTTTTTTTTTTTTTTTTTTTTTTTTTTTTTTTTTTTTTTTTTTTTTTTTTTTTTTTTTTTTTTTTTTTTTTTTTTTTTTTTTTTTTTTTTTTTTTTTTTTTTTTTTTTTTTTTTTTTTTTTTTTTTTTTTTTTTTTTTTTTTTTTTTTTTTTTTTTTTTTTTTTTTTTTTTTTTTTTTTTTTTTTTTTTTTTTTTTTTTTTTTTTTTTTTTTTTTTTTTTTTTTTTTTTTTTTTTTTTTTTTTTTTTTTTTTTTTTTTTTTTTTTTTTTTTTTTTTTTTTTTTTTTTTTTTTTTTTTTTTTTTTTTTTTTTTTTTTTTTTTTTTTTTTTTTTTTTTTTTTTTTTTTTTTTTTTTTTTTTTTTTTTTTTTTTTTTTTTTTTTTTTTTTTTTTTTTTTTTTTTTTTTTTTTTTTTTTTTTTTTTTTTTTTTTTTTTTTTTTTTTTTTTTTTTTTTTTTTTTTTTTTTTTTTTTTTTTTTTTTTTTTTTTTTTTTTTTTTTTTTTTTTTTTTTTTTTTTTTTTTTTTTTTTTTTTTTTTTTTTTTTTTTTTTTTTTTTTTTTTTTTTTTTTTTTTTTTTTTTTTTTTTTTTTTTTTTTTTTTTTTTTTTTTTTTTTTTTTTTTTTTTTTTTTTTTTTTTTTTTTTTTTTTTTTTTTTTTTTTTTTTTTTTTTTTTTTTTTTTTTTTTTTTTTTTTTTTTTTTTTTTTTTTTTTTTTTTTTTTTTTTTTTTTTTTTTTTTTTTTTTTTTTTTTTTTTTTTTTTTTTTTTTTTTTTTTTTTTTTTTTTTTTTTTTTTTTTTTTTTTTTTTTTTTTTTTTTTTTTTTTTTTTTTTTTTTTTTTTTTTTTTTTTTTTTTTTTTTTTTTTTTTTTTTTTTTTTTTTTTTTTTTTTTTTTTTTTTTTTTTTTTTTTTTTTTTTTTTTTTTTTTTTTTTTTTTTTTTTTTTTTTTTTTTTTTTTTTTTTTTTTTTTTTTTTTTTTTTTTTTTTTTTTTTTTTTTTTTTTTTTTTTTTTTTTTTTTTTTTTTTTTTTTTTTTTTTTTTTTTTTTTTTTTTTTTTTTTTTTTTTTTTTTTTTTTTTTTTTTTTTTTTTTTTTTTTTTTTTTTTTTTTTTTTTTTTTTTTTTTTTTTTTTTTTTTTTTTTTTTTTTTTTTTTTTTTTTTTTTTTTTTTTTTTTTTTTTTTTTTTTTTTTTTTTTTTTTTTTTTTTTTTTTTTTTTTTTTTTTTTTTTTTTTTTTTTTTTTTTTTTTTTTTTTTTTTTTTTTTTTTTTTTTTTTTTTTTTTTTTTTTTTTTTTTTTTTTTTTTTTTTTTTTTTTTTTTTTTTTTTTTTTTTTTTTTTTTTTTTTTTTTTTTTTTTTTTTTTTTTTTTTTTTTTTTTTTTTTTTTTTTTTTTTTTTTTTTTTTTTTTTTTTTTTTTTTTTTTTTTTTTTTTTTTTTTTTTTTTTTTTTTTTTTTTTTTTTTTTTTTTTTTTTTTTTTTTTTTTTTTTTTTTTTTTTTTTTTTTTTTTTTTTTTTTTTTTTTTTTTTTTTTTTTTTTTTTTTTTTTTTTTTTTTTTTTTTTTTTTTTTTTTTTTTTTTTTTTTTTTTTTTTTTTTTTTTTTTTTTTTTTTTTTTTTTTTTTTTTTTTTTTTTTTTTTTTTTTTTTTTTTTTTTTTTTTTTTTTTTTTTTTTTTTTTTTTTTTTTTTTTTTTTTTTTTTTTTTTTTTTTTTTTTTTTTTTTTTTTTTTTTTTTTTTTTTTTTTTTTTTTTTTTTTTTTTTTTTTTTTTTTTTTTTTTTTTTTTTTTTTTTTTTTTTTTTTTTTTTTTTTTTTTTTTTTTTTTTTTTTTTTTTTTTTTTTTTTTTTTTTTTTTTTTTTTTTTTTTTTTTTTTTTTTTTTTTTTTTTTTTTTTTTTTTTTTTTTTTTTTTTTTTTTTTTTTTTTTTTTTTTTTTTTTTTTTTTTTTTTTTTTTTTTTTTTTTTTTTTTTTTTTTTTTTTTTTTTTTTTTTTTTTTTTTTTTTTTTTTTTTTTTTTTTTTTTTTTTTTTTTTTTTTTTTTTTTTTTTTTTTTTTTTTTTTTTTTTTTTTTTTTTTTTTTTTTTTTTTTTTTTTTTTTTTTTTTTTTTTTTTTTTTTTTTTTTTTTTTTTTTTTTTTTTTTTTTTTTTTTTTTTTTTTTTTTTTTTTTTTTTTTTTTTTTTTTTTTTTTTTTTTTTTTTTTTTTTTTTTTTTTTTTTTTTTTTTTTTTTTTTTTTTTTTTTTTTTTTTTTTTTTTTTTTTTTTTTTTTTTTTTTTTTTTTTTTTTTTTTTTTTTTTTTTTTTTTTTTTTTTTTTTTTTTTTTTTTTTTTTTTTTTTTTTTTTTTTTTTTTTTTTTTTTTTTTTTTTTTTTTTTTTTTTTTTTTTTTTTTTTTTTTTTTTTTTTTTTTTTTTTTTTTTTTTTTTTTTTTTTTTTTTTTTTTTTTTTTTTTTTTTTTTTTTTTTTTTTTTTTTTTTTTTTTTTTTTTTTTTTTTTTTTTTTTTTTTTTTTTTTTTTTTTTTTTTTTTTTTTTTTTTTTTTTTTTTTTTTTTTTTTTTTTTTTTTTTTTTTTTTTTTTTTTTTTTTTTTTTTTTTTTTTTTTTTTTTTTTTTTTTTTTTTTTTTTTTTTTTTTTTTTTTTTTTTTTTTTTTTTTTTTTTTTTTTTTTTTTTTTTTTTTTTTTTTTTTTTTTTTTTTTTTTTTTTTTTTTTTTTTTTTTTTTTTTTTTTTTTTTTTTTTTTTTTTTTTTTTTTTTTTTTTTTTTTTTTTTTTTTTTTTTTTTTTTTTTTTTTTTTTTTTTTTTTTTTTTTTTTTTTTTTTTTTTTTTTTTTTTTTTTTTTTTTTTTTTTTTTTTTTTTTTTTTTTTTTTTTTTTTTTTTTTTTTTTTTTTTTTTTTGATTTGATGATGATGATGAAGATTGTGGCTTTTTCTTTTACAAATTGTTTTTTTTTTTTGTAGTTTGATTTTGATTTTCAGATTTGTCATATTATTGTGTTATGGAATATATAGATTGAGAATAGAAATGTTTGAGAGGTGTTAACACAAGCATAGGTGGGATTCTAATTGTAACTAAAAGATGGTTTTGCTTTAGATTAGTCGAATTTTCTGATTTCGTCTTAAACTTTGCTCATTAGTTTTTAAATGCATTTGCTTTTGGTATTCAACTCCGCTTGGCTAGAAACTTCTCGTTTAGCTATTTTTGTTTTGAGGAATCGTAAATCGTTGGTTATTGAGATTTAATTTAAGTGCATACTTGCTTGAGGGCAAGCAAGGTTTAAGTGTGGGGAGGTTTGATGTGTCTCAATATATACATATTTCCCACATCTTATTTGGACGTTTTGTACACGATTTACAGCCGTTTATACATGTTTTGTGGTGCTTTATGGTATTTGCGAGTGGTTTCAGGTCCACAGTAGGTACATAGCTCATAAATGGTTGAAAACGACTTAGAAATGGTCCAAAGGCACTAACGGATGAAGAATGTTCGAAAACAAAGTTCAGATTGCTAAAACCTGAAGGAACTCGCGGCGCGACCAGAAGGTCTCGCGGCGCGAGCTCCCCAGAAAAGTCGCGGCGCGAGGACCATATCTCGCGGCGCGAGCTCTCACCAAAAGTCGCGGCGCGAGGAAACAAGTCGCGGCGCGAGGAAGTTCTTGTCTGACAGATTTTCTCTCTCCTGGGTATAAATACAGACCCCCACTTTACCCTAAACCTAATCTTGGATACCCCAGCCTCCATACTTTTCTCCCAGCCGTTTTTCAAGGGTTTTTCTTTAGGGTTTTCACTACTCCAACATCAATTGAAGACTTGAAGATCAATTTGGCTCTTAATTAGTGATTGTAGCTCGGTTGTAACCTCGATTTGGATTTCTACTTCATATTTGGTACATTATGTTCTCTTATTTTAGTTGTTTGTCTATGAGCAACTCTTGCTAGGTCATGGTATGATAGTAAAGGATACAAATTAATAGAAATTACTTTGGTAAGTGGATTTAACGGATGGTGGTACCACGTTTCTTTCACAAAGATGAAATTGTTATCTAAATAATCAAACAAACTAGTTAGTTCAAGGAATTGTAATAAGGATGGTGGTACCACTTGTTGCAAGAAATTGAGTTGATTAGGTGATTGAGTCGATTTTACAAACGGAGTGCACGCCGAATGTGTTTTGTCTTGTCACGATTATTATCACCAACATATAAAGAATTTTGAGCTTAACCATATGCAACCTAGATTTCTTGTGTAGCGGATTCGACATAGATGGCTTTTTAATCATTTGATTACAACAAAAATCTTTTCGTATACTCTCGAGTGACGCCGGTTGAGTATTTTACCTTACTTGTTAATTTCTTAGCTTCCGGAAACGCAAAGTGACAATTCGGTCACAAACCAAACTTTCTCTTGATTCACATTATTACAACTTTTAGTACAACAATCAGTCCTTGTGTTCGATCCTGGTCTTGCCAGTTAACTATATTATATACGAACGGGTACACTGCCCGTAAGTGTGTGGTAGTCAGTAAACGGTAGATCTTGTTATAAATTTTTAAGCTAGATTTCACACATCAAGTTTTTGGCGCCGCTGCCGGGGACTGCGGTTTAAGTACTTTAGGTTGAGACTCTGTGAATCGACCCTTTCTCGTGCTTGCACGGGAAAGTTACTTGATTAGTTATTTTATTTTGCTTTGATTTTACCCCAGGTGCTATTAAGGTTTGTCTGTTGTGCTGTGTTCGCAGATTATTTACAGGTAGTGGATGAACACTCGAGCTTCTGGGAAACCATTAGCCAAGGCCACATCTAACCCCGACAAACTTAAAAAGCGCACCAAAACACAAACATCACAACCATCATCATCCGAACCAGTTTTCATAAACACCACTCCTTACCAAACCCACATACTTAACGAGACTTACTACGAGTCGGGAAGTAACGAGTGGGGGTATTTTTCCGAAAAAGAAGAACCCATTTCCGATAAAACACCAACTCCACCCGAATCGCCAAAACCGGACATCAACATGGCCGGTCAACAAAATAATCCACCCGATCTCTTCAACATGAAAATTGAGGACCTTCCTCGAACCATACCTACAACTCGCCGATCGGCCATCCGTGCACCCGAGATCGAAACTTTCGCGGTGAAAGGTAACCATTTACAAATGGTTCAAGATGACGCTTTTTCCTATGTCTCTCACGGGAGAGGCTCACAAATGGTTGAAAGGACTAGCGCCGGATAGTTTGACTACTTGGGGGGCGGTTAAGGAAGCTTTCATTGATAGATTCTTTCCGGCAAATCGGGAAAGAGAACTTAGGCTTGTAATCCGTTCTTTCAAACAAGATGAAGATGAATCTATAGTTGAAGCGTGGTTAAGAATGAAGGATCTTTTATGGGAATGCCCCGGGCATGGGGTGAGTGACACCGAAGTGGTAGGGATATTTTTGGATGGAATGAATAGGGAGAACTACGAGAAGATGGTCATGACTTGTGGTGGTAGTATTAGCTACAAGACCTCAAATGAGCTTTGGAAGATGTTTGAGGATATGGCAAAAGCTCAAGTCTCTAGACCGTCGAATAGGGATAGGAGATCACGTAAGGTAGTAGCTCGGGTGGATGATGGTGAAACATCCGAGGTAGTCGCTGAAATTCGAAAACTCTCCAACCGAATGGATGAAAGGTTCTCTATGGTGGAAGGCAACTTTGGTGGTCTTGAGCGTGATGTGAAGATCATGGCGGGGGGATGTCTTCATTGTGGTGGTCCACACCATCCGGATGAGTGTGATTCTATGACACAAGAAGATGTGAACTTTGTGCAAAATCAACGCCAAGGAAATTATCAACCTCTCTTCCAACGTGGTGGCAACTACCAAGGCCGCTACCAAGGTAACTCCTCGAATCCTTCTAATTTTTATTCTAACAATCGTGGTGGTAATTTTCAAAGTAGGTGGCAAAAGGATGATACTCATGGAGCACCTCAACAACAACCACCCTCACCTCCGAGGAAGGAGGAAAATCAAGATGAAGGATCGCCGCTCATGGCCATGATGGCCAAGTTTCTTGATAAACAAGACAAAAGGGAGGAAGCTCAAGAGAAGCGAAACGCTTCAATGGAAAACTATTCCAAGCTTTTGAATGAAAAGATTGGGGGGTTGCATGACAAGATCGACATTAGCAATAGCAACAACCAAGCTTTGATTTCTAACTTGGAAAAGAGAATCGATAGAATGGGAAATCAACAAAGGCAACCGGGTACTCTTCCAAGCAATACCCAACAAAACCCAAATCAAGACAAGGGTCAATGGAGAAAGGGGGACGACAAGTACAAAGGACCCCAACACCGGAATGAAACCGTTAATGCCATAACCACGCGGTCCGGGAAGGTAACTACACCTCCTATTGATAATTCTCGTATTTCTAATGTTTCTCCTGTAGTTGGGCAGTTTGACGAGGAAGACGAGGAAGAGGTAGAAATGGAATCACCACCGGTGGTCACTACTTCGGGTCCTGAAGCAACACCAATCAAGGAACCCGAAGTCAAGCCCTACAAGCCCAAGATTCCTTTCCCTCAACGCTTGAGGAAGGAAAAGATTCAAGATCAATACAACAAGTTCTTTGACATGATCAAAACGGTGACAATTAATGTGCCGTTAGTTGATCTCATTTCGGGCATGCCTAATTATGCCAAGTTTATCAAAGAACTAGTGACGGATAAGAAGAAGCTTGAGGAAGCAAAGGCAACATTTTTCAATGAGGAATGCTCGGCGGTGATCCAAAATAAGCTTCCACCTAAGCTTTCGGATCCAGGGAGTTTTCTCATCACTTGTACTTTTAGTAGGAGATTGTCTTATAAAGCGTTAGCCGACCTAGGAGCAAGCATCAACTTGATGCCTTTTTCAATTTTTAGAAAGCTTTCTTTGGGTAAGTTGAAACCCACCAAAATGAGCATCCGCCTAGCGGATCATTCCTTTCAATACCCGTTGGGGGTGGCCGAAAACTTGTTAGTGCAAGTAGGCCAATTTGTTTTTCCGGTAGATTTTGTCATTTTGGAAATGGAGGAGGACACCAAGGTGCCTCTCATTTTGGGCCGACCATTCTTATACACCGCGGATGCTATCATTCGGGTAAAGGACAAGGAAATTTCCTTGGGTGTCGGGGAAGACCGAATTGTGTTTAAAATTGAAAAAGCTTTACAACATTCTTATTCTTCCGATGACACTTGTTTTAAGATTGATGTTATAGATGATGCGGTTGAATTAGAGACATTGGAGCTTGTGGGAATTGATGGTGAAGAAAACGGTGGCTTGGCTAGTATTGGAGAGGGAGATGTCGCTAGTGACCAAGTTGAGGAGATTGAAGAGATTTTGGCACTTAGCATGGATGATGCTCCATTGGAAGATGAGGGATTTGAAGAAATTGAGGTAATTCCAAGTAGTAAGCTACCCACTTCCATTGATAATCCTCCTACGGATTTAGAGCTCAAACCGTTGCCCGATCATCTAGAATATGCATTCTTGGCAGGTACATCTCTACTCCCAGTTGTTATCTCCTCATCACTTTCGGGTGAGGAAAAGGCTAGACTCATGTCCATTCTAAGGGCCCATAAAAAGGCCTTTGCATGGAAGACGTCCGATATACCCGGAATAAGCCCCGATTTTTGCAAACACAAAATCAATTTAATTGAAAATGTGAAACCGGTCATTCAAAGGCAAAGAAGGCTTAATCCTAACATGAAGGATGTTGTGAAAAAGGAAATTGTTAAATTACTTGATGCGGGGATAATTTTTCCAATATCGGATAGTCCATGGGTTAGCCCGGTACATTGTGTACCAAAGAAGGGTGGTATGACCGTTGTCACTAATGAGAATAATGAATTGGTCCCAACTCGGACGGTCACCGGTTGGAGAGTTTGTATAGATTACCGCAAGTTAAATGAGGCCACCAAAAAGGACCATTTTCCTTTACCTTTCATGGACCAAATGCTTGAGAGGTTAGCGGGTAATGAATTTTTCTGTTTTCTTGATGGTTTTTCCGGATACTTCCAAATACCCATTGATCCTAATGATCAAGAGAAAACAACTTTTACTTGCCCTTTCGGAACATATGCTTATTGCCGCATGCCTTTTGGTTTATGTAATGCACCGGGAACTTTTCAAAGATGCATGTTGGCCATTTTTCAAGATATGATTGAAACCTCCATGGAAGTTTTCATGGATGATTTTTCGGTATTTGGTGACTCTTTCGAAAGTTGTTTAACGAATTTGGATAAAATGCTTGATAGATGCGAGAAAGCACATTTGGTGCTTAATTGGGAAAAATGCCATTTTATGGTCAAAGAGGGCATTGTGTTGGGTCACAAGGTTTCAAGGGCGGGTCTTGAGGTTGACAAAGCCAAAATTGATGTCATGACTAAATTGCCTCCACCCACCAATGTGAAGTCGGTAAGAAGTTTTCTAGGTCATGCCGGTTTTTACCGTCGTTTTATCAAAGAACTAGTGACGGATAAGAAGAAGCTTGAGGAAGCAAAGGCAACATTTTTCAATGAGGAATGCTCGGCGGTGATCCAAAATAAGCTTCCACCTAAGCTTTCGGATCCAGGGAGTTTTCTCATCACTTGTACTTTTAGTAGGAGATTGTCTTATAAAGCGTTAGCCGACCTAGGAGCAAGCATCAACTTGATGCCTTTTTCAATTTTTAGAAAGCTTTCTTTGGGTAAGTTGAAACCCACCAAAATGAGCATCCGCCTAGCGGATCATTCCTTTCAATACCCGTTGGGGGTGGCCGAAAACTTGTTAGTGCAAGTAGGCCAATTTGTTTTTCCGGTAGATTTTGTCATTTTGGAAATGGAGGAGGACACCAAGGTGCCTCTCATTTTGGGCCGACCATTCTTATACACCGCGGATGCTATCATTCGGGTAAAGGACAAGGAAATTTCCTTGGGTGTCGGGGAAGACCGAATTGTGTTTAAAATTGAAAAAGCTTTACAACATTCTTATTCTTCCGATGACACTTGTTTTAAGATTGATGTTATAGATGATGCGGTTGAATTAGAGACATTGGAGCTTGTGGGAATTGATGGTGAAGAAAACGGTGGCTTGGCTAGTATTGGAGAGGGAGATGTCGCTAGTGACCAAGTTGAGGAGATTGAAGAGATTTTGGCACTTAGCATGGATGATGCTCCATTGGAAGATGAGGGATTTGAAGAAATTGAGGTAATTCCAAGTAGTAAGCTACCCACTTCCATTGATAATCCTCCTACGGATTTAGAGCTCAAACCGTTGCCCGATCATCTAGAATATGCATTCTTGGCAGGTACATCTCTACTCCCAGTTGTTATCTCCTCATCACTTTCGGGTGAGGAAAAGGCTAGACTCATGTCCATTCTAAGGGCCCATAAAAAGGCCTTTGCATGGAAGACGTCCGATATACCCGGAATAAGCCCCGATTTTTGCAAACACAAAATCAATTTAATTGAAAATGTGAAACCGGTCATTCAAAGGCAAAGAAGGCTTAATCCTAACATGAAGGATGTTGTGAAAAAGGAAATTGTTAAATTACTTGATGCGGGGATAATTTTTCCAATATCGGATAGTCCATGGGTTAGCCCGGTACATTGTGTACCAAAGAAGGGTGGTATGACCGTTGTCACTAATGAGAATAATGAATTGGTCCCAACTCGGACGGTCACCGGTTGGAGAGTTTGTATAGATTACCGCAAGTTAAATGAGGCCACCAAAAAGGACCATTTTCCTTTACCTTTCATGGACCAAATGCTTGAGAGGTTAGCGGGTAATGAATTTTTCTGTTTTCTTGATGGTTTTTCCGGATACTTCCAAATACCCATTGATCCTAATGATCAAGAGAAAACAACTTTTACTTGCCCTTTCGGAACATATGCTTATTGCCGCATGCCTTTTGGTTTATGTAATGCACCGGGAACTTTTCAAAGATGCATGTTGGCCATTTTTCAAGATATGATTGAAACCTCCATGGAAGTTTTCATGGATGATTTTTCGGTATTTGGTGACTCTTTCGAAAGTTGTTTAACGAATTTGGATAAAATGCTTGATAGATGCGAGAAAGCACATTTGGTGCTTAATTGGGAAAAATGCCATTTTATGGTCAAAGAGGGCATTGTGTTGGGTCACAAGGTTTCAAGGGCGGGTCTTGAGGTTGACAAAGCCAAAATTGATGTCATGACTAAATTGCCTCCACCCACCAATGTGAAGTCGGTAAGAAGTTTTCTAGGTCATGCCGGTTTTTACCGTCGTTTTATCAAAGATTTTTCTAAAATCACAAGACCCATGACTAGATTGTTGGAAAAAGATGTCCCTTTTGAGTTTAATAATGAGTGTCTTAACGCTTTTTCTATTTTAAAGGACAAATTGACCAATGCCCCAATCATGACTTCACCGAATTGGTCTCTACCGTTTGAACTTATGTGTGACGCTAGTGATTTTGCTTTGGGGGCCGTTCTTGGCCAAAGGGATGAGAAGCATTTTCGCCCAATCTATTTTGCTAGCAAAACCCTAAACCCCGCCCAACAAAACTACACCGTGACCGAAAAAGAGTTGTTGGCGGTGGTGTATGCTTTCGATAAGTTTAGGCCTTACTTGGTATTGAATAAGACCATTGTGTTCACCGATCATTCGGCATTGAAATATTTGTTTTCAAAGCAAGATGCCAAACCCCGTTTGCTTCGTTGGGTCTTGCTTTTGCAAGAATTCGATATCGAAATTAAGGACAAAAGTGGGGCTGAAAATGTTGCCGCCGACCATTTGAGTAGGCTCGAAAACCCTCACCTTGAGGAGTTAAAAGAGCATGAAATTAACGATTCTTTTCCCGATGAGTTTTTAATGCAGGTGGAGGATGAGGAGGCACCATGGTACGCCGATATCGCTAACTATTTGTGTGCAGGAATTTTGCCAAAGGGATGGTCCTCCCAACAAAAGAAAAAGTTCTTTTCAGAAATCAAGCATTACTTTTGGGAGGAGCCCTATTTGTTTAGGGTGTGTGCGGATGGTATGATCCGAAGATGCATTTGGGGTGGTGAGACTAGGAAGATTTTGGATGAATGTCACTACGGTCCTACCGGTGGGCATTATGGAGCATCGGTGACGGGTAAGAAAGTGTTTGATGCGGGCTTCTATTGGCCCACAATTTTCAAAGAGGCTCTAACCCTAGTTGAGACATGCGATGCATGTCAAAGGCAAGGAACCATCACCAAACGAGATGAAATGCCCCAACAATCCATTCAAGTGTGTGAAGTTTTTGATGTGTGGGGAATTGATTTTATGGGCCCGTTTCCGCCATCCAACAAGTGCCTTTATATTTTGGTTGCGGTTGATTATGTCTCAAAGTGGGCCGAAGCGAAAGCCTTGCCAACAAATGATGGCAAGGTTGTGATTGATTTCTTGAAGGCTTTGTTTAGCCGATTTGGAATGCCAAGGGCTTTGATAAGCGACCGGGGCACTCATTTCGCCAATCATCAATTGGAGAAAGTCTTGAAAAGGTATGGAGTTACCCATCGTTTCTCAACTTCCTATCACCCACAAACTAGTGGGCAAGTTGAGAACACCAACCGAGCGTTGAAGAGGATACTTGAGAAGACCGTGGATGGAAACCCCAAGTCATGGTCCAAGAAGCTAGATGATGCCCTATGGGCGTTTCAAAGCAAGATGCCAAACCCCGTTTGCTTCGTTGGGTCTTGCTTTTGCAAGAATTCGATATCGAAATTAAGGACAAAAGTGGGGCTGAAAATGTTGCCGCCGACCATTTGAGTAGGCTCGAAAACCCTCACCTTGAGGAGTTAAAAGAGCATGAAATTAACGATTCTTTTCCCGATGAGTTTTTAATGCAGGTGGAGGATGAGGAGGCACCATGGTACGCCGATATCGCTAACTATTTGTGTGCAGGAATTTTGCCAAAGGGATGAGAAGCATTTTCGCCCAATCTATTTTGCTAGCAAAACCCTAAACCCCGCCCAACAAAACTACACCGTGACCGAAAAAGAGTTGTTGGCGGTGGTGTATGCTTTCGATAAGTTTAGGCCTTACTTGGTATTGAATAAGACCATTGTGTTCACCGATCATTCGGCATTGAAATATTTGTTTTCAAAGCAAGATGCCAAACCCCGTTTGCTTCGTTGGGTCTTGCTTTTGCAAGAATTCGATATCGAAATTAAGGACAAAAGTGGGGCTGAAAATGTTGCCGCCGACCATTTGAGTAGGCTCGAAAACCCTCACCTTGAGGAGTTAAAAGAGCATGAAATTAACGATTCTTTTCCCGATGAGTTTTTAATGCAGGTGGAGGATGAGGAGGCACCATGGTACGCCGATATCGCTAACTATTTGTGTGCAGGAATTTTGCCAAAGGGATGAGAAGCATTTTCGCCCAATCTATTTTGCTAGCAAAACCCTAAACCCCGCCCAACAAAACTACACCGTGACCGAAAAAGAGTTGTTGGCGGTGGTGTATGCTTTCGATAAGTTTAGGCCTTACTTGGTATTGAATAAGACCATTGTGTTCACCGATCATTCGGCATTGAAATATTTGTTTTCAAAGCAAGATGCCAAACCCCGTTTGCTTCGTTGGGTCTTGCTTTTGCAAGAATTCGATATCGAAATTAAGGACAAAAGTGGGGCTGAAAATGTTGCCGCCGACCATTTGAGTAGGCTCGAAAACCCTCACCTTGAGGAGTTAAAAGAGCATGAAATTAACGATTCTTTTCCCGATGAGTTTTTAATGCAGGTGGAGGATGAGGAGGCACCATGGTACGCCGATATCGCTAACTATTTGTGTGCAGGAATTTTGCCAAAGGGATGGTCCTCCCAACAAAAGAAAAAGTTCTTTTCAGAAATCAAGCATTACTTTTGGGAGGAGCCCTATTTGTTTAGGGTGTGTGCGGATGGTATGATCCGAAGATGCATTTGGGGTGGTGAGACTAGGAAGATTTTGGATGAATGTCACTACGGTCCTACCGGTGGGCATTATGGAGCATCGGTGACGGGTAAGAAAGTGTTTGATGCGGGCTTCTATTGGCCCACAATTTTCAAAGAGGCTCTAACCCTAGTTGAGACATGCGATGCATGTCAAAGGCAAGGAACCATCACCAAACGAGATGAAATGCCCCAACAATCCATTCAAGTGTGTGAAGTTTTTGATGTGTGGGGAATTGATTTTATGGGCCCGTTTCCGCCATCCAACAAGTGCCTTTATATTTTGGTTGCGGTTGATTATGTCTCAAAGTGGGCCGAAGCGAAAGCCTTGCCAACAAATGATGGCAAGGTTGTGATTGATTTCTTGAAGGCTTTGTTTAGCCGATTTGGAATGCCAAGGGCTTTGATAAGCGACCGGGGCACTCATTTCGCCAATCATCAATTGGAGAAAGTCTTGAAAAGGTATGGAGTTACCCATCGTTTCTCAACTTCCTATCACCCACAAACTAGTGGGCAAGTTGAGAACACCAACCGAGCGTTGAAGAGGATACTTGAGAAGACCGTGGATGGAAACCCCAAGTCATGGTCCAAGAAGCTAGATGATGCCCTATGGGCGTTTCGAACCGCTTTCAAGACCCCCATTGGCACCACTCCATATAGACTTCTCTATGGCAAGTCTTGCCATTTACCGGTGGAAATTGAGCATAAGGCATACTGGGCCTTGAAACATTGCAACATGGACTTGA
>CM067167.1:273274390-273281890 GCA_034093135.1 Erigeron breviscapus
TAAGGAGTACGAACGCAAGCGAATTACATTCGGATGACGAGCAGGAGCCGCCGGCACAGAGACAACAGGGACCCCAAAGGTATGAGGGCAATGTGTGGCCACAGGATTATGAGTTCGACTACGTGGATGAATCCTATAGGGCACCGACTGCAAGACAGAGCAGCATGGTTAGGGCACTGAAACCCACAACCCATCCATGGCTTAAGTTCCCGAATGCTCCAAAAGGGGAGCGACAGGCTTACTTGAACAGGTTGTGCGAAATACAGGATTATGTTTTGGTCGCTCCCCGAACCATGGATTGGGAGATGATTCGAGAGGCGGATCTCTTAGGTTATTTTGAACAGCGATTTTTAACTGAGTTTATGGATGAAAGGGCTGCTCGGTTGATACGTATTCCGATGTGGAATAGAATTTTTGAATTAAGAAAGGAGGTGGTGAAGGAATGGTGTCAAGAGTTCTACGCCACTCTGGAGGTGCAAGACTTACCCATCCAGGATCCTATGGAGGATCGGGTAATACATTTTAGGTTGGGAGGTAAGCAGCGCCACTGTACAGTCGCCGAGTTTGGTTACTTATGTGGAATGTTCCAGATTCAGGAGTTTGAGAATGGGGAGGTATATCCGTTCATAAACAGGAGTCAATTTGCTATCTCATATTTTGAGGACGATTGGACATTTGATGCATACTGGTTGAGCATTTCGGGGAAAGACAGGTTTTATTCGGGGGTCAGCAAGGTGTCGGACATTAGGTCCAAGAGACTGAGGATTCTTCACAAAATGATCACTTATTCATTTCTCCATCGGGGAAATGCCACCGATAAGCTCACCTCTGATGATTTGTGGTTGCTTAGGCAGTTTCAGGAGCTCCCTTCTTCTGGTTGGTTCGGTTGTGCTCCGTATATTTTGGCGAGACACATGTACAAGTCTCGGGAGCATAGATATTTGTGTGGTCATTTTGTGACCCAGATGGTGGAGAGGCTTGGTTGCGACACACCTGCGGGTAGGTCGGGTATCACTTTTTGTTTGAACACCACCCTGATTGACACCGCGGAAATGAAGAAGGCAAAGTTGATAAGGAGTACGAACGCAAGCGAATTACATTCGGATGACGAGCAGGAGCCGCCGGCACAGAGACAAAGGGTGGAGTCGCCACCCCAGATGGAGCAGCAGCCTAACCTTTATCCCTCTTATGATTTTTCAGGTTGGGGAAGCAAGCTTGATGAGATCCTGGGAAATCAAAGGCAGCTCCAGGACACTCAAGATATGATGATGGATGGGCAGCGAACAATGTGGAGCCAGGTGAACCGCCTGGGTTACCAGGCCGAGTCTTGGTCCCCCTACATTAACCATTGGATCAGACCGGACTCTCCACCTCCTCCCCCGCCTACTCAGGCTTATAGTCCTCCTTCCATCTTCATGCCAGCCAGCACCACTTTCGGGTTTTACAGCCCGCACCCAGGTGAGCCGCTTCCACAGCACCAGCCCGGTTGGGCAGGACCGAGTTCGAGCACAGCTGGTGCTAGTGGCAGCACAGGGGGAGCTCAGGGTATGCCCCAATTTGGGTCATACAGGCATACCACTGGTGAGCGCTATTCCGGGCCTGGCTACGATTTTTACAGGGGCATATTTGGTGGACCACCCGATCCTGATGCTGGAGATGGCGTACCTTCCTCCCATGACATGGAGGACGATTAATCTTGCTTGGTTGCTTACTATTTTCTGAAACTATTAAGACATTGCACTTTATTTCCTTTCGATATGGTTGTAATTCCGCCTTTTAGGCGATGAGACAATTGTTCTTTGTTTCTTGTATTTCCTTTTTTTTACTATGATCTATGTAGTTTGTTTGTTCTTTTGTTGATGGTGATTGTCAGGTGAATATTTTGAGTTGCAAGTTGAATTTTGGAAGATTGCGTCTGGAAATTTTGAATAAGCAAGCGGGTTTATGCTGGCAGTCAGTTCAGCACCCACTTGAATTGTTGCTTCAACTTTGAAATGGAGAATTCACGCTTTCACCCGGAGGTTTTTCATTGTTCCTTTCTACATTTTGCATTTTTCCCTTTTTCCCATTATTCGCCTTAGTTATTCGTCCATTGAGGACAATGTACAACTTAAGTGTGGGGAGGGGGATGGTAAACTGGAAAAATGGAAAATTTTGAAGTTTCTTACCTTTACTAGCAAATTTTGGTTACGTTTTTAAATTTTTGAGGCTATAGGTTTTGTGCAAAGACGAAAAATGAGGACTTTGAATTTTGCTAATTTAGGACAAAACTAGAGATTAGTTACCTTTAGCTTTCCTTTTCTAGTGCTTGTGGCATTTCATCGTTCCAAGGGGTCATAGGCTTGTTCCGAACTTCAACATAATCTAGGTTGCTTGCTAATTGTACCTTAATGATGAATCAAATGTGAATGATAGCTTCATTAGATGATGTATCGGTAGGCACCGCTTGAGGTTTTCCATTTGAATTTTGCTAATTTAGGACAAAACTAGAGATTAGTTACCTTTAGCTTTCCTTTTCTAGTGCTTGTGGCATTTCATCGTTCCAAGGGGTCATAGGCTTGTTCCGAACTTCAACATAATCTAGGTTGCTTGCTAATTGTACCTTAATGATGAATCAAATGTGAATGATAGCTTCATTAGATGATGTATCGGTAGGCACCGCTTGAGGTTTTCCATTTGAATTTTGCAAATTGTGTGCACAAAGTGCTTGAAATGTATTAAATATGCTTGTGGTAATTTGACTTAACATATGGTTTGCACACCGGATGTCCGGTCCTTAATTCCTATGTTATAGGTTGTCGCTCTAGTCATCATGTTGGGTCTTTATATCGGGGTGTCTGGGGTGCTTCGGCATCAAACGGGTGGCACATGCGGGAACGCGCGCAAAACATTTTTCAATAGTCTAGTACTAATGTGGGCTTTGAGATTCGAATAAGTAGGTCCTTGGGGTAACTTCGTTTTACCTAACTCACCTAAAGCCTCCAACTTGGGATGAGTTGTCCGAAAGTTCGTTACGCGGGTCTCATAGAAACTCACGGGTATTAAATTATATAACATTTTGTTCTCGTATGTGTTAGTGTTTAGAGCATGGTCTCTGGATATGCAACCCAACCTTGAGTTCTGGCGTATGTCTCTTAACGATACTTAGGTATCCGTAGCGAACCGCTGGCCGGACGCTTAAAGTGCACTTTCGTATAATCACCTAATGTGTGGATAGAGTTGCAATTCTAGACCGTAGGAGTATGTTGTGTCGAGGGACTCATAAGTATAACGTAATGAAAACCTTTTGGAAAACCAAAGGCGTGAGTGTTTAAGTGGATAAATATACCGGTAATCATTGTGGAATATTGCTTATGTTGCTAATAATAATTGCGAAGCTTGCTAGTGGATTATAAGCTTAGTAAGAACGAGCCTAAGGTCAATTGGAACGATAGAAATGTTTGAGAGGTGTTAACACAAGCATAGGTGGGATTCTAATTGTAACTAAAAGATGGTTTTGCTTTAGATTAGTCGAATTTTCTGATTTCGTCTTAAACTTTGCTCATTAGTTTTTAAATGCATTTGCTTTTGGTATTCAACTCCGCTTGGCTAGAAACTTCTCGTTTAGCTATTTTTGTTTTGAGGAATCGTAAATCGTTGGTTATTGAGATTTAATTTAAGTGCATACTTGCTTGAGGGCAAGCAAGGTTTAAGTGTGGGGAGGTTTGATGTGTCTCAATATATACATATTTCCCACATCTTATTTGGACGTTTTGTACACGATTTACAGCCGTTTATACATGTTTTGTGGTACTTTATGGTATTTGCGAGTGGTTTCAGGTCCACAGTAGGTACATAGCTCATAAATGGTTGAAAACGACTTAGAAATGGTCCAAAGGCACTAACGGATGAAGAATGTTCGAAAACAAAGTTCAGATTGCTAAAACCTGAAGGAACTCGCGGCGCGACCAGAAGGTCTCGCGGCGCGAGGACCATATCTCGTGGCGCGAGCTCTCACCAAAAGTCGCGGCGCGAGGAAACAAGTCGCGGCGCGAGGAAGTTCTTGTCTGACAGATTTTCTCTCTCCTGGGTATAAATACAGACCCCCACTTTACCCTAAACCTAATCTTGGATACCCCAGCCTCCATACTTTTCTCCCAGCCGTTTTTCAAGGGTTTTTCTTTAGGGTTTTCACTACTCCAACATCAATTGAAGACTTGAAGATCAATTTGGCTCTTAATTAGTGATTGTAGCTCGGTTGTAACCTCGATTTGGATTTCTACTTCATATTTGGTACATTATGTTCTCTTATTTAATTGAATCTTTGTTCTTTTTCATTATGAGTAGCTAAACCTCCTTACATCTATGAAGATGAAGTGAAACAATTAGTCATGGTTGCATAATATTTTGAATTCAAGTTGGTTTTACTTAACATTTTGTCAAGATCTTATTGAAGTGATTTCCTCTACTTAATCTTGTGTCCTTGGTGATATTTGTGTTTTTCGATAGTGGTACTAGTTGAATGCAAGTATTATTTTAGTTGTTTGTCTATGAGCAACTCTTGCTAGGTCATGGTATGATAGTAAAGGATACAAATTAATAGAAATTACTTTGGTAAGTGGATTTAACGGATGGTGGTACCACGTTTCTTTCACAAAGATGAAATTGTTATCTAAATAATCAAACAAACTAGTTAGTTCAAGGAATTGTAATAAGGATGGTGGTACCACTTGTTGCAAGAAATTGAGTTGATTAGGTGATTGAGTCGATTTTACAAACGGAGTGCACGCCGAATGTGTTTTGTCTTGTCACGATTATTATCACCAACATATAAAGAATAAAAAAAAAAAAAAAAAAAAAAAAAAAAAAAAAAAAAAAAAAAAAAAAAAAAAAAAAAAAAAAAAAAAAAAAAAAAAAAAAAAAAAAAAAAAAAAAAAAAAAAAAAAAAAAAAAAAAAAAAAAAAAAAAAAAAAAAAAAAAAAAAAAAAAAAAAAAAAAAAAAAAAAAAAAAAAAAAAAAAAAAAAAAAAAAAAAAAAAAAAAAAAAAAAAAAAAAAAAAAAAAAAAAAAAAAAAAAAAAAAAAAAAAAAAAAAAAAAAAAAAAAAAAAAAAAAAAAAAAAAAAAAAAAAAAAAAAAAAAAAAAAAAAAAAAAAAAAAAAAAAAAAAAAAAAAAAAAAAAAAAAAAAAAAAAAAAAAAAAAAAAAAAAAAAAAAAAAAAAAAAAAAAAAAAAAAAAAAAAAAAAAAAAAAAAAAAAAAAAAAAAAAAAAAAAAAAAAAAAAAAAAAAAAAAAAAAAAAAAAAAAAAAAAAAAAAAAAAAAAAAAAAAAAAAAAAAAAAAAAAAAAAAAAAAAAAAAAAAAAAAAAAAAAAAAAAAAAAAAAAAAAAAAAAAAAAAAAAAAAAAAAAAAAAAAAAAAAAAAAAAAAAAAAAAAAAAAAAAAAAAAAAAAAAAAAAAAAAAAAAAAAAAAAAAAAAAAAAAAAAAAAAAAAAAAAAAAAAAAAAAAAAAAAAAAAAAAAAAAAAAAAAAAAAAAAAAAAAAAAAAAAAAAAAAAAAAAAAAAAAAAAAAAAAAAAAAAAAAAAAAAAAAAAAAAAAAAAAAAAAAAAAAAAAAAAAAAAAAAAAAAAAAAAAAAAAAAAAAAAAAAAAAAAAAAAAAAAAAAAAAAAAAAAAAAAAAAAAAAAAAAATAAAAAAAATACAAGTTTTACACTTTTGATCCCTGAAAAAGCGAACTGACCATTTTGCCCATGGTGTGCCTCTCACGTGACCCGCTACTTAACGGACGTTTTGGTCGTGGACCAAACTTGTTAACAGAATTCCATACTTAGGGACGAAACGTGTAATTTCGGATACTCAGGGACGGTCTGTGAAAGTGGGGCAAACCACAGGGACGAAAAATGTAATTAACTCTCAATATTAATACTAATTGGTTATGCATAAAATGTTCAAGTAATTTTACCTTGTGGAAATTAACCACAAATTAGTAAAATGTTACATATTGATAATATTGTAATGGATTGTATCAGAGTTTGTTATTGTTATGGTTTTTATAGGAAGCAAGAAAACAGAACATGTATGTCGTATTCTTGTCTACCACAAACTAAACGACAAGTTTCTTTCATTACTAATGAGTTAAATTTGATGATATCAATCTAGTTTATATAATGTCCATGGAAAAGTATAACCCGAACTAGTAATTAGACAATGACAAATGGACGTTTTTTGGACGAATGCACATCTTTGGATTCGAATTTGGTCAAACAAGTTTTCTGGGCTAAGAATTTTTGTAGCACCAGAATACCACGAATTGCCATTTCACCTAAAACCGGAAATCAGGAAATGACAATTCTACCTAATACAAGAGTTACCTTTGGTTTCAAACTTGTCATTTGCTTTTATAAATTCTGACTGCCCGAGCGTTGTCATGGCTTGATATATTTCGTACCATCTTCTATGAGCTTGAATCTTGAGTAAAAGTTTTTGGAAAGTTAAGGGTGCGTTTAGCTCAAGAAAACTCATTTGTTTTCTAAAATGAAAAATGAAAACTCCATCTTTTATTTTGAACGCGTTTTCAAAATTTTCAAGGGTTTTTTAGAAATGAAAACCCTTTTCATTTTCTAGAAAATTGGAAATGGAAAACTTGAAAACATTTTCTCGAACTAAACGCGGCCTAAACTTTTCAAGTGAAATTTAAACAAGTTGTGTTTCTGAAGTCATCAAAGTTACCGATCAGATGGGCCGCATTTCGAATGGCTATTTTGTAATGTATATCTTACTCATAATGTAATATGACACTATCGATTAATTGTAAACCTTATATCAGAATAAGTAAAATTTTGTAATAATGGACCAAATAATGTTAAAGTTTTATGAAAATGAATAAGAACAACAACAACAAAAAAATTCCCACTTGATTTCGATAGTTAAAGTTTTTACCAATTTATTGATTAATTAATGGATATTAAATTTTCTTTAGCTAGAAATTTTCATTCATAACTAAAATGAAAATTGATAACACGGTGGCTCATTTAACGAAACCTGGCATTAGTTTTGGAGTTTTGCTACGAAGGACAATGACAATTTGTAAGATTTTTTAAGATAGTCACATGCTTATAGATGATTGGTGGGCTCTATGTCATCAACATTTAGATTTGATTGGGTTTCCAATTTCCATTACCCAAATTTTAACTTTTCTTTTAACGTGACACATTATAAATTACGTTTATAATTACTACTCGTATTACTTTTACTCTCTAAAAACAATTATAAATTACTACTACTTTGCTTTTACTATTACTATTAGGGATTATTACCTGGGAGTGTAACTAACTATCCCAAAATGTTTATGTTATGCAACTAACTCAAAAAATGTTTATGTAATTTATCGAACTACTCATTTTAGTCTATAGTATGTATTTTAACGGTTACCATTGAAAAGTAACCAGTTGTGCTTATAAAGATCACCATATTCTGGCGACACCAGCAGATTCCGACAAGAACAACAGATTCCGGCGTGATAAAGTC